>CM008282.1:30759128-30817021 GCA_002319775.1 Fagopyrum tataricum
GAGCCGCACCCGCGGCGGTGCTGGTCCGTGAGTCTGCCGCCGCCCCCGCGGCCATGCCGAGCCACACCCGCGGCTGTGCTGAGCCGCCCCGCGGCCGCAGCGTGATGGTCCGCCCCCGCGGTCGTGTTGCTGAATGTCGTCTTCTTCGTCTTCGATCGTGGCTTCTTGGCTCCAAAGTCTTTCTTCTCTATTGCTGGATCTTCTCCAAACACCCACCACAGGTCTTAGGCACCTCTCCTCGACCTAATCGAGCTAAGATTTCAAGCATGCAAAGGACTTGAGTGAAAACCTCTCAAAGCTTCATCCATGGCCATGGATGAAGGAGGGAAGAAGAAAGGGGTGATCAGCCATGGAAAGGAAGGAAAGAAGGAAGGAAAGGACTTACCACACCAGATCTGTAGCCTCCTCAAGCTGTCCAGCACCAAGATCTTCACACACAAATGGAAGAAGGGAATGGAAGCCATGAGAGCAAAGAGAGGAAGAGTGAGGGAAGGGAAAAAAACGTGAAAGAGAAAGAGAGGAGAGAGAGAGGGAAGGGGACAAGGCTGCCAAGATGGGACAGCAACCATCTTGTCCTCTTTTTCCCGGAACGAGGGGTCGGAAATGACCCCTTGTCACTTCGACTCGGAACGAAAGGTCGGAACGCAGGAAAGAGGGAAAACGACGAGTCGGCTCGGGATTTTCTTAGTAATAAATTCCGGCACTCAGCATCTCGGACCTACAGGATAACCTACAAGGCGCTCTAAGTCCGGAATAAAATTTCGGGCGTTACAGCGAAGTTCCTCCAAACTCAATGAAGTTCAACAATGGTGACAATGGTGTAGGGAAAAGGGAGAAGAAGAAGAAGAAGAGAAGTGGCTCTCTTGATATGAGCTCGAGAAATAGAATGAAGTGGACCCCGGAAATCATTTAGGGCTTTCCTTTTATACCCCGCAATCTTCCACAGAACGGGCCGGGCTAAAACAGATCCGAAAAGAGCGAATTAAATCGGCGCACGGAAATCTCGGTCGGTGACCGAGATTTTTGAACGTCGGGGCCGAGATTGGCTTCTTGATCCAGCGTTGAGGAAATCTCGGTCGGATCATCTCGGTCAAGTGTGAAAAATCTCGGCCGAGATTGGGACCGAGATGGAAACAGAGATCCGTCGACAAAAACTTTTCAACCCAACCGAAATAGGGAGTCTCGGCCGAGATGGCTCGGATCTCGGCCGAGATAGCTGGGATCTCGGCCGAGATCATGTGGATCTCGACCGAGATTGCTTTAATCTCGTGCGTTTTGTCTTGGCTCGTCTTTTCCTCCTTTCCCGTGTCTGCGTGATCGCTCCAAAGCGTCTATCCCGAGGCTTGATCCTCAAATGCATCGTTTTAGCTCCAAAGCACGCCAAAATACCTACAAAGACACCAAAAGTGTGTGTAGACATCTATACTCGCAAAGTTGCACTAAACAAGTATAAAGAACACAAACTAAGGCTAAAACATGCATGCGGAAAAGGGAAAACTAACTATATGCTCTACTAAACTAGATAAATAATTCATGTTATCAGTCATCTAAACGTGGGATAGGATGGCGGTACTTAATGGTGATGTTGTTAATGGCTCTACAATCAACACACATCCTCCATGTATTGTCCTTCTTAGGCACTAAGAGGACGGGAACAGCACTAGGACTCAAACTCTCCCTTACAAAACCCTTATCTAGAAGTTCTTGCACTTGGTTTTGGATTTCTTGGCTCTCCTTAGGGTTCATCCTATAGGCTGGACAGTTTGGGAGTGTAGCACCGGGAATAAGATCTATTTGGTGCTCAATACCTCTAAAAGGTGGAAGGCCAGCAGGAATCTCGTTGGGAATCACATCACTAAACTCATCTAGGATATCTAGGATGGGCTTAGGTAGGGTGGCCTTGGCTTCATCACTCAAAGTCATCAAGCTCTTTCACAAGCTCACAAGAATGGCATCTAAAGGGGTGTAATCTAGGATGTACTCCTCCTTGGATGCTAGAAGGGCACTAGAAGGAGTGGCTAATAGGGTGGTACTAGTCTTAGCCGTGGGTTCTGTTTTGGGCCGTGAGCTACCTCTCCTTTTTCCCTCATTTTGCTCCTCACTCAACTCCTTCTTCCTCTCATATAATTCAGCAATCTGCAATGGTGTCATAGGCTTAAGAGTTAGTGTTTGATCATTAAATTCAAAGGTATGCCTATTAGTAAAACCATCATGCTTAACTCTCCTATAAAATTGCCATGGACGTCCCAAAAGAATATGACAAGCTTGCATGGGAACTACATCACACGTAATGGTGTCCTCGTAGCTACCTAAGGTGATAGTAACTCTAGATTGCCTATTTACTTTTAATTCTCCACAATCATTCATCCAATGAATTTGTAAGGCCTAGGGTGATAAAATGTGGTAATTTGCAACTTATAAATCAATTCAGTGCTAGCTATATTGCAACAACTACCTCCATCTATGATCATGTTACACACCTTCCCTTTAATTAGACATCTAGTATGAAATAGGTTCTCTCTTTGATTATCCTAACATGGAGCTAGCTTAGCATGCAAAGTTCTTCTAGCTATTAATGATTCTCCATGCTCATATTCAATGCCCTCATCACTATCACTACCAATTTCATACAATCCATTAAGGTTGGTGTTATCATCATTTTCATGCTCATCCTCACTCTCATATTGTCCAAATTGATTTAAAATCAGAATTTTCTTATTAGGACAATCCCTCATGTAATGACCTCTACCTTGACATTTAAAACACAAAATATCTCTAGAACGAAGAGTAGAGTCAAAGGTACTCCCTTTAGGACCACTTGAAGGCTCATTCAAGGGTCTAGAAGATGAATGAAGTGTTGAGCTCCTTCTTTGTGCTCCTTGCTCCATGGTTGATGCTTTTCGGTCCTCCTTGGTGGATGTAGGCTCACGGCCGTAGGATCCTTGGGGCCGGCTGTTTTGTGCTTTCCATGAGCTTGTAGCTCCAAAGCTTGTCTTGGCACCTTGGTTCCTAGCCTTTGTCTTCTTCTCTACTTTGATTGCCAAATGCAGCAGCTCCACCATGGTACTATAAGGATACAAATCAATTTCATTAGCCAAAGATGAATTTAAAATGCGTAGATACCTAGCCATTGTAGACTCCTCATCTTCAACCACATTAGCTTTCACCATTGCCATTTGCATAGAGGTGTAGACCTCTTCGGCACTCATGGCTCCTTGCCTAAGGTTCTCCAACCTTTGCCTCATCTCCCTAGCATAATGTTGAGGTACAAAACGAGCTCTCATCAAGGCCTTCATTTGTTCCCATGTAGTGATGGCCGGATCCAAGGTTCTTCTCCTTTCCTTGACAAGATGATCCCACCATACTAGTGCATACCTTGGAACTCCAATGATGCAAGTTGGACCTTCCTTTGCTCTCCAAAGTGATGGCAAGACCAAATTTGTTCCAACTTAGTCTCCCAATCCATGTAAGAATCCGGGTCACACTTGCCTTCAAAGCTAGGAATCTTGACCTTCACTTTCCCTATTCCATCTAGCTCTTGATAAGGCCTAAATGGCTCATATTCTCGTCCTCTCCTTGGTTGTGGGTGACTCCTAGGGAACTCTCTCCACATGCCTTCTTCCTCAACATCCTCTTGTGGTTCCTGAAAATCATCCACAAAACCTTGCACATTAGGTGTCCTATGAAGAGTGTTAGCATGTCTCATACCTTGCCCTTGAGGGGTTCTTTGAGGTGATTCATGGGTTGTTTCTCTAGGGACATCTCTAGACGTGCCTCCTAGCTCGAATGTGGACCTTGGTTGTGGCGTGGCCGGGGGTGATGGCCGAGACTCCAACGTGCCAATCCGGTGGGTCAAACTTGCCACCGAATCCATTAGTTGCTTCAACATGCCAAATGTCTCCGGGTGCATTGGCTCACTTATTTGGGACTTGCTTGGACTAATAGACCTATACATGATCAAAAACACACAAAATAAGCAAACTAGTTGAATTAGATAAAAGCAGAAACTTCTCACAAGTGTTTACTCTCACTCGCACACTCAAGTTGTGCTGATCACAAGCTATTTGATTCAATTGACTTGGATGGATTAAAACTCCTTCTAAGATCAATGCCTTAGCTCAACTAGCACACTCCTTGGCTTGAATAAATACACGGCTGCTTGAAGGTTCACAACAGAAAACGTCAAGATAGACACTAAGAAGCTGAAAATAAGACTCAAGACTCAACTAGTATGGCTTGCAAGCAATGTTAACTAGCTAAAACAAAATACTCAAAAAAGACACAAGACTCAAAGAAAGATGCAAGAGGCTGATATAGACTCTAAAAGATGGTAAACTCAAGATATGATAGAATTAGAAAGAAATAAGGAAGATAGACACACAAGAGACTAAGAAGAGAGCTTTACTTACCTTGTCCTTATGCAATGGAGAGAGAGATGGCCGGATGTGGTGTTTAACGTTGGTTTTAGGTAATGTTGATGGATAAGAAATGAGGTAGGTAACTCTTGTTTGTAGTCTCAATGATCCTTTCACAATCAGATTGCAAAAACACTTGTTTTTCTAGCTTCTACACAACTTAGGTTAGTATAGAATATGATATGATATGTATGATAGATAGATAGAAAGATGAAATGATATCAGAAAATATTTCTTTTTTTTCTTCTTTTTTTTTATAAATGTGGGACCTTGGCTGACGGTTTTGGAATAAAATAGGAGAGAGGAATGAAATTAAAATTGAAAAGAAAAGAGAGATAACTAACTAGAAGTAGTCTCTTGTTGTTGCTTTTTAGGAACTTTTTGTGGCCTCTCTCTTTTACTTGCAACGGCTGATCACATGTGAAGAGTGGTCCCTTTTTCGTCTAAAATTGTTTTTGAACGGTTATTTGCCAAGAGGAAGCAGCTGGACGTTTTGGATGAAGAAAAGGCCGATGAAGGTGATGTAGAATGGCTGGGAAACGTTGGTTTTGTCTTGGCTTTCTCTCTTCTCCAATCAACACAAGAAACAAAGAAAATTAGACTCAAATAGACTGTTACAAAGAAGAAATGACTCAAACAATGACAATACTCAAAGAAGATACTCAAACCGTTAATGGTGATGGCTGATTCCGGACTCGCAATCAACTAGCTCTGATACCACTTTGATGCGGGATTGGGGCCGCAAACGACTAGATCTAGATTGGGAATCCTTGAGACCAACAAATGACGTTTTTCCTTGACAAATGGCACGAAAGTCATATTGTTAGAACAAGAAATGACGTTGGAAAGATGGAAGAAAAGAGAATGAAAGGGGGGTAGAAGTAGATCCAAAAGAACCAAAGGACTCCCTTACAAGAACCTTGATCAGATTGATCAAAACCTAAGCAAGATGATGTCTTCAACCCTTTATTCTATAACCTTACACAAGCCTTCAATGGAGACAAGCACAAGGAGGGACTAGTATTGACTAGTAGCACCAATCTCTAAAGAGATTAACACACACAAGAACAATCTAGCAGGGATTCACAACGATTCAATCAATGGCTCACTTTATTGATTGAATTTTATGAATAGGAACAAAAGCTCTCAAAGAGACGGTTTATCAAGTTTGCTAAAATCTATCTAATCAGGAAAGAAGTCAAGGGAGGCTTTTTATATGTCTAGAAAGCCTCCTATCTAAAAAAAGGAATAACATTTGTCAAAAAAAACAATAAAAAAATAAAACAAACTAAAACAAATAAAAAAATAACCCTTAAAATGTTTTGAGCCTAAAGGTTATAAAAAGTCTTGTATTTTATACCAAAAGATGATATAAAATACAATAGAAGCTCCAAAAGCCTCAATCTTCCATTTCTTGCATGGCTCCAAATCACGTGTGCATGGTCTCCCTTCCACGTCCAAGTCGTCAGGAATCGTCATTAACGTGACTAAGGAAGCCTTAATCAACAATATATCATCAATGGTCTCCTTAGGAGCTAAAGACACCAACAAGTTGGACACCTCCTCTTAAATTGCTCTTGCCCTTGATCTAGTGATTGGCCCTTGCATTGTAAGACTAGTAGGGGTTGTTGGTGATGGTCCCTCATCATTGTCCTTAGTTGGAAGTCCATTCATAGATAATTTCCACAAGAAGTTTTTAATTTTAGGCATAACATTTAAGCCCCATATCCATTCATTCTCATTAATCGGAAGACCACTTCTTGTGTAAATAGCGCCTAAGGCCGAATTCGTGGAATAATCACCACAATCTGCCGGCTCCCAATAGAGACGATCCTGGATGAAAGTCTTTGGGAGTTGATATGACTTTATTGCTTTAATGATTTCTAGTGGTAAGCAGTTCTCAATTTCCTCATTATTTTTGTTAACATCCCACTTGTTTTCATAAATAAAATTTTAACAACAATTTCTTTATCAATAGCAATATTACTATTACAGTACTTCATCAACGGTTCACTCAGAATCCACCTATCACTCCAGAATTTGACAGAATTACCGGCTCCAACATTCCATCTGAACCCCAGTTCAAAATCTCTTCTCAATTTCATCAGTTTATTCCATTGCCATGACGAATTTTGGTTTAGATTATAATTCTAGAGCAGGGATCCTTTAAGGTATTTCTCATTAATAATTTTTACCCATATATTATCCGGTTCCTTTAATATTTTCCATAGTAGTTTCATTTGGAGAACCTTATTCAAGTCCTCCGCTTTCCTGATGCCCGTTCCTCCATATTTCTTTGGTCTACAGATTCTATCCCAGCTAATCAGAGGATGGTAACCAGGACCTTTATTCCAAAAGAAACTTCTATTGATCTGATCTAATTCCTTATGAACACTAGCTGGGAGATTAGCTTTAATGAGAGTGGCTATTTTTTGGCTATGACTTTATTGCTTTGGTCTACAGATTACGTGCAAGGGGACTCAAGCAATCTAACAAAGTTGTTAATAAACTTACAATTTATAAATATTGTTACTATATTTTTTGGCTATTTTAGTTGTGTTATTTGATTTATAATTTGGTAGGCCTTTCAACTGTATTCAAGATTAGTAAGACGCCTTATATTGAAGTGAACGGTGAAGAATAGGAGAGTATCTTCCACGAATAGTGCCACATAGTCTTATTTTTAATTTAGTTTCTTGTGAATATTTTGACGAGTTATACTCGTTTGTAATTCATTAATAATTTCATTGTAATTGTAACATTTTTCAAGTATATGCAGGGGCGGAGACAAGGGGGGTAAGGGAGGGGACTGTGCCCCCCCCTGCAGCGGAATAATTAGTACGTATGCGGGTATAATTCATAATTCTCTGCTAGCTCATTTGGTAGATGGTGGGAAGGAAGAGCCTGGAGTGCAGGGTTCGAGTCCCAAAAACAGTAAAAACATCATTTTAGGTTTTATTATTGCTTATCTCTTAATTAATACAATCAACTCTATCCAAAATGTCTTATACAAAAAAATTTGTGTACCCCCCTTCGAAAATTTTCTGGCTCCGCCACCGGTATATGGATTGCTTCTTTAGAATGTTGAACTCGTTAGTGATGCATTGTGCAAGTATAATTTGATTGAAAAATTGTGTTAAATGCTTCATATTATTTAACATTTGTATGATAAATCCAAGAATGAATAATAAAATAGGTACGTACGATTCAACAAACTTATAGCATCCGTTTTAGTTATTTTTCATCGTCAATTTCATCCATGTCTTAAGCTATTTTGGCATATTTTCATTTTATATTGGTTAATTTCCTTCCCTTTTGTGTTTTGGAGATCTACTAGTGTGTGAAAACATTGCATGCATTCTAAGTGTTTATGGAGCTAAAATGGAATTATTTACAAAAATGACCTTAACACACTAAGGTCTTCCCATTCAGTCAAGGAAGTTGAGGAAAAGACGGAATAAATAGAGATCCGTGATAACGCTCATATTAGCGTATTTTCTTTCATCATTCAATTTCATTATCTACCTCTTTGAGCTTAAAAGCACATCATATTGGTCTATTTCTCTTATGTTCGTGTTTCAGAGATCTACTAGTTGGTTTATGTAATTGCAGGCGCTCTAGGCAATTGTAGAACACATATGCAACATCTATAGATGAATGTCCTACTACACACTAAGGTCTTCCCAACGGTCAATGAAGTCTAGGTCAACAGGGAACTGATTGAAGTCCGAGAGTGAAGTAAAGAACGTCGAGAGAAAATTGGAAGTGCTCGTATAGGCCCCTAGGTCGGACGACGCCCTCTCCTCACGTTTGCATTGGACCCCAGCATAACCACCCGTTGTTGCAGGGAAGATCTTTGAGCAATTCTGGACCTTACCCACAACTCTAGCCCGGGAGGTCGTATGACAGGCTTGCTCGACTTGCTTGCTTCGACATCTTATTTTTTTTCCCTGTTTTTGTCTTATCTTTCAAATTATCTTATCATAATAAAAGATGACATCAAGTAGATTCGATACTATCTTAATAGGAGATTGGGTCGAGGAAGATTTAGGGTTTTCTATCTCTTTTTGGACCCTATAGCTAAGGTTCTTTAGCCATTAGCTTTTTCCATGCATTTACGAAGCCTTTGGCCGATGTGATCCCTATAACTCATACAACTGATGGTCCTAAAGCCTACCCGCAAGTATGACGGGATCGGTCGTCGTATATCGAGTGTCGAATTCACATGGATTACGTCTATATTGGATATTACTAATAGACAATTACACTAAGTTTGGAGGGAAAAGAAAGATATATCCATGTATGTAAATATAATTGAAGATTGATCAACGAATATGCAGATAACTATCAAATGTAGTATGTAGAACATACAAATAAAGACCGTATTTAAACCATCTTGAAGACGCTCTCGTAGTTGCAACAAGTATAAGAAAAAACCATAAGCATTTAGAAAAGCATAAAGACCCAGAAAAGCCAAGATCTTGCAGAAAAGCTAGAAAAGATACAATGACTAGAACTTCTATGATATTTAGGAATTCTCGAAGTGAAAGGTATGATCCATTCCTTAAACCAAGTTCCTCTCAAAAAAATTTCCCAATAAAACAAGCACGTTCTCACAAAAAACCGATTTTTTAAATTTTTTTTCTATAAACGTCACTTCTTTCGAAGGTAAATAAAGGGATAAGAATGAAGCACATTAAGAATTAAGAAGAAATTTTTGTAGATCTCAATTCAATAATTCATATATATATATATATATATATATATATATGCATAAACGAATCATAATAGGATTCAATCATATTCCTTAGATCATAAGAAACTCGACCAAACATGGAAAGAAAAGTAAAACAATAGAAAAAGAATGAAATTTGCATAAAACTCACAGTGTTTGGTTCAAGCACAACGAGACAAACCCTTGAAACAAAAGACGGTTACCTTAATTCAAAAGTTTAGATGGTAGAAGATCACGCCCTAAACTAGGTCTAATACATGTGTTTATATATAGTACAAATCGGATCCAAGAATATATGTTTTTATAATAACTGAAGATAAGATCGTAAGATTTTATCTCGTACAAACAACGAGGGCAAGATGGCGACCAGACGGTCATGAGACGAGCATGCGACGTGTAACTTGTCCGTCTGGATGCAAATCTGAAAATGTATGGTCAACATTATGGTAATATTGACAAGAAATAGTCTTAGAAGAAACAACTTTCCTTTTAGCTTCTAAGAGCTTTTTCAATCTGGTCACCTGTACTTGAAGAGCATCCATCTTGGCATCTCGTGCCACTTATTCATTGACATTGTAGATCCTTCTTTGGCTTGAGTATTTCTCACAATGCTTTGCTTGTTTTTCAATAAACTCTCAAGTTTCATCAACTTCCATCTCTACAAAAGTACCAACAGATAGGGAATCTATCTTGTCCCTTGTTTGGTTGTCTTCCCATGTTGTAACACTCCCGGAGAGTATGGCTTGGTACCATTGCTTGCCCTTACCCCTAAGAGAGACAGAAAAAAAAAACTTAGTTTAAGCTCGGGTTGTTCAATACCTCTAATTCTCACGGTTTCGAGCAACTCGTTGAAAGTTGAGCGATGTAGATGTGGATTTTCACTCGGACCACCACCATACTGATTTTGCATGATATTTTGGATCATGGCTGACTTGAGCTCGAAGCTTTGAAGAACATTGTTCCCAAAAACTACTCCGGGCGGTGTAATGTGCATGGCCGGGTCCATTCGCTCCCCTAGAGTCCTTGGTGCATAGACTCGATCTCGGCCATGTGCTCTTTTTCACACTTCTATATAGTTCCTCATGATGCATGGCATCCCTTGCTTCTTGTGCAAGTAATCGAGCTTCAAGCTCTTCAATTCTTTTTCTTTGTTGAGCATCACGCTCTCTAGCTCTAATCATCTCTTGGTCTTGATTTATGACTATTCTTTTCTATTTTATTAGCTTGGTAAGTGTCCTTGCTATCTCCAAGTCAATTGATATAAGCTCTTGGCTTCTAGAACTTCTTAGGTGCACCACTTTTGCAACCTACAATCACAAACACACACAAAAGTGGAATAAAAAATAACAAAATAACACTAGCACTCTTATAAGCAACTTCACACAAGTAAGGTTCAACTTCAATAGTCCCCCGCAACGGCACCAAAAACTTGTTGTGTAGTCCGGTTTAACTAGTCAATATACATGTATAACAAGTGTACTTTCTAGATGAAGACCATATAACCCCCAAGAGAGGGTCGTGTCACTGTAAATATAGTGTACCCCAGCGAAGTCGTCTCCTTAAGGACTGTGTTATCCCCCCTTACTCTAAGAAGCTTTACAAGAAAAGATGCAAGTGTTGTAAAATGAATCAAAAAGATGCGACCAAGTAGTCGACTTAAGAAACTTCAAGAGTGAGTTGGTTAAGTGACCTCAGTCGAGTCCCCCTAGTAACTTCAATCGAGTTACCATGACAACTTCGACCGAGTGAGTTTCCTATAGCTTTTAACTCAAATCAAGTAAAAAACAGAGGAATGTAAAAGATGAAATTCAAGTATGAGAAGCGACTAGGGGTTGGGATTAATTCTCCCAATCCTTGTTAATGTAATTTTTATACACATTATAATGTCATAAAGTGAGAACTATTTGCTTAAGTGATCAAATAAGTGATGACTGAACGGTTGTATGCATGGATAGATGAAGGCAAGTCTAAGCATGCTAGTCAAGCCAACATAGTACCTCACATGGTGTTTGCTATTGGTCAAATGCCAGTCAACAACGGTCTCAAACTAGTGATCAATACAAAGTAATCGAGCCTCAAATGGTGTTTTCTATTGGCTTTCATAAATCATAAGGATCTAAAGTGGACTTAAACTTCATAAATTAGCAATTAATTATTTCTCACATGGTGTTTGCTATTGGAATAATTGAAGTATTAATCCTAGCAATATATGCGTCTACAAATGCATCACTAGAATATGAAATTACTTATGAGTCTCATATATACTAGTCAGTCAATTAACAACACATAAGATCATGCTTAAGAACTAAACAAAGTGCATAAAGGAACAATCTAATCTAGGCTTAGCATCTGACTTTCATATTAGCTTAAAAATGGATCGTAGTGTTCTGATTGGTTTTTAACCTCCTATATGCTTACTATCATGCTTTGATACTCGCATAAATTCTTGGCATTATAACGATACAAATACTACATAGCTTTGGATGGGGATTTTCACCCCAATCCCTATTATATAACTACTATAGTCACTCATGTTGAGTGAAAAAAGCATAACAATCGAACAAGCAATCATGGAATCCATAGAACTGATAGAGAGATATGATCAAAAGAACTAAGAGAGAATTGAATTACCAAAAAATTATGGAAAGTAGCAATAGATTCAGCTTGTATTGACACAATTCAGCCACAGCTCAGCACAAACTCTTACAAGTCGGGCGGAACTTGGACTAACTCGGCCAACTCGGCCCTAAACTAAGGAGACTCGGCTCCAAAAATGAGAGAAACTAAGAGAAATTTGTGGAGTAGTGAATTGGTATTTGATCCTATGCAGCTAAGCCTCTTCAAATAGGTTGGGAATGGAAGGAAATTGACACAGATCGCCCCCAAGAATTGGCAAGGATTGCCAACATCATCACTAAGATTCCATTGTAACGTGGCGAGTTGGTTACAACAGCACAACACATCGATTGAGTCAACCTTGAAGTGACTTGACTCACGTTGAAAAGTAAATCAGTGACTCTATTGTCTTCTTGAGTAGAGTGGGTCATCTGACTCGACCGCCACTCGAGCGACGCTTGACATGTCTTCTGCCTTGGCTCGATATCTTCTTCTTGGGAGAGCCTAAGTCTTCAGGCCCGAGTCCATTCCTCCTTCTCTGTGCGAGTGAAGGGCCGTCAGTAAGATTGCACATGCAACTCGGCCTCTGGACTTGCATCTCCAAATGATCTTTTGCCATGTTTTCCTCTACTTTAATACTCCGGAGCTTCTCTTTGCTACTTATTTCCTTGCTTCCATGTTTGATGAGGAGAGGGTTGTTTTCTTGACCTCAAGGATTTGAACTCACGACATCGGGTTAAATTAGCAAAATTTCGTAGCTTTCTAAAATCAAGACGACATGGAAGTGGCATTGAGATGGCTTCACAAGCCGTCTTGGGCTGTTTGGGAATGTTGTCTCGACTCTGTTTTACTTTTTTGACACCTTTTGATAGTTTAGTAAAATTGACTTTCCCGCTGCTTTGGTTGGAACCATGAGACCCATGAGTACTACTTTCAAAGCTCTACAACTTTTTAGTTGACACATTTGTCCAAATGCAAAGACAAATTGGTTCAAAATGGGCATCTCTCAGACACAATAATAAATCTTGCTCCAACTTCAATGATCTTCACATGACTCTTCAAGTCTTCTTTTTCAACATGAATCCATCTTGGAACTTCAATCCTCATTCAATATAGATGTCTTTCGCGAAGTGCTTGACCTCGGGGAGGGTAAAAACTCCTAATCTTGCATTCTTTCATCATTCTTGCACATTGTTGGCCTCGAACGCTTGAATACAAAATAAACAAAAGTAGATACCATATTTTGCAATAGGAAGGATTTATGTCCTATATGAGCATAAACCAGACCAAATGAGATATGAAATCCATGCATGTGATAACTCAAAGACGTATATTTTGGACTCATCATCTATCTTTTAGCCTATCCATTTGGACGGTTTTATCTATTAGCTAATCCATTAGGACAATTCCATCTTTAGTTATAAGACATAATTTGGTAGATTAAGATCAAATGTGCAAATCCATGACAATTATTTTAGATATCCTCCTATAAATAAGGTTATTCAACTATTAGGTTTATCATCCAGTTTTCATTCGAAAATCTTATAGACGGGTTGAAGTTTGTAGAGTCGATCGACCGAACACACTACACCGAGCAGCCGACCAATCATTTTTTCTTTGATTAAAAAAGCTTTGAATCTAGTCCTGGTATATCTCTTGAATGTACATCTACGAGAGTTATGGTAGTTTTAGGTTGTTCGTTGCAAAATGTGAGAGTTGAACATATATCGGTTTATTACCATTTGTTCTTCCAAGTGTTGATGGCAAAATGAAAGAGCCGAGTCACTCATACCTTTCATATTCCGCAAAATATGAGAGTCGAGCGGAATTTTCCTCTGCATAACATGATTTACATTATTTTATGGATTTGTTATTAACAATTGAGATTATGTATGTATGTTGCGGTGATCTTGATCTTGAAACTATTTTATTTTATATTTGATACATCTAATTATCTAAACATGATTTCTTTTGAAGTTACCAATTTTTGGATCAAGCAACCAACAATTATTCTGTTGCCTTTATTGCTTCGATGTTGTCTAGATTTCACTAAACCAGTCTCGACCAATAGGCCGGACATATATTTATCTCATCCTCATTACTTCTAAATTATTTCTCTTATTTTCTGTCTTTCATGTCACCGATTGGGCGACCAGCCACCATCGATCGGTCGTTTGATCTTTCATATTTTATTTCTACTTTTGTTTACATTTTATTTTTGGTTTCATTATTAATATGTCAATCATTTCATTGCTTTCTTAGAGTTTTTTCACGACCCTATTACTATAATATGTTCTTGTAAGAGTTTGCGGGATATAAGGCTCGCGTTTGAGCCCTTGTCAAATTGGATCGTTGTTGGGGAAACGGTTGTTTTTCTTTGTAAAATTGGTCTATTTGATCCGTTCTTTTCCATCTTTAATTTCATGTAATATAGAACATGGACTTCTATGGAGATGTTAGAATCCCATGGGCGAGCAACCCAAATTACAGATACATATCAACTAGATATGCATCTTCTAAAGGGAAAAAGTTCGGAAGAAGAGGTTATAAATATAATGCGAAAACAATTGGAAGAATTGACCCCAAGAAATGAGGCTTCCAAACAACGTATTAAGACTGCCCTTGAAAGGAACTGAAAAGTAGAAAACGCCAAATTAGCCATTACCAGTAATTTTACAAACATTTGATGATGCATGCAAGTATTATTACAACTCAATTTCATAAGTCGTAACGTGAAAAATGATAGTATTATACACTAAGGTAGAGAGATCAAATGAACAAACAACTCCAAATCACTCATTTTGACCAATTACTACACCAATTGACCGACCACTAGACATCAATCGGTCGATTACCATACCAATTTGTCCGATCGAGACCCACGATGATCCACCAACTCCTTACCACGAATCGTGGTAAGGAATTGCAACTAAAAATGTATATTTCACATAACATGGTTGCAACTAACAATGTTTATTTCACATAACCACCTTCCATGATTGACACTAATGGTCTAGAAAGTACCCTTCCATCAAGCATAAGTACAAACATTATTAATGTTCATATCATTATTGGACCTTCTTCTTTGTCACTTGATCACGACAAGACATATATCAAGGATGAAATTGACAAGAAGCCATAACCGTTTGGCATGAATGAATTGCTCACACCATCCACCCTCGAGATTATTGTTATGACATTACTGACGGATCCATCACCAATTGATTCTCCTTAATTATTTGATCCTGGCGGAATTAGTGGTCGACTTGATCAAGATTGAAAAATGAAAATCATTACAACTCATCATTTAGATCCACCTGATCCAAAATGCAAGATCAAGATCTAACTCCAACAAAGTAACCCCGTTTCCATCCAATTGTTGAAAGCATGTATGGGCAGGGGCGGATTTAGTGTACTATTTTTTTTAAAAACTGGTTTAGGTTATAACTTTGTAGGCCTTTTAATTTGCCCTGCAGGCGCAGAGAGAAAGTAACAGCTTTGCCGTCTCTACTTGACTGCTACTTCAATCTACAACAGGTACTTACCATACTTTTATACTAGTTTAAATTTGGATCTATATGATTGTTGGGTCTAGTTGTCTATTGCCTAGCCTATGCCTATCTATTAAAACTAATCATTGTTGATAGTGTTTTCTTTTTCTTTTCTTTTTTTTAGAATTGTGTCAATAATATGAAGTACAAGTGTATTGTGCACTACACTACGCACTTACGCAGGACCGCACCGCAGGAATAACTCACCACCACGTATAGTTTTTTTACTAGTTTTAGTTTCTAAAATTTGGATTTATGTGATTACGATGAAATTAAGTACACTTAAATTAAACGATCATATACTAACTATTAAGTATTAGATTAATCTATTATACATGTTAATTATTTTACTAATTGTTATTTTTTAATATGTTTTATACTAAATATAAGTTAATTTAATTAGACTTATATTTTGATTTAATTTTAATATTTTAGTTATTATATATTAGTATATATATTAAATTTAATATTTGAAATTAAACTTAATAATTTTTAATTGTAGATTTGTGTAACTTTTATATATTTTTTAATTCTCGATAGTTGTTTAACAATTATAGCTTTATACAAATGTGCAATTAATTATAATTTAAAACTACTATATAGTTTATTCTAGTTTGATACGGTTAACTTATTGGCTAACTTCTTGAAAAATGACCACAATTCATATGCAGATTAATTATGTCTTTGTAACAACCATGAAGAAAAAAAGTGAAAACAACATTGTATTCTTTTTTCAAGCCAAAAGTTTCGACTAATCCTGATGTGAGTGACAATCCTCCTCCTCTTTCTCCTGTTGATAATCAACTGAGTCAACCATCTTCTACTCCGAATGAGCTCGATCCATCTCTTTCCGATACATCTTTTGAAGTAGTTCGCGATCCAGGAATAAGGAAAAGAATATGTGAGTGGCCTCTTGAAAAAAGAGATGAGATTAGAAGGAAGTATTTGATGCACGGGCCTTATCAACCAAAACTTGCAAAGTATGACGTCAATGATTCTCGCCGTTTAAAATATTGTTGGTTTGAAGAGTTTAGTTGGTTAGAATATTCACGTGCTACACACAAGTGTTATTGCTTTACATGCTATCTTTTTGGGGATAATGGATGTTCTTCTTCAATTTTAGTAAATGGTGGGTTTAATAAATGGAAGAGGGTTCATCAAGGAACAAAATGTGTATATATGTTACATGTTGGGACATTGTCATCACCTCATTACAAGTGTGTTGTATATGTTGAAGTTTTGATGAAGTCATCTTGCCATATTGATAAGGTAATGGAGAGAGCTAGTAGGGAGGAAGTGACAAAATATCGATTGAGGCTTAAAACTACAATCATGTTTGTCCAACGACTAGCATTGCAAGGTTGTGCCTTTAGAGGTCATGATGAGTCAAAGTTTTCTATGAATTGTGGAAATGTAATTGAATGGGTGGATTTTTTTAGCAAAATGGGCACCAGATGTCAAAGATGTTGTATTGAATAATGCTCCAGGAAATGCTAGATATATTTCTCCAAAAATCTAGAAAGAGGTATTTGCAATCATGGCCAACAAAGTAAAAGATGAATCGGGACGAGAACAAATGGATATCATCTTGATGTTTGTAAATCTTGTAGGTATTGTAACAAAACGTTTATTTGCTATCAGACGTGTCTCAAAGACTTCTTCAGAAACACTTTATAAAGAGATATGTAATGTTCTATCCACTTTCAATCTTCAAGTTGATAGATTAAGAGGCCAGGGGTATGATGGTGCCAGTAACATGTTTGGAAATTTAAATGGATTGAAGGCATTATTTCTCAATGATATTGAATATGCATATTTTGTCCATTGTTTAGCTCACATATTACAATTATCGTTAGTGGTTGCTGCAAAGAAGTGTGATCCGATTTGGGGGTTCTTTTCCCTCTTAGATAATGTTATTAATATTGTCAAGTTGTATCCTAAACGCAACCCAGAGATACAAGCATCTCATAAAAGAGAAATTAACGATATGTTAGAAAGTGGAGATCTAGTATCCGGACAAGGAGCTAATCAAATGACATACTTACAATGTGCAGGTTTTAATCGTGAAATCTCTTATTTTATTTCATATTATTCATGATATTATTGATATATTTATTTCAAAATACAACTAAACATATATCATATTTAAAATATGCAGGATCTACTCGTTGGATTTCTCATTTTTATTTTATTGCGAGTATAATCACCATGTTTTTTCCAACTCGTAAAGTGCTAGAGAATATAAGTGAGAATGGTCCGAACTCTAAGACTCGAGTAGAAGCTAGTGGTGCTCTAGATCATTTGATGACTTTTGAGTTTGCACTTAACTTGCACCTAATGATGGAAGTTGTGGGAACTACCAACTTTCTATGCCACGCATTTCAACAAGAATCCAATGACATATTGGGTGATATTCAACATATTTCCACTACCAAAAGTCTTCTTCAAGAGCAACGTGATGAGGAATGGAAGAAATTACATCAAAAAGTGAAAGATTTTTGCTCAAAACATGATTTGCAAGTACCTGAAATGAATAGTACAATTGGCAACGATGCAAAGCAAACATCTCTCGAGTATCGTTATCGTGTTGAGCATTTTAATCAATCTATAGATTTTCAGTTGACTGTGTTGAGCTCAAGGTTTAATGAGACATCAGTTAGGCTTCTTCAATTAAGTGTGTCGTTGAATCCAAAAGATTGTTTTCATTCATTTGGCGCAATGGATGTTTACAAACTTGCAGCTAAGTTTTTCCGTGGAGATTTTGAGGAACAAGAAATGAATCTTTAAAGAGTGAGTTGCCCTACAATCGAGTTTTGTTGTCTCCAATTCAGAATTTCAAGTACCTTCACTTCAAAAATTAATGGAGAACTTGGTGGAAACAAAAAAAATATGAGCAGTTCAAAATGATAAGCATATTGATTCGTCTTGTATTAACGTTACCGGTATCTACTACTACTACTATAGAAAGAGCGTTTTCAGCGATGAAGCACGTAAAGACCAACTTTGAAAATTACTAGGAGCTATACAAACTATCAATGTATTTACCAAAAATAATACGTCATACTTTTCCGGCAAAAACCCTAATTATGGTGATGACGTGGCAGCCGAAATGTTACATGTCATCAAATAAATGGATTAAATGTGTGATGTGAATATTATTTTTTTTAAAAATAATTTAATAATGCTTAAAAAAAATTATTATTTTTAAAATTTTAAATAATAATTTTTTAAAAAAAAATTGTACAAATATTTTTTTTTTTAAATTGTTTTTTTTAGAATTAAAATTTTCATTTTATACAAATATCCGAAAATAAATCTGAAAAAAAAAATTCGAAAATAATTTTCTGGAAATATGAATTTTTTTAATTATAAATTTTATATTATTTGGAAAAATAAATATTTTTTTACAAACCTATTTAAAAAAATATTCAAACTTTATTTAATTTTTATAAAAAAATATTTAAAAAAAATATATTTGTACAAATTTTTTTTAAAATTATTATTTAAATTTTAAAAATAATAAAATTTTATTTTAATATTTTAAATATTATTAATTAATTTTTTGAAAATTAAAATCCACATCACATATTTAATCCATTTATTTGATAACGTGTAACATTACGGCTGCCACGTCATCGCCTAAGCTAGGGTTTTTGCTGGAAATGTAACACCCCAAATCCGCGGGACTCGGGATGCTACGGGCGAGACCTCACAATGGGTCCCAACCCTTAGCCTGACAACAATTTCACCGGACCTTTTTCAACAAGGCACAAATAAAGGCAAAACTCAAAATCGTTTATAATGTATGCGAGAGACTGAAAAGTAAGAATACAAAGTGAAAAACTCAGCCGAGTCTTCTAAACAACATAACTCTGATACGGACATCTAAACCGTACAACAAAATCCACAAACCAACAATACGAAAACATAACCCAAAAACGTCCCCGTCCTATAATGTACGGAGACCACGGCTGTCCACTCCTCCACCTCACTCGGCGGCGTCCCTAACCTGCAAGGCATCTACACAGCAGTTTAAAACCGTTAGCTCATATTCGAAGCATTAGAAAAGAGGTGAAGAAAAAAACACATACATATCACACAACATAAAACACGCAAGTCCGGTTTATTATCTTTTTATTATTAAGTCATATCCCGTTGTAATTCAACTTCGGTTTGTGACACGAGACCACCGTGGTCTCACCTCGGTCCCTACTTACCGGCAAAGAATGGTACGGATGCACCCGACCATCTAACCCGCCGGGCTAGTCGCCGAGAACCTCCTAGACTTCCCGCAGGGCTAGGAAGATGATGTCACCGCCCGTTATCATACACTTGGGCCAAAATATATAAGGTCGGTGGTCCTATTTACCGGTTTAGTTGTTATAACAAGAACATAAACACACACCACCAAACACACATCAATGCTAATACGTAAAATACGAGCTAAGTAAGTCCGGAGACTTACCTCGTCGCCACACTCAAGTCACCACACTCTTGCTTCCTTAAGGAGGAAGCTTACAACCTGCTCACAAGAGATATGCATATCAATACATACTCACTTTCAAGAAGTCTTAGACTTCACTCTAGTGATCTAAGCAAAATCACCTAACCCTCAAGCTAGGAATGCATCCTAGGTCCCAAGTACTCACTACACTCTCCACACATGAAAACAGCTCACAACAGCTTATAACCTCACAAGATATTAATCCTCAACAAAGGAGGAACAAGCTAGCCTAAAAAGTCCATCATGCTCACATGCTCATATCCATCAACTATATCGAGCCTTAAGGGATCCTAGGTCCACAACCACTAAGTGGCATTCTCAAGCTACTCTAGGCCATCCTAAGCATGCTACTAACATGATTCAACAACAATACTAAGGAAGGAACGAAGAAGAAAGGAGAAGAGAAGCCTACTGTTGCAGAAACCGCAGCCGCGGAGTCAGCTGGCACCCCTGCGGAATACAGAAGCCGCCCCCGCAGAACAAGGAGCCGCACCCGCAGCCGTGCTGAGCCGCCCCTGCGGCTGGCCGCTCCCGCGGTCGTGAAGATCCGCCCCGCGGGTTCTGTGCAGAACGTCGTCTTCGTCGTTTTCGATCGTGGATCCTTGGCTCCAAAGTCCTTCTTCTCTTACTGGATCTTCTCCAAACACCCACCACTGGTCTTAGGCACCTCTCATCGACCTAATCGTGCTAAGAACACATGCATGCAAAGGACTTGAGTGAAAACCTCTCAAAGCTTCATCCATGGCCATGGATGAAGGAGGTAAGAAGAAAGGGGTGAGCAGCCATGGAGAGGAAGGAAGATAGGAAGGAAAGAGACTTACCAAACCTGATCTGCACTTCTCCTTCTGTAGTCCACACATGCAAGCTCCTCAATCAACAATGGAAGAAGAGAAGAGAAGAGAAGAAAGTGAAGGAAAGAAATGACGTGAGAGTGAGCAAGGGAGGAGAGAGAGGGGGACATTGGCTGAAAAGGGGGTGAGGGGACCAAGGGGTCAGCTGACCTCTTGTCCCTCCCCACAGACCGAGGGGTCGTAAATGACCCCTTGTCATTTTTAACCCGGAACGAAGGGTCGGAACGCGGAAAAAGACGAGTCGGCTCGGGATTTTTTTGGAATAAATCCCGGCACTCGGCATCTCGAGCCTACGGGAAGATCTACAAGGCGCTCTAAGTCCGGAATAAAATTTCGGGCGTTACAACTAACCCCCCTAAAAACAAGTTTCGTCCCAAAAACTTGCTAAACCCAACACTCTCCGACCAACACCTCTTGTAACTACGTGGAACTCATAAAACGTCAACTACTGGCTCTAATCCAAGTCTACGTATAGCATCACATCAAGACCTCGCAAGGTACTCATAACTCAAACAAAATCACATAACATATAAAGCAAACAAGGAAGATCTCGGGACTAACCCGACGGTCCTATCGATGTTGCTAAGTCTGCATAAAACTCGGGATAGTTCCCCCGGATACTATCCTCTGTCTCCCATGTAGCCTCATCGGCTCCTCGCCTCGACCACTGTATCCTCAGCATCGGTATCTCCTTCGATCGAAGGCGCCTCGTACTCCGCTCTAAGACCGCTATCGGGTGCTCTGCGAAAGTGTGGTCCGGCTCGACCACTAGGTCCTCGTGACTGATGATGTGCCTCGGGTCGTGTATGTACTCTCTCAGCTGAGAGACATGAAATACCGGGTGTATACCCTCCAACCGCAGTGGTAATGCTAACCGGTATGCCACCTCACCGACCCTCTCCAAGATCTCGAATGGACCGATATATCGGGGGCTTAACTTCCCCTTAATTCCGAATCGCCTGACGCCCCGCGTCGGTGATACCTTCAACCACACCTGAGCTCCTACCCTGAACTCGAGAGGTCTACGCCTCCTATCCGCATACGACCTTTGGAGGCTTTGCGCGGTCAACATCCTCTCTCGGATCAAAGCAACTCTAGCCACATCGTCCTGTACCTTATCTGGAGCTACAACGCTAGAGCTCCCTGGATCGTCCCAACATAAGGGAGTACAGCATCTCCGTCCATATAATGCCTCATAAGGTGCCATCCCAATCGACGCGTGCCAGCTGTTATTATACGAAAACTCGACCAACGGGAGGTGATCTGGCCATACCTGACCCCAGTCTAGTAAACATGCTCGTAACATATCCTCTAATGTCTGAATAGTCCGCTCGGACTGGCCGTCAGTCTGAGGATGGTATGCGGTGGTGAAATGAAGACTCGAACCTAGGGCGGCGTGTACCTGCTGCCAGAACCTCGAGGTAAAACGCCCGTCCCTGTCCGAGATGATGGTCCTCGGTACTCCATGTAATCTCACAATCTGACGGGTAAACTCCTCGGCTAAACGACTCACCGGCCACGTTTCCCGTATAGGAATGAAACGCGCGGTCCTCGTCAACCGGTCTACTACCACCCATATCGCGTCAAAGCTCCTACTCGGTCTCAGACCGGTTACGAAATCCATGGATATGTCCTCCCACTTCCACTGCGGCACGGGCAATAGGTGAAGCTCTCCTCCGGGTCTCTGGTGGTCGATCTTGACCTGCTGGCAGGTCGCGCATCGGGCCACATATCTAGCTACATCGGGCTTGAGCCCGCCCCACCAATAAGATCTCCTAATGTCCTGGTACATCTTACTCGCACCTGGGTGCACCGAGTAAGGTGTGGAACGTGCCTCATGCAAAATCCGCTCTCTCAACTCCTGATCCGACGGTACACAAATACGTCTCTGACGTCTCAATAGTCCGTCTGCTCCTGTGATAAACTGCGGTGCCTCTCCTCGGGACATCCTGTCCCGGATCCTTATCAAAATGGGACATCTCTCATGCTTCTGCAGGATCTCACCGGACAGTTCAGGTAATACCTCTAACTCGGACAACGACAGTCCGTTTCCGGGAACCGGATATCCAACTCCAACTCTATCAAATCACTCTACAATTGTGGCTGAACCGTAAGCCGAGCTATAGCCTCCTCTCGAGGTATCCTCCTGCTCAAAGCATCGGCGATTACGTTCGCCTTCCCCGGATGGTACAAAATCTCCAAGTCAAAGTCCTTAATCAGCTCCAACCATCTCCTCTGGCGGTTATTCAACTCCCGCTGAGTGAATATATACTTCAGACTCTTATGGTCTGTGAAGATCTAGCATGTAGCCCCGTACAAGTAGTGTCGTCAGATCTTCAGGGCATGAATCACTACCGCTAGCTCAAGATCATGGGTAGGGTAATTCTCCTCGTACGGCTTCAGCTGCCGAGAAGCGTACGCAATAACCCTACCTCTCTGCATCAAAACGCACCCCAAGCCTAGCTTGGAGGCGTCACTATACACTACAAAATCCTCTACGCCCTCAGGCTGGGCTAACACATGAGCGGAGGTCAACCTCCTCTTCGGCTCCTCGAAGCTTCGCTGGCAAGGCTCGGACCAGACGAACCTGGTAGACTTCCTAAGCAAGGAAGTGAGAGGTCGTGCAATCACGGAGAAACCCTCAACAAAACGGCGGTAGTATCTTGCTAAGCCCAAGAAACTGCGCACCTCTTGACCGTCCTAGGAGGCGGCCATGAGGAAACAGACTCTATCTTCGCTGGGTCAACCATGACACCCTCGGCGGAAACTATATGACCCAAAAATGCCACCTCGGACATCCTAAACTCACACTTAGAGAGCTTAGCCTAAAGCTCTCTATCCTGGAGGACTTAAAGTATCGTCCTCAGGTGTCCCTCATGCTCCTCCCTACTCCGGGAGTAGACTAAGATGTCGTCTATAAACACTACCACGAAGTGGTCCAAGAAGTCGATGAAGATGCCGTTCATCAACTCCATGAAGACGGCGGAAACTATATGGCCGTATCTCGTCCTGAATGCCGTCTTCGGCACGTCCTCCTCTCTCGGTTGATACACTTGAAACGCCGGGTGAACACTCTCTACTCTCGGCGGCCATGCCAGCCGGTAAAACACTTTCCCAACTTGCGCTAAGATCTCAAAAAGGTCCGATGTATCGGAAACTCAACTTCCTTCTCGGGTCTTCCTCACTACAACATTTCCATTATGTTTCTTCTTTGCTTGTCTCTAACAAAGAAGATCGAACTTCCAATTTACACCATTGGCTTTGGTTCTTGTCAAACCAAACTTTGATGTTACTTTTCCTCAATTCTTGTTGCAAGTTCTAAGTAATGAAGGAAGTACTTTGCTTCACACTGCTTCTACTAACGAGACATGTATGCTATAACTTTTACATCGTCTCTCGATACTCAGTCAAGACCATGTCTTGAAGAATCGCTTGTACACTTCAAACCGATCGTACCTCGAGGCAATTTCAAAATAGTTGCACCAATGAATATCCTCTTAACTCTCAACGACTCCATTCTCCATTTTTGTCCCACTCAATACTTCATCGTCAACCGGAGTAGGTTAGCCATAGATGGTGTTACTTGGAGAATCTCTCCACAATCCGGTAATGATCAGCCCATCCAAGAAACTTGCAACTTCTTTCACATCCTTCGGGGGTTGTCATCCCGAGACAACTGGTCATACAACTTCTCTCTTCTTCGAGAGTAGACCAGAATGTCCTATTCGGGCATTAGTAAGCCCATATGGAATCACTACAACTCGTAGTGACTATGGTTTGTCCAGAATGCCATGTTTACACTACCCCAGTCTCGACTTCTCAATTGGTGACAATCAAACCTTAACTCGATTTTAGAAGAGACCACCGACCCTTGCAACCGGTCGAGTAGATCATCTATACGTGGTACGGGGATAACCGTCTCGACTTCTTCATTGTAATCTTGTTCGGTTCATTGTAGTCGATGTACAAATGGAGATAACCGTCTCTCTTTCCGCAAACTGGTGTTCTCCATAACAACTTCAAATCAAGAGTTTAAGATATAATCTAAGCTCTTGTTACCATTCCTTTATGATTCCATAGCTTGGTTACTCTCCCCCACACTCATCCATAGACCACCCGCACATGCGCGTTCTCGGTTGTCACCAATTAATTGATAATTGTCATTCTCCTATGTCAATGACTTACCATTCTTCTATGCTTCCAAGTTACCATTCTCATGAAGGCTACCCTCTCGGGGTAATCTACCTTAAACTCCGTTAGCTCACTCTTCATTCCACGCTTCCTTTTCCTTCAGCGAGATAAATATACTCTTCTCGGTGTTGTTGAGTCACATGACTCGCCTTCATAGGCTTAAACACGCTTCGTGATATCTTGTAAGTGCGTCTTCTCAAAATCTCTAACGTTAATTAGCATCCACGTGTTGCTCTCATCTTCTAAGGATCATCATTTATACATACTTCCTCCTTTTTGGCATTTCTTCGCCTTATCGTCATAACGGAAACCGGTCAACTCCGCGTAAATCCCCACCTCGCCATTCTTCTCATAACTCTCGTAATGTTGACTCTTCACTTAATGGTACCTCATAAGCTTAACTTACGGTATCTTACATCTTTCACACTTGGTTTGATCACGTTCTCATCTTGACTCCAAAGCTTAGGAGCGTCTAAGGAAAGCTTCACTTCTCGTGATGGAACACCGACTTTAACCTTGTTAGAATGCACCCATCTCCTCCTTGATTCGCATCTTTAGTTGTCCACGCGTCTTCTTGAAGAACTTAAGTTTTCTATCTCCATTGTTCTTGTCGTACATAGTCCTCAAACACGGTAGCTCCAATGGATGCTCCCCTGGTCCTGGCAGATGGAGAACTCTGCACCCCGGACCTCCCAACGGTCCTATGCCTAGCCTCGGGAACAATGCTCTCTACAACGTCCTCTACGGGGACCTCGACTGCTGGTGCACCCACAACTGGCGGGTCCCCAATGGGGATACGTCCCCGACCTCTCGCGCCTGGAGGTCTTCATACTCGTCCCCGTATCGGGATGGTAGGAGAAAGAGGGGGTCTACCCCTGGCGGGTCCTACGTAAGCGGTAGCTCTCGTACGTGTTATCTAATAGCGTGACGTTTACTTATGTATAAATATGTAGGTACTATTATGATCTCGTATGATAAAAATTCTAAAAGCGTAAGGTAAGCATAATCACAAAATACATCCAAGGCATACAAGCCCAAACATCCTAAGGTTACATACATAGCTAAGTACATACCAATCCACAAACATCCTAAGGTCGTATATATATAACTATATATACCTACTTCTAATCCAGAGATCTATGTCGCCGAGGTTTGCGGAAGGAGTGGTGGTCCCGTACATTCTAACCCAAACCCGACTCATGCACATGATTTTGAAAACGAAAAGTCAGAACCCGTGTGGGTTCTGTTTATTCCTCATTCGGCCTTTAAAAAGATTGCGAGTGCCATTGTTGTCAACCTAGGGCTCCGATACCACTTTTGTAACACCCCAAATCTGCGGGATTCGGGATGCTACGGGCGAGACCTCACAATGGGTCCCGACCCTTAGCTTGACAACAATTTCACCGGACCTTTCCAACAAGGCACAAATAAAGGCAAAACTCAAAATCGTTTATAATGTATGCGAGAGACTGAAAAGTAAGAATACAAAGTGGAAACTCATCCGAGTCCTCAAAACAACATAACTCCGATACGGACATCTAAACCGTACAACAAAATCCACAAACCAACAATACGAAAACATAACCCAAAAACGTCCCCGTCATTCGGTTGGCCGCCAATACACAACAATCGACCGATCTATCCCTTAACGATGCTCGAACGATCCTCATAGTTCCTGGATTTTTACAACACACGACCTTTCTTTCCTACCTTGTTCTTCAAACTCATGGACGCATTACAACACTATAAAAGACTTATTGATTCATATAGTTATTGTTGGAAAGGGAACGGTGGAGTTTAAGAAACATATGGTAAGCATATGGTTAATGATCATTGTATATTGTGTCAAGCTCAAGTGATAATAATTTACCCTAAACACATAAGTGAATGAGTTAAACACATTACCGTGAAAGTCATGAAATGGATCAACTTTGACTTAGTTTTATTACGGTGATGTGTTACAATGACTTGCTTTTGCTTGAGATCCAAGAGTGAAGATCGAGAGATATCTCACAACTTTGGAACCGGTAGGCCGACCACCATCCACCGGTGGGTCGATCTCCAACACACTTTCCGAGCACGTGACCATTTTTCAAAAGCAAAGTAATCCGGTTCATTTCCGAGAGATCGGTTGACTAGGCCCCACCGATCGGTCGACCGGTCCTACAATGATTCGCTTTTTTGAATTACCTTCTATCTTTTATCCCTTTTTTATCTTGTGTCATCTCTTAGTCTGTCCATTTGGATGTTTTATCTTGTAGCTAGTCCATTACGACAATTCTATTTTTTTAGTTATAAGATAGAGGTTGTGTTTGGTAAATGAATAAATTAAGAGATTGAGATTATGGGAATTAAGAGGGTGAAATAATTATCTTAGTCTCGTTTGGTAAGGAGGTGAAATAGATGAAAGGGTTAGATTATAAAAATTAAGGGAATTAGATTATGAGAATTGTGTAATACTATAAAACTTCAATTATAAGAATTATAAATATTATTGAGGCTAAAATCTCATTTTTATCGCTTTTTCTTTTTTCATCTATTTCATCTAAAAAAACATTTAACATGTGCTTATTTTTTTTGTAATTTTACCCACAATCATATGCATTTTACCAAATACTCATTTACTTATTTTCATACTCATCTCCTCAAACAATTTAATCTCCTTAATTCTTCATCTAAACAATTATCTTCATCTGCAACTTCATTTACGTAATCTTAATATACAAAATGGACCCAAAATTTGTTAGAGTTAAACAATATATGCAAACCCTAGGAGGATTAGGTTAGACGTCCTCCTATAAATAAGACTAGTCAATCATTAGGTTTATCATTCAATTTTCATTCAAAAGTTTCAAAGATGGGTTGAAGTTTGTATCGTTGATAGGCCGACCACCCTACACCGATCAACTGACCGGTCTTTTTCTCTTTGATTAATAAAGTTTGAATTCAATCATTGTATGTCATGCTAAATTCATTTGTTCTAGGGACTTGGGAGCCCGACGACGTTGATATTGATGTTGATGATAATCTATATCTCTTGAATGTTTATGTACTAGATTTATGGTGGTGTTAGGTTGTCCCTAGCAAAATGCAAGAGCTGAGCAACGATCTCTTTATCACTATTTATTATTTCAGGTGTTGATGGAAAAATGAGAGAGCTGAGTCACTCATACCTTTCATATTCCGTAATATATGAGAGTTGAATGGAATTGTCTCCCACGTACCATGATTTACATTCTATTATAGATTTTTCTGTAATTATCGGTGGATATTATGTATGTATGATGTGGTGATCTTGATCTTGTAACTCTTTTATTTGTCTTGGGTACTTCTAAACTTGGTTACTTGTGAAGTTACTAATTTCGGATCATGTAGCGAACAATTCCTCTCTCTCTCTCTCTCTCTCTCTCTCTCTCTCTCTCTCTCTCTCTCTCTCTCTCTCTCTCTCCCCCTCCCTCCCTCTCTCTCTTATTGCTACAATATTGTCTCGATTTCACTAAACGAGTCGGCCAACCAGTCTCGACCAATTGTTTTTCTCGTCCTCGTAACTTCTGAAGTCATTCTCTTATTTGTTTTCTCTTTCATGTCACCGATTGGCCGACCAGTCACCATCAATCGGCCTACCGATCTTTCGTATTTTATTTTTTGGTTCCATTGTTAATATGTCAACCATCTCACTATTTTTTTTGAGTTCGATCCTAATCGTGTTACTACAATCGGGTCTTGTAAGTATTTGCAAGATATGATGCTCATTTTCTGCCCTTATCATAGCCTGTCCGAGTTAATACATGGTGGACAATGGACATGGACAATGTTGGAGATTCGAAAATTTTGGATAGAAATTCAAATTGGGTTCGCCCCGAGCCTACTTTTGTAAAAAGTCTACTTCTTTGCCTCCGTTGAGATGTGGAATGAGTGTTGAAGATTCATTGAATCCGTAATGGGATCATGAAAATTAAATGAAAAATATTTGTAAAATTTAGATAGGGTTCACAGAGTATGAGCATCCACGATGAAAAACATTCCAATGTGGCTAGTCGGTGAAAGATAGTTAATGTTGAGCCACACTAATGACAATCTTTAAGCTCCCAAATCCATGAATGAGTTCAAACAAGTAGCTAGTACTCAAAAAAAGAAGATCCAACTAAAAGATCATTATATGATATGACATAATAACATACTATCTGTATAAAAAAAAAGAAGAGTAGTTTACTAACATTTTTCTTGATTACCACCTATGTTTTCACTTAATCACCCCTTATGTTATTTCCGTTAGTAAATCACCATCATAATGACTTTTTGTTATATACTTCGTCCGTATATCTAGTTCCAGCGAGAGTAATTACTGTATTTCATTTTATTTTTTTAAGTTTTAAAATATGTAAATTTTATTTTAGGAAAATTCCGGATGGTACCCTTGTGGTATGGGGTATTCCGGATTTTGCCCATGACTTTTTCAAAGTTCTGTTGGTACCCCTCAGTTTTTATACTTTTTCGAATTTTGTCCATCCGTTAAGAATTCCATTAAAAATCCGTTTTCTCATGGAAAATAAAAAGAAAACTAACAAGAAAATAAAACAAAGGAACAAAAACTAAAAAGAAGATCCGCTAACGATACTCTCTCCTCTCTCGATCGACAATCAAGTTCTCCTCCTAGGTTCGAATAATACAAAATCGAACAAAGCCGTACCCCACCTTGACGAAATCGAAGAATACAACAGCAACATCAACTTTCTGCAACATCTCCCAGCAACCGAACAAAGCAGTACTCCGCTCTAGCGAAATCAAAAAATACAACAGCAACATCAACTTTCTGCAACATCTCCCAGCAACGATACCTCCGTATACACTTTTCCTTGATCCCTTCCATTTGAGCAGATATAGTTTAACCCATTCCAAAGTTGCTAATCCTTCTTGCAAATTATTACCAACGACAACGTGAACTTTCTGGTGTTGGGCATCACTGCTTGTTGTCATGGTTGAAGATCATTTGAACGGCAGATGATATTTTGTTTTCTTTGTCAAGTGTTAAAATTAATGGAAATGTGAAACCTCTCTTAAGCATTCAAGTTTCATCAGCTGGATTGATGATTTTTCACCCTTTCAGACTATTGATCCCTCCTCCTTAAAAAATCTATTTTGATTGCTACGGATTTAGCCCTAGGCTTCAACTTCGCCCTAAAATGAAGCCCATATGTATAATTCGATTTTGTATTCTTCGATTTTGTTTGAGTGGGGTGCAATTTTGTTTTCGATTTGTAGTCTTCAAACCTAACGGGGAGAAAACTGGATTGTGGTTCTAGAGGAGAAGAAGAGAGGGGAAACAGGTCTTCTATTTAGTTTCTTTTCCTTTTGTTTTATGTTCTCTTAAAAAAACTTTGAAATTTTTGGACGTAATAGACTAATAGTTAACTGAATTATTAACGGATGGGCAAAATCCAGAACAACATAAAAACTAAGGGGTATCAACCGAACTTTGAAAAAGTCGTGGACAAAATTCGAAATACCCCATACCACAGGGTACCAACCGGAATTTCCCTTTATTTTAAGTAAATCTCTATCATAATCTTGACCGAAAACGAACTCTCCTTTATTTCATTCTGCAAGAAAATTTGAGAAGAACGAGCGTGAAGAACAACCCAGCCTCCACCATTGAACTTGGTTTTAAATTTGTTTGGCTAGAATTGTACAGGAAAATGACGACTGCCGCCATATAAGCGAGATATTGACATTAATAAATTGTGAATTCCATCATTACGTGATGCATCACGTCAGAAACGCCGCAGTCTACATCCAAATAAAATAAAAAAAACTTTATACTCCTTACAAAACAAAAGATTTACAGCCACTCTGAATCAAGCTTAACATTAAAAAAAACAAAAATAAACATCAACAAATTATTAATTTGGACCGATTTAATTAATAATGAAGATTCAGGCAGCACTTGTAGCTTTGGACTCATCGCCGACAAGCTCTCCGCCGCCGTGTTGTTGAGGCAGCTTGGCCGAATTATTCATGCCCCTGTTGCCGAATTCGGCTTTTAAATCGTCCATAGCTTTCCTCATCCTCCCACTCTCGGACTGCAATCCCTCAATCTGACGCCTCATTGCATAGCACGTGTCAACCACGTCAGCGTCTCTGGCGCTCCCGCCTGGGCCCACGTTGAACGTCTCCTTCGACTCATCTCTCGCCACATGTTCGATCCCGATCTTATTCATCACAAGGAGAGGGATCCCTCGAGATGAAATCCCAGCCGTTGGATTCATCCCTATCCCTTGTTTGGAGAAGAGGCTCTTCAAGTCCTCTGGGAACCGCACACCCCACCGTAGCTTCAAAACGGCCCAGTTTTTAATCGGGAGATTCGTCCTTGCCCCAAGCTCCATTCCGACGAGCGCGGTATCAAGTACGGCAGCGATGGAGGAAGAAGATCTGGTAGCCAGCTCAGTCAATTTACTTCCTCCGCGGTCGACGGACAAATAATCGCCGGCAATCATCGGCGGATCGACAACCTCCACAGATCCCTCATCCTCCGACGAAACATCACCAGAAACTCGCTTCGAGTCGAGTCGATGAGCGAACTGAGTAGACGATTGCGACTTCCGAATGGAGAAATCTCCGAATCGGGGCTTGAAATGGAGAAAGAAAGCAGGGGAAGAGGAGCGAGAGTCACCAACGAGGTTGAATTCAGCAGTCATGGTCAAGGGAGCATCAACAGGAGACCCGAAAGGTCCGATACCGGATTTAAGAAGAAGGGAGAAAGGCTTATGGGAATCATTAGGGCGATAAGCGATAGAGAAAGCGGGGCCGGAGTCGAAGAGGGTGCCAAGGGTGAGAGAGAGCTCCTTGGAGTCTCCGGCGGAGATGCCTGATTGGAAAGGGAGGCCGAGGATAGTGAGAGGAACCTTGGCTCGGAGAAGTGGCTTCTGTTCTTCCCTGAATTTGATTGAGGCCTTCATTTTTAGGGGTTTGTGGGTTTGAGATATCGGGGGATGAAGAAAGAGCTTTATTTGGGTGAGTGAAGTCAGCAGTCAGTTGAGGAGGAGCGGAGATTCCGGGTGATGCAAAATGAGTGCCATCTCCGCCCCTATTTAATCACAACATTCAAAGGATAAATAATTGGATTTGTCCCTCCATAAGAGTTTTTAAATTTTGAATTTTTTAACAACTGCGTTGGACAATTACAGTTTTGCAATCATTCAAATTGTCGATTTGGTGTTTTATAAGAGCAATTAATTTCTAAGAATTTGGAGGTAACTCTCGTATGAAATTGGAAATCTTTCCTTTTTTTTTAAGGAAAAAAAACCCTTTCAAAAAATTCACAACAAATTTTGAATTTTTTGGAATTTTTTTACCGAATTTTTTCAAAGAAATTTTGTTATTGTCTAGTGACATCAACTATATTGTTATTAGACTCATTCATATTCGGGTTTGGAGCAGGAATTTTCTCTGGTTCAAGATGAAGTTTTCTGAAAAATTCTACTAATAAATAAGTAGACTTCATGTCCACAAGCCGCACAACTTATACCTTCCTGATAAATTACACGTGACAGGAGTTTGAGTTCCTTTAGTAGTCTTTTAATTAAAATGAACATAAAAGCTGCAAAATATAAGATGAACATAAAAGTTGGTCATAGAGTTGTAGAATGGTGTTGACACTTGTTGACATTGTGGTTATAAACATGTTGTATCATGTAAATCTAGGAAACTTATACCTTCCTGATAAAAAAATTATTCGTGACAGGAGTTGGAGTTCATGTAAGATTCTAAAAGAATTTCTCCATTTTGCTCATTCGATAATAGAGTAAGTTTCTTAATAATCATTATTATTAAAGAGTAAGTTTCTTCAATTCCATACATCCCGCTTCCCTAGTATGCACCACTTTCTCCAAGTTTCACATCATTCAAAATTTTGTAGTCTTTTAATCAAAATATAGAGTTAGTTATCATGATTTCTTAATATCAACAAAGGAGCAGCTTTAAACTTTTGCAAGTTTTCAAAAATGAAATTGAACTGCAACTTGTGGCTGTGTTTGACACCAACCATTAAAACACTAGTGATAAATGTTGTAGAGGGTTTGTTGAGAGTTGTATTCTAAACACTTGTGTTTAGTGTTTTAAAAGCCTAACGAGTGTTTGGTGGAGAAGTGTATAAACACTAGTGTAAATGTTCTCCTCCATCTACACTGTACAATGATATCAAAAACTCCACCAATTCAACAACCAATAATCATAAAAAACATTGCCCATCAGAAACTTGAACAACCACGAAAACATTAAACAAATCAATAACTGAATTTATAAAAATGAAAACAGAGAGATAAGCAATAATCAGAGACATATATTGTAAGAGCCTTAGTCTTTGGAGCTAAGCTAGGTAGTCGCCCCTGCGGGTCCAGAGGGCCGCCCCTGCGGCTGGCTCTGTTTTCCGCCCCTGCGGTTTCTTGCGGCTGCAGCCGGCTTTGTTTACCGTTGGACCGTGCTTTACCTTCTCTTCCTTACCCTCTTCTTACCTTAGGATCAAGGGTTTCCTTCACTTCTTCTCCAGCCATTTCACGTTGTTCTTCTTCACTTCTCCTTTTCCTTGATCTTGTTCTTATTTTCCTTTGAGTTTGCAAGAGAGTTGTGGTGTGGTCTTGCTGAGGTTGATGTTGTGCTTGGTTGCTGAGCTTGAGAGTCAGCCGAGAGTGTGGCTTTGTTCTTTCCTTGCTGCCTAGGAACACAGAAGTGGCAATGCCTCTTCTCTTCTTTCTTTCTTTCTTCCTTGATTCCTCTTCCCTAGCTTAGAATTAGATGGGATGGGATGTATATTGATGTTTGTATGTGTATATATATGTATATGTGTGACTGATTGTGGGTGAAGACGTGAATCCATCACGTGAAGAACCGAAGAGGAAATCGGGGTTCGCACTCTGCACTGTCGCCGCCCCCGCGCTAGAAGCCGCCGCCCCTGCGGGACTTTGTCACCGCACCTACGCCGGAAGTTGCCGCCCCCGCGGCCACGGTCACCGCTCCTGCGCCTGTGTGCTTCCGCGCCCGCGGTTGCCTTTGCTTCGCCCCTGCGTCCCTCTTGTCACGCAGGTGCGTCTTGTCCCGGATCTACCTAGAGTAGTGTAGATCCTTTCGTTTCCTAGTATGAGCGGGTTAGTAGCATGTTAGGTATGTGTATGAGGATAGGATGACAATGATATATCTATATGCCGGTTATGGCTTTGAGGTTTAGTAGATTATCGAGGTTATAAGTTGGATATGATCCTTATGGATCCCTTGGGTCTAGGTGTGACCCCTTTGTTTGATAGGAGATTTGATATCTCTGTATGCCTTGTATAGGCAGTGCTGTTCTCCGGTTGGAGCTGATCAGGTTGAGATTACTTCGAGGTTGAGGTAAGTCCATAGGACTTACTTAGCTACCATCCTTATATTGGATGTATGCATGACTGGTGTTTGATATATGCTTAATAGCATGCGATATTGATTATTACCGACCTATGGTTTAGTGACTGCCCATTGTAGGGCCGTGACAGCTTTCCCTTTCATCCCGCTGGGAGTCTGGGCGGTTCTCTGTGGTTGTCCAGATCTGGTACACGGTTCGGGCACTCTCCACTCCCTTAGGGTACACGGGGAGGTGTGACCAGGCACCACTCCAACTGGCATGAGCATCCAGAGGCGAGGATTATATATTCCTCGTGTCACATATATTCATATACATTTATCTATACGATTTGAGTGTTGGACTATATATATATAAAGATAATTAACCGGGTAAATGTGTGACAACATGTTTATATGTTATGATTCCCGAAGTGTGTTTGTGCTCTTGCATCTTCTATATATATGTGTATGGTTAGCTAACAGTTTTATACCGTGTTGTAGATCCTTTGCAGGTTAGGAGAGCTGCAGAGTGATTCAGAGTGGGTGATCCGCTGAGGGCTCCGTACACTAGGATATTACGTGGGATATGGGACCTTGTGTTATGTACAGTTATATGTTTTGATTGTACTCAGCGGTACCTTGTATAAACCTTTTGATTTATAAATTACAGTTTTATGTTTTGGTTTTAATCTATTTGTGCCTTGTTGTAAGATCCAGTGAACTTGTTGTCAAGCTAGGGTCAGGATCCATTGTGAGATCCTAGCCCAGTAGCACCTCGAGTCCTACGGATTCGGGGTGTTACAAAGTTGGTATCAGAGTCAGGTTGACAACAATGGCACTTGCAATTTGCGATAAAGGTCGAATAGATAAATAAACAGAACCCGAAAGGGGTCTGACTTTTCAAAAGGTTTTGGTTTTGAAATGAGTACAAATGTTTTGGGATAGCGTGTACGTGAAGCCATCACCGCTCTGAAGATCTCGACAGTATAGATATATATAGATATTACCTTATGTGATGTTGTGACGGACTTATATATCTATACATATGGCATATATATAGCCTTCTAAGTTAGGTTTATACCCTGCAGATGGTTCGGACTAGAGCCTTATCTGTAGTTGGACGAGGTAGGGGTAGACCCCCTCTTCATCTAGTAGGAAGAGGACGGGGTCGGATTCCCGTTGGTGATTCACATGCAGCGGAGGAGATTCACGAGGATGATGCTGAGAGTGTCGTTCCTGAGACTGGGAACGGTGCAGCCGGAAGTCAGAGATCACAGAGAGTCCAATCATATGACTCGGATCGTGTCTCCATGAAGGGACCAGCATTCCGCGAGCATATCAGACGAGTTGAGGATGATGCCAGAGCAGGTAGACGTGCCCCTGATCTGCCAGCACAGGACGGATCATTTGAGAGATCCCATGGAGTTACTCAGGTCCCGGCTGTACAGACACATGCTGTTGAGACTGCTCGGGTTCTAGAGGAGCATAGAAGGCCTCAACCAGATACTTGGTTGGAGGCATTTCACCAGATGGGTGTACCCCCTTTCTCTGGGAAGGTGGGGTTGGAGGTTGAGTTGTGGATTGGACATGTAGACTCAACACTGGAGTCTATTAGGTGTCTTGCGGACAAACAGATAGAGTTAGTGCAGACTCTATTCAGAGATTTGGCACAACACTGGTGGAGATCAGTACGGGGTCAGGTTACCAGCTATGACCAGATGAGGACCATGATCAGAGAGCGTTTATGCCCTGCCTCATTGAGAAGGGAGAAACTGTGGGATTTCATTGAGGCTGGCTTCGAGGATGTACTAGTCTTTGAGGCTATCAGGAGATTCCAGGAGGAGTTGGCTTTGTTGGGTCCAGTTGCATCTCCTGCAAATCAGCATGTTTATCTCTTCTCCCGACTACTGAGGGATGCTACCCGGACCTATATGGCGGGGTTTCGCTGTGAGACCTTGATGGATTATTAGGACAAAGCTTTCGAGTATGAGAGGGAGCGGGCTGGGCAGAGGAGAGCTTTTCAGACCGGAGGGTTTGAGAAGAGACAGCGTACTGGGGAAACCAGTGGTACTGGTGGAGCTGCTAGATCAGGGCGAGGCCAGAGACGCCAGAGTTATTCCTCATCTACACCAGTTGCATATAAGAGACCACAATGTTACAACTGTGGTGGTTATGGACATATGCGGCCAGAGTGCATGAGGCAGATAGTGACTTGCTACATCTGTGGCAGACTAGGTCACAGACATATTTTCTGTAGATGGGGTGGAGCTTCATCACAACAGGGTTCTTCTCCTGCTAGTGTAGCCGGAGGTGGGTAGAGGTCACCTCAGCAGCAGCAGACTCAGGGACAATAGAGAGTCTCAGGCCGTCCTATGACTCAGGGATCTGCTCCTGGGCCGAGTAGAGCTAGAGGTCGTGGTGGGAGTACCATTGACACCAGAGGACCACAGGGTAGAGTTTTTGAGCTGAGGAGTGCAGAGGAGCCAGCTGCACCGACTGCTACAGGTACCATTCTGATTCATGGTTTACCTGTTAGAGTTTTATTTGATACGGGTGCTACGCATTCTTTTATATCCGATGCATGTGTAGAGCGTTTGAGTTTAGATATGAATGAGGGGATACCCTTTAGTATAGGGTTACCCGATGGTAGTAGGGTCAGAGGTACCCATGAGATCCGTGATTGTCGCATTTCTGTAGGGACCCTGTATTACTTGTGGACTTTTTTGTCATGCTATTAGTGCATGAAGAAGTCATTTTAGGTATGGATTGGATGGATAGACATCAGGCAGTATTAGATGTAGGTAGGAGGACTGTTACCCTCTCTACCGAGTTAGGTCAGATAGAGGTTTTCCGAGGTTGGGACCTTGGAAAGTCAGGCATGGTTATCAGTGCGATACGGGCAGCGAGATTGATTGCACAGGGTTGTGAGGCCTTCTGGTGTTATGCCATGAAGGAGGGGGAGAGTCCAGCATTAGAGGATATCCTAGTGGTCTATGAGTTTACAGATGTATTTGTTGAGCCGTCCATTTTGCCGCCTCAGAGGAGTGTGGACTTTGGTATTGAGTTAGAGCCTGGTACGAGACCGATTTCGAATGCCCCATACCGGATGACGCCTGTTGAGATGTTAGAGCTGAAGAAGCAACTCGAGGAGTTAGCTGAGAAGAGTTTCATCCGCCCTAGCGTATCCCCATGGGGAACACCTGTCCTCTTTGTACGGAAGAAGGACGGATCGTTGAGATTGTCATGCAGGAGCATCTTATGTACCATCTACCACTAGACCCATCACAAGAGCTCAAGTCAAACGACTAGGAGAACAACTTGGGAAAGAGATGCATGAATTGGAGAATTGCTTTATCAAGACAGGAGCATTGGCAGAGAGCTCGAAGTTGGTAACACACGTCCAACCCAAGAAGAGACAGGAGGACGGCCCAAACATTCCAAAATCGGCCGAAATCAATGAGTTGGAAAAGAGAAGAAAGTGGAAGAGTTTTGGGCTGATTTAAGTGGATAAATTAGGCCCAACTTACTTATTATTTTAAAACCCATTCTTGGACATCTTTTAAATAAAAGATGGGCTTGTTTTTAATAAGTTTATTTTATTTTATTAGGTGATCTTATCTCTTAAAGATTTGATCTTATCTCTTTAGTTAGATTGGGCTCGATCTTGGATCAAGCCCGTAGCCCATAGAAACCCTAGGAGGACGTCCAACATGCCTATATAAGGCTTAGGGTAGGCGTCTCTCCCATTCAGCTTTGATTGAAATTAAACACAAGTACTTTCGAGTATTTTTCTCTTCTATCCCATATTCTTCTTGTGGAATCGAGACACCTTACTGTGTGAGCGGAATCCGTTTGCCCAACAACTTTGGCGTTGTTTTGAGTTGTGTCACTTAGATTGACAAATTGGTGCTCTCAATCATCTCCGGGTGACTTCTCGTGCTTTGGGGACAATCGTTTTCCCCTCTGTGTGAGATATAGCGGAAGGGCTTCTTCAAGTCATTCCAAGTTGTGTGTTAGGGCATTTGTTTCCCTATCGTGCTCTTGGTTGCCTTAAGGGTTCGACCAGACCTATCCATCTATCGATCCTCCACAATCATTGGATCATTCCTCCATTTTTATTTCAAGTTTTTATTTTTTTTATTTATTTTCTTCATTTCGAGTCTTGGTGTTGAAAGATCGGGCCAACTGACGGCTAACCCCGTATCAAATTGGAACTAGAGCTTCAGGTTCATCAACACCTTTCTCACGTCCCATATAAAACACACACAAAATTCGAGCTTTCAAGATCCGTCAAGGAAGTTCTACACAAAAAGAGTCACCGGAGCAGAATCCGTAACGGTTAGTTCTACTATTCTCGTTATTTTTCTGCGATTTTCAATTCCACATTTAATTTCTTGAAAAGAAGGATTTTTGTGGCCTATTGTTGATTTTAATACATATTTTTGCCTAAGATTCGATCTTTTCTCGTTTTGATCGGAATCTCACCCGTCACCACCACAAAAACGCCCCGCCACCCTACCCAGCAGCCGCTTCGCCGGCCGCCGCTGCTCCACCAGCCGCCACCCTACCCCAGCCGCTAATCTCGGCCGCCCCAACCTCGGTTTTGGCCGAAACCGCACCTCCATCCCGGCCGAGCTTCACTCTCCGCGCCGCAGCCGTCGCCCCCCTCGAAACCCTAGCCGTCGCCTCCGGCGTCGCTAAACCCTAACCCTAGCCGTCGGGCCGTCAAATCGGCCAAACCCGACCTATCTCGGCCCATTAACCGAGATCAAAAAAAAAATCTGAACCGAGCCGAAGAGGTTAAGCCGCCGGCCCGCTGCCCCGCCGCCCGTGGTTAGTCTCGCAAGTCCATAGTTAAAAAAAAAGAAAAAGAAGAAGGCCAAAGGCCGTACAAAAAAAAAAGACGTTACTTGCGAGCTAAGTCATTCAGTTTCCGCGGTTGAGCATCTTGATCGAGTTTTGTTTTGGCAGGCGCCCCTTTTGAGCGTGATTGATATATATTTACTTCCCTACATCGCTGCAAGGCAACTCTAAATTGCAATCCTTCCTTTTTTTCCCTTTTTCTTTTCCCTTTTATTTTTTTCCTTGTTTCCTTTTGCCTTCCCTTTTCTTTTTACTTGTTTTCTTTTTTCCCTTATTGCCTTTTTCTCTTTTATTTCCCTATTCCTTTTTTTTATTTTAATTTCCAAAAAGGCGCAAATTATCTTTTCTATTTTGAGATTATTGATTTGTTGGTTGAGAATATTGCAGGCGAGTTTAGATTTTCTTTTCTTGCTAGCACCACAAAAAAAAAGGCCTTTTCCCCTTTGAGATCTGGTTCGTTCACCTTGCTTTCTGCCTGAACGCACTAACTTGTTGATTGTTTGGGACATCTTTCTTGTAGATTCACAGTGATCTTCGCAAACCGGCTAAGAGGAAGTTGCGAAGCTTACGAGATAGGTTACTAAGCGAGACACTTGAAGAGGGTAGTCTAAGAGTTTATATTTAACTAACCTTAACGAGTTCGCTTGTTTTGAATCATGCCAACCCCAGGAAAGGAGCACAGGATACAACTCCAACTATCGGATGACAGATCAATTAACGGGAGTATCTTTAAATCCTCTAGCACTTTGGAGGACATGAAAACTCTAAACGTGGGACAAAGAGAAAATATTTTCCGTAGTAGATGTTCTATTAAGAATAGAATATGTGATTTAATCATAGATGGTGGTAGTTGTTGTAACATTGCCAGTATAGAAATGGTTACCAAGCTACAACTAGACGTGTTAGATCACCCAGCTCCTTATAAAATATCTTGGATAAATGAACAAGGAGAGTTAGCTATCAATAAACAAGTCTACGTTAGTTTTCGTCTAGGAAGGTATGAAGATACCATCTTATGTGACGTTGTTCCTATGACTGCTTGCCATCTTTTGCTAGGTCGACCATGGGAATATGATCGAGATGTCAACCACAAAGGACGGACTAACAAATATGTCTTCAAGTTTCAAGGCACCACTATCACCCTCAAACCCATGAGCCTTGAAGAAATAGCTACCTTGGTCAAGAAACGTTCTCCGCCGTCGAGTAAAGAAGATGAACCTGCGGTTTCTCGTCCTCAAGATGTGACTCAAGACACCTCTAACCCTGATGTCAATACTGTCGGACCAAGATCTGACCACAAGGAAGATACATGCACCCCATCCCAAGAGAGATTTCAGACTGACTTCCTGGATGTCGATACCAACCTTATGCTACTGAGTAAGGAAGATAAAACTCAACAACCATCCACGGAGTCCACTCTACCTCCGGGTATCCAACAAGTAATTACCGAATTTCAAGATATGTTCCTCGAGGAACTTCCATTGGGGTTGCCTCCCATCAGAGGAACTGAGCATCAAATAGATCTTATCCCTGGCAAACCATTGCCCAACCGCCCTGCCTACCGGATGAATCCAAAGGAGACACACGAGATTCAAACGCAGGTACAAGAACTCTTGGACAAGGGATATGTTAGAAAAAGTCTAAGTCCATGCGCGGTACCCGGCCTTTTAGTGCGCAAGAAAGACGGCAGCTGGAGGATGTGTGTGGACTACAGAGCCATAAATAACATCACCATCAAGTACCGACATCCCATTCCTCGGCTTGACGACATGCTGGATGAACTCCATGGAGCTCGCCTTTTCTCCAAGATTGATCTCCGGAGTGGCTATCATCAGATCCGCATGCGAGAAGGTGATGAATGGAAGACAACATTCAAGACCAAGTTTGGTCTATATGAGTGGCTAGTAATGCCTTTCGGATTGACCAATGCTCCTAGCACTTTCATGCGTCTTATGAACCATGTTCTGAGACCTTTCATAGGGCAATTTGTAGTTGTATACTTTGATGATATACTGATATGTAGCCACAACCTTCAGAAACATGAGCAGTACCACAGGGAAGTACTTATTATTTTGAGGAAACAACAGCTCTACGCCAACCTCAAGAAATGTGAACTATGCACCAATTAGGTAACCTTCTTAGGCTTTGTTGTTAGCTCACAAGGCTTACATGGCCCACACCGAAATCTGCCACGCAAATAAGAAGCTTTCATGGGTTAGCCAGCTTCTATCGCAGATTCGTCAAGGATTTCAGCACCATAGCAGCACCCCTAAACGAGATAACAAAGAAAAAGGTTGAATTCATATGGGGAAAGGAGCAGCAAACTGCTTTTGAGGAGCTGAAGGAACGCCTCACCCAGGCACCGTTACTCAGCCTACCGGATTTCAAGAAACCATTTGAGGTCAAGTGTGATGCTTCGGGAATTGGAATCGGAGGAGTATTAATGCAGGAAGGTAAACCTAATGCCTACTTCTCCGAGAAGCTGAAAGGAGCCACCTTGAACTACTCCACATATGATAAAGAGTTATATGCACTCTTTCGGGTTCTAAAGGTTTGGCAACATTACCTCAGACCGAACGAGTTCATACTGCACACCGATCACGAGTCACTCAAACACTTTAGGAGCCAAGATAAGCTCGATCGACAACATGGAAAGTGGATGGAGTTTATAGAGCCTTTTCCCTTTATAATCAAACACAAGAAGGGTAAGGAGAATGTGGTTGTTGATGCCTTGTCACAAAGATACTCACTCCTCACTACATTAGATTCCCGGGTACTCGGTTTTGTGTACATCAAGGAGCTATACATAACTGACCCAGATTTTGGAGAGATATTTCGTGACTGCAGAGATAAGGGACCCACAGGGAAGTTCTATATATTTGACGGGTTCCTTTTGAAAGAAAATAAGGTGTGCATTCCCAAATGTTCCCTTAGATTACTTTTGACAGAGGAAGCACATCGAGGAGCATTGATGGGGCATTTTGGACGAGATAAGACCTACCATACTCTGAGAGTTCATTTCTTCTGGCCTCATATGCTCAGGGATGTTGAGCATCTGGTTAAACGGTGTTTAGATTGCCTCAAAGCCAAATCCCATTTACAACCACATGGTCTTTACACACCCCTCCCCACTCCTACCGCGCCTTGGGAAGACATCTCCATGGATTTCATTGTATGATTACCTCGCACTAAGAAAGGGAGAGATTCTATATATGTTGTTGTTGACAGGTTCTCAAAGATGGCCCACTTCATTGCTTGCAACAAGACGGACGATGCCATCAACGTAGCCAATTTGTTCTTTCGGGAAATTGTAAGGCTACATGGAATCCCAAAAACAATTGTAAGTGATAGAGACGTTAAATTTCTAAGTTCTTTCTGGAGAACCCTCTTGGGAAAACTTGGAACTAAGCTTCTATTCTCAACATCAAGTCATCCACAGACTGATGGACAAACCGAGGTAACAAATCGAACTCTTACTACTGTTTTAAGAACTATTATCCGCCAGAATATCTGAGCATGGGAGGATACCTTGCCTCATGTAGAGTTTGCGTATAACCGAACTGTTCATTCTTCTACACAACTGTCACCTTTTGAATGTGTATATGGTCTGAACCCTTTAACTCCACTGGATCTTATGAATTTTCCTATGAAAGAGAAAGAGGATTTTGATGCAGGAAAACAGGTGGAGTTTATCAAGGAATTGCACGAGCGGACAAGGAGTCGATTAATTCAAAAGTCGGAAGTAGTGGCTGCAAGAGCCAACCATGGACGACGACGCATCATTTTTCAACCAGGAGATTTGGTATGGGTACATTTGAGGAAGGAGCGGTTTCCATCTAAAGGAAAGAACAAGTTGGACGCTCGAGGTGATGGACCATTTAAAATTCTTAAAAGAATCGGTGATAATGCATATCAATTGGAGCTTCTAGGAGATTATGAAGTCAGCACTACTTTCAATGTTGCCGATCTTACTCCTTTCTATGAGGACGAAGACATGCTGAATTTGAAGTCGAATCCTTTTCAAGAGAGGGAGAATGATGCAGGGGCATCTTATGTACCAATCTACCACCAGACCCATCACAAGAGCTCAAGCCAAACGACTAGGAGAACAACTTGGGAAACAGATGCATGAATTGGAGAATTGCTTTATCAAGACAGGAGCATTGGAAGAGAGCTCGAAGTTGGTAACACACGTCCAACCCAAGAAGAGACAGGAGGACGGCCCAAACATTCCAAAAAGGGCCGAAATCAATGAGTTGGAAGAAGAGAAGAAAGTGGAAGAGTTTTGGGCTAATTTAAGTGGCTAAATTATGCCCAACTTACTTATTATTTTAAAGCCCATTCTTGGACATCTTTTAAATAAAAGATGGGCTTGTTTTTAATTAGTTTATTTTATTTTATTAGGTGATATTATCTCTTAAAGATTTGATCTTATCTCTTTAGTTAGATTGGGCTCGATCTTGGATCAAGCCCGTAGCCCATAGAAACTCTAGGAGGACGTCCAACATGCCTATATAAGGCTTAGGGTAGGCGTCTCTCCCATTTAGCTTTGATTGAAATTAAACAAAATTACTTTCGAGTATTTTTCTCTTCTATCCCATATTCTTCTCGTGGAATCGAGACACCTTACTGTGTGAGCGGAATCCGTTTGCCCAGCAACTTTGGCGCTATTTTGAGTTGTGTCACTTGGATTGGAAAGTTGGTGCTCTCAATCATCTCCGGGTGACTTCTCGTGCTTTGGGGGCAATCGCTTTCTCCTCTGTGTGAGATTATAGCGGAAGGGCTTCTTCAAGTCATTCCAAGTAGTGTGTTAGGGCCTTTGTTTCCCTATCGTGCTCTTGGTTGCCTTAAGGGTTCGACCAGATCTATCCATCTAACGATCCTTCACAATCATTGGATCATTCCTCCATTTTTATTTCAAGTTTTCATTTTTTTATTCATTTTCTTCATTTCGAGTCTTGGTGTTGAAAGATCGGGCCAACTGACAGCTAACCCCGTATCAGATTGTGTATTGATTACAAAGAGCTGAACAAGGTGACCATCAAGAACAAGTATCCATTGCCTCGTATTGATGACTTGTTAGATCAGTTTCAGGGAGCGACAATATTCTCCAGGATTGATTTGCGCTCAGGGTATCACCAGATGAGGGTGAGAGAGCAGGATGTGCACAAGACAGCGTTCCGGACCATATATGGACACTACGAATTTGTAGTGATGCCATTTGGGCTTACGAATGCCCCAACAATCTTTATGGAGTTGATGAACAGCATATTCATCGACTTCCTGGATCAGTTTGTTGTGGTCTTCATAGATGATGTTTTGGTGTACTCTCGCAGCAGAGAGAAGCATGCAGGACAGCTGAGGACTGTGTTGCAGGTCTTACGAGATAGAGAACTTTATGCTAAGTTCTCTAAGTGTGAGTTTTGGATGCCAAAGGTAGCATTCTTGGGTCATGTTTTTTCTGCCGAGGGGATCAAGGTTGATCCGGCGAAGATCGAGTTAGTAGCAGCCTGGACGACACCGACGAACGTCACGGAAGTACGTAGCTTTCTTGGCCTAGCCGGTTATTACCGACACTTTGTGGAGGAATTTTCTGTGATTGCACGTCCACTGACGAGTCTGTTGAGGAAGACTACCAGATTTGTATGGTTTGAGCAGTGTATGCAGAGTTTTGAGGAGCTGAAGAGACGTCTGACTTCTGCTCCTATCTTAGCACAACCAGAGGGTACAATTGATTTTGTGGTTTACACTGATGCATCCAAGCTAGGCTTGGGATGTGTGTTGATGCAGCGGGGCAGAGTGATTGCATATGCGTCTAGACAGCTGAAGACGTATGAGGAGAACTACCCGACTCATGATCTGGAGTTGGCAGCGGTAGTTCATGCACTGAAAGATCTGGAGACATTACATGTATGGTGCTACATGTCAGATCTTCACAGACCATAAGAGTCTGAAGTATATTATTACACAACGGGAATTGAATAACCGCTAGCGTAGGTGGCTTGAGCTGATCAAGGACTTTGATTTGGAGATTCTGTATCATCCGGGGAAGGCGAACGTTGTCGCTGACGTCTTGAGCAGGAAGACGCCTCGAGAGCAGGCGATTGCGAGGCTGACAGTTCAGCATCAGTTATAGAGAGACCTGATTTGGTTAGAGTTGAACATCCAGTTTCCTGATGAGGATGTCCAGTTGAGTACTTTAGAGGTTCTTCCTGATATGTTGGGTGAGATCCAACAGAAGCAGGGGACCTGCCCGACACTGATGAGGATCCGAGAGAGGATGTCTCGGGATGAAGCACCACAATTTCTTCTAGGAGCAGATGGAGTGTTGAGACGCCGCGGTCACGTCTGTGTACCCGCTGATGCGGACTTGCTCCAGAGGATATTACAGGAGGCTCATTGTACGCCTTATTCAGTGCACCCAAGTACGAGTAAGATGTACCAGGACTTGAGACGTTCATCCTAGTGAGGAGGGTTGAAGCCCGATGTGGCCAGATTTGTGGCACAGTGTGCGACCTGTCAGCAGGTCAAGATCGAGCATTGCAGACCTGGAGGTGAGCTCCATCCACTACCTGTTCCACAGAGGAAGTGGGAGGACGTCACCATGGATTTTATGACTGGGCTTAGACCGAGCAGGAGCTTTGATGACATCTGGATTATAGTAGACAGACTGACGAAGACGGCACGTTTCATCCTATTTGGAAAACGTGGCCATTGAGTAGATTAGCAGAGGAGTACACTAGACAGATAGTGAGACTCCATGGTGTACTGAGGACGGTCGTCTCAGACAGAGATGGACGATTTACCTCGAGGTTCTGGCAGCAAATTCAGATTGCCATGGGGACGAGTTTGCACTTCACTACTGCGTTTCATCCTCAGACAGATGGTCAGTCAAAGAGGACCATTTAGACACTGGAGGCTATGCTACGAGCTTGTGTGTTGGACTGGGGACAAGTGTGGACGGATCATCTCCCACTAGTTGAGTTCTCGTACAACAACAACTGACATGCATCTATTGGGATGGCCCCATATGAGGCACTATATGGAAAGAGATGTCGTACTCCGTTATGCTGGGATGAGCAGAGTAGTGTTAGTCGTTTGACACCTGATCAGATTCAGGATGATGTGGCTCGTGTAGCACTGATTAGAGAGATGATGTTGACTGCACAGAGCCGTCAGAAGTCATATGCAGATAGGAGGCGTAGACCCTTAGAGTTCAGAGTAGGAGCCATGTGTGGCTGAGAGTGTCTCCGACACGAGGAGTTAGACGCTTTGTCATTAAGGGGAAGTTGAGCCCCCGATATGTCGGACCGTTTGAGATTCTGGACCGGGTTGGAAGTGCAACATACAAATTAGCTTTGCCTCCGAGATTAGAGGGTGTTCATCCTGTGTTTCACGTGTCTCAGCTAAGGGAGTACATACCAGATCCGAGGCACATTGTGAGTTATGATGATTTGGTGGTCGAGCCGGACCACACTTTTGTTGAGCATCCGATTGCAGTTCTAGAACGAGGTATGAGACGCTTGCGTTCGAAGGACATTCCTATGCTGAGGATACAATGGTCGAGACGAGGACTTGATGAGGCTACATGGGAGACTGAGGATAGTATTCAGAGGAACTATCCAGAGTTTTATGCCGAGATAGATGTACCAGTAGGATCGACGAGTAGATTTTAGTACTATCTTGGTGAGTGTTGTGATTATGTGCTTATATGCTATGATGTGTTTATTTCGTACCAGCTATGATGTGATGTGTGATCTTATTAGATCTTGCTTTGCTAGTATAGTGATCTTGTTGTTGGAGATGTTTTTCCTCCATGCTTGTGTTTGAGGCGATAGAGTGATATAGGTTGATACCTTATGTACGGAGATGTGATACCTCCGATAGAGAGAGTTATACCTCGGCATATGGGTCCGAGAGGTATTGGGATTGTACAATTTTCGGGACGAAACTTGTTTTTAGGGGGGTGAGATGTAAGAGCCTTAGTCTTCGGAGCTGATCTAGGTAGCCGCCCCTGCGGGTCCAGAGGGCCGCCCCTGCGCCTGGCTTTGTTTTCCGCCCCTACGGCTCAGGATACTGCCCCTACGGTTTCTTGCGGCTGCAGCCAGCTTTGTTGACCGTTGGACCGTGCTTTACCTTCTCTTCCTTACCCTCTTCTTACGTTAGGATCAAGGGTTTCCTTCACTTCTTCTCCAGCCATTTCACGTTGTTCTTCTTCTCTTCTCCTTTCCCTTTATTTTGTTCTTGTTTTCCTTTGAGTTTGCAAGAGAGTTATGGTGTGGCCTTGCTGAGGTTGATGTTGTGCTTGGTTGCTGAGCTTGAGAGTCAGCTGAGAGTGTGGCTTTGTTCTTTCCTTGCTGCCTAGGACCACAACAATGGTAATGTCTCTTCTCTTCTTTCTTTCTTCCTTGATTCCTCTTAATTCCCGAGCTTAGGATTAGATGTGATTGGATGTATATTGATATTTGTATGTGTATATATATGTATATGTGTGGCTGATTGTTGGTGAAGACGTGAATCCATCACGTGAAGAACCAAAGAGGAAATCGGGGTTCACACTCTGCACTGTCGCCGCCCCCGCGCCTGGAAGCCGCCGCCCCTGCGGGACTTTGTCACCGCACCTGTGCCGGAAGCTGCCGCCCCCGCGGCCACGGTCACCACTCCTGCGCCTGTGTGCCGCCGCGCCCGTGGTTGCCTTTTCCTCGCCCCTGCGTCCCTCTTGTCATGCAGGTGCGTTTTGTCCCAGATCTACCTAGAGTAGTGTAGATCCTTTCCTTTCCTAGTATGAGTGGGTTAGTAGCATGCTAGGTATGTTTATGAGGATAGGATGACGATGATATATCTATATGCCGGTTATGGCTTTGAGGTTTAGTAGATTATCGAGGTTATAAGTTGGATATGATCCTTATGGATCCCTTGGGTCTAGGTGTGACCCCTTTGTTTGATAGGAGATTTGATATCTCTGTATGCCTTGTATAGGCAGTGCTATTCTCCGGTTTGGAGCTGATCAGGTTGAGATTACTTCAAGGTTGAGGTAAGTCCATAGGACTTACTTAGCTACCATCCTTATATTGGATGTATGCATGAGTGGTGTTTGATATATGCTTGATAGCATGCGATATTGATTATTACCGACCTATGGTTTAGTGACTGCCCATTGTAGGTCTGTGACAGCTTTCCCTTTCATCCCGCTAGGAGTCTGGGCGGTTCTCTGTGGTTGTCCAGATCTGGTACATGGTTCGGGCACTCTCCACTCCCTTAGAATGCACGGGGAGGTGTGACCAGGCACCACTCCAGCTGGCATTAGCATCCAGAGGCGAGGATAATATATTCCTCGTGTCACATATATTCATATACATTTATCTATACGATTTGAGTGTTGAACTATATATATAAAGATAATTAACCGGGTAAATGTGTGATAACATGTTTATATGTTATGATTCCTGAAGTGTGTTTGTGATCTTGCATCTTCTATATATATGTGTATGGTTAGCTAACAGTTTTATACCGTGTTGTAGATCCTTTGCAGGTTAGGAGAGCTGCAAAGTGATTCAGAGTGGGTGATCCGCTGAGGGCTCCGTACACTAGGATATTACGTGGGATATGGGACCTTGTGTTATTTACAGTTATATGTTTTGATTGTACTCAGCGGTACCTTGTATAAACCTTTTGATTTATATACTACTGTTTTATGTTTTGGTTTTAATCTATTTGTGCCTTCTTGTAAGATCCAGTGAACTTGTTGTCAGGCTAGGGTCAGGATCCATTGTGACATCCTAGCCCAGTAGCACCTCGAGTCCTACGGATTTGGGGTGTTACATATATATATAAGCAGTGTAACTATGTTCAAAAAGGTTTACATTTACAGACATCCCTTGTGAATTCATTACTCATAATCAAGATTTCTTACTCATATAATCAAACAGATAGGAAACATCACATATACTATTAGAAACTTGAACTGAAAATGGTCGTTTGATCCCAGTTCACATTCAAGTATAACAAGGTTTGAACTCGAATCAGAATAACGCAGTCAGATTTTGTCCAAAATCTATCTTCTTCAACTCTAGAGATTGAAACCCTAGGTTAGAGTTTGTCTATGGTCTAGGTTTCTCAAATTACAGACTAATAAACTAAAAACCACCTTCATCCTCTAATTTTAATTTTATGTGGTCAAACAGACCCTTACTCATCAAAGTTGATGCCACCAACTATCAGCAACCCACCTAAGATGAATTACCAAACAAAACACAAACCATTAATCTTTACAAGTCCAAATTATGTGTACTATGATTAATTAATTAATCAATATTAATCTTTAGGAGTTGTCTATGTCGACCTGTAACATCTTTTGCTACATATCCAAATTAACTTTTTTTTACCCATACGCTCTTGTACACGGTGACACAACTGAGCTTGAGGCAGCCATGGAAAAGAACCAAATATCAATCAAAGATTTTTTTATTAGCAGATTCAACTATGATACATGAGCAGATTTAATTCGAAAAGGAAAACCTACATGAGCAACAACGTATAATAAACAAACAGATTAAGCAAGAGCAATCATATAATAAGCAAACAGATCAAGCATGAACCCCAATTGAAAAGGAAATTCTACATGAGCAGAACTAATTCGAAACCCTATTTTCGACTAGCACAATCGACATGAGCAAACCCTTTACTACGAATATTGCAAGAAAGAAACCCTAAAAATTACCAGGTATGAAGCCTTTGAATGTTCTTCGCTGACGTTGAATGTTCTTCCACGAGTTGAACGAGAAATGGCTTTGTTCTTCCACGAGTTCAACTGGAAAGGGGGTCGACGGGTTGCTGAAGATAGCTCCCGTTTTTTGAGCTCAGGTTTAAATACTTGGTAAAGGCCGTAATAAGTGGAAAAATTGAAGGGGCAATAGTGTAAATGTGCTATATCAAACACTCCGAACACTCCCAAACCGTCCCTCGTTTGAGTGTTTCAGAAACGGACTCAAAAACGGAAATCACTAGTGTAAATGTGTGTGCCAAACAGTCGTTAAATAACGTAACACTCTCAAACCCTCACAAACACTAGTGGTGGAGCCGTGCCAAACACATCTTGTGTTTCCTCAATGGCAAGTGCAATATACTTGCTACAAGGTTTTATATTCAACAACAATTTTGTTTCAGAAATCACTATAGAACAATAAAGTCCTGCTATTTTATTCCTTTTTTACATTTTGAGTATCTTGCAGCAAACCAGGATAAGAAAGAGAGATATGAAGATAGAAACATTAGATTGTCTACATTCCTAGTGAAAATGGGTTAATTTTCACACTCACCCAAAAAAATCAGCCCACATTTAATATAATTTTTCTATCAAAAAGTTTATGATCCAAAACATCAAAGCATACCTTGAAAGATGACATATGGGATCCAAAGCCAGAAAAGTTCTTCCATTCTCAAAAGAGAAAAATCCACTTCTAAAATCTATACAAAAAGAGATATCAAGACCAACCCAAGTATCAAGATTTCAATTTAAGAGCACCCAAAAGACAAATAATCAAACAAAACTAAAAATCAAGACATACTTAAATGATCTTGATGTTTCATCAATGGAAAACATCCATGAATAGGTCTATTAAACGAACCACACGACCTTATTTTACAATCCTGTAGAATAAATCTTGACATGGAAGCCATTGGAATGAAATGGCTTAGTCCAGAACTTGATAGAAGGCAAGTAGGCAACTAAATAAGACACTGAACAAGTGAGAAAAAAGTGGCGTATTTGATAGGAATCTGTGGAAACCGTGAACCGCACAATTGAAGTAAGCTCCTATCCAAATAGGCAACTAAGTATGTATCCGTCGAGAAGCCAATGTAAAATAACATCTTTTAGTACTAGCTACTTTACAAAGATGATTGAATCAATATTTTGTTCACAAAGTCATGGTTTCAACTGAGACCAAACATCATAGGAGACTAAACAGGAACACCAGACAAAAAATGTGAAAAACAGATAATGTATTGGGTCTTTTGGTTAAAGAAGTTCTACCTAAACTGGTTTAAAAATGTGAAAAACTGGAAATTGGAGTAAGATATTAAAGAAGTTCTACCTGAACTGGTTTAAAAGAGCAGCTAATGCTTATGATTTGGTTGACAATGATATTTGTTTTAGGCTCATAACACTCAAGTGAAACTTTAATCAATACCTCATAACACTCAAAATCGAGAAGTAGAACACTCGAGTGAAATCAATACCTCATAACACGCAATTACTAGAGAAAACAAGCAGCTAATTCTTGATCAGAACCCCAAATTTAAAGTAAGCAGCTACCTCCCACACAACCCCAAATCGATACAAGTTACATCCAAAGTGCTAACAATCAACAAAATCGAGAGGGAGGGCGTCAATCTTGAACATACCAGAGCGATGTGAGGGCGTCGTGCTGTCGTTGACGAGTCTGAGACTGAGACTTAAAAAATCGAGAAGGAGGAGGGATGGAGGTCCGACCAAATCGAAAGTAAGAGCCAGAGAGAGTCGAGAGTGAGAGCCGGAGAGAGGTGAGAACCCCTATGATCACACAACCATTCGACAAATCGATTTTAGGGTAGAACGTATGAGGCAATAGGGGAGAGAATAGATGAAACAAATATATATACTAGGGAAAGCAATTGACCTAGAGGACGAGTCGAGAAGTAGCACTGGAAGGAATAATCGATGAGAGCTTCGCTGACAACTCGATTAAAGAAAGGGAGTCATGGTTGTGTTCGTCGATGAAGAGTAGTTATGCCGGCAATACATGAGAGAGTGAAGAGAGGTCTATTAATACCTGGTTTTCTTCGTAATTTAGAGTAGCAGTAGGGACATTTTAGAAATTTTCTTCTAAAAGACACTTCTAAAAAACGGAAACCGTAATATTTTTTGCAATTTCAAATACACTCCATAAAAACGGAAACCCTAGTGTTTTTTCGGCCATCCAAACACAATTATAACTTGAAACACTCATAATCACTATTATGCACTAGTGTTTATGTGTTGCCAAACACAGCCTAAGATTGTTGGATGACGCAAGTGTAAAAGACATTTTTGCAAAGAGAATTTGCTAAGTACTTATAAAGTACAATCGATTACTAGCTTGCATTCTCCCTTCGATCTCCTCTGTTTCCGCATTCGATCCTTTCACTAGCATACAAGATCTAAGATGATCCAGATCTATACCCGGGTGAATCAACTAGAGGAGTCGCATTTGAGGTTCTCGATATCTCCATGAAAAGAAGTGTTTCACACGTAAAGAGTTATTCAATTTCCTTTAATGTATCTAATTGATTATGCATGTGAACCCTGTTGAATGCTTATGAAAACTTGTTTCCTGAAATCTATTTTTACACATTTAAAATCGTAACATATCGAGTGTCGAATTCACAAGGATTGCGTATGAATTGAAAAATGCTAATAATCATCCTTTTTTGTCATTATATCCACTTCAAACAATTCGTTTGAGAGGCTTTCCAACTAATGGTTTGGAATGACCGAAGTCGACAAATTAAAGATCTCTCACTTGGCGCTCGTAGTCCCCTGTTTGAGTTGGGGCGGTGGTCCATGAGCCATGTAGAATTCAAGTATTGTATATGTCATTAGTCCGATCCTTTTTAGGAACTACCCGTAATAACGAACTTGCAAATATGATTTGTTTATCATAAAGAGATTCGTTGTTCCTGACCCTGCTTCACCTAAATTGTTATTTGAACAAGTAAAATGTACCATCCGGAAAGTTTATTCCGGACTTGGAGCGTTTTGTAGATCTTCCCGCAGGCACAAGGTGCCGAGTGCCGGGATTTATTCCTAAAATCCCGAGCCGACCCATCGTTATTCCCTTTTCCGCTTTCCGACCCTTCGTTCCGAGTTGAGGTGACAAGAGGTCATTTCCGACCCCTCGTTCCGAGCAAAAGTGACAAGATGTCAGTTGTCCCCTCTCCTCCTTGGCATCCTTGTCCCCTCCCTCTTTCACTCTTGACTTTCATTTCACGTCACTCTCTTCCTCTCTTTGCTCTCTTTTCTCTTCTTCCATTTTGATTGAAGCTCTTGGATTGTGGACTGCAGTGGTGAGGATTCAGATGTGGTTTGGTAAGCTTCTTCCTCTCCTTCCCTTCTCTTCTTTGCTGATTATCTCTTCCTTTTCCCCTCCTTCGTCCATGGCCATGGATGAAGCTCTTGAGAAGCTTTTTCCTCAAATCCTTGCATGTGCTTTTTCTTAGCTCATTTAGGTCGTGGAGGGGAGTCTAAGACCATTGGTTGGTGTTTGGAGAAGACCCAGCAAGGAGAGGAGGACATTGGAGCCAAGGATCCACGATCGAAGACGAGTTTCTGCAGCGAAACCGCGGGGGCTGCTCATCACGGCCGCAGGGACGGCCCCAGACCACCACAGGTTCGGCTCCTGGGTCCGCTGGGGCGGCGGCAGTGTTCCGCTGGGGGCGCCAACTTGACTCCGCGGCTGCGTTTTCTTCAACAGTAGGCTCTCTTCTCCCTTCCTCTTCGTTCCTTCCTTAGTTAAGTAGTTGTACTATGTTAGTAGCATGCCTAGGATGGATCTAGAGTAGCTTGAGATGTCAATTAGTAGGTGTGAACCTAGGAGCCCTTAAGGCTCGATGTAGTTGATGGTTATGAGTATGTTGAGCATGATGGACCTTCTAGGCTAACTTGTTCCTTCTTGGCTGAGGTTTAAGATCATGTGAGGTTATAAGCTGTTGTGAATTGCTTTCATGTGCTGAGAGTGTGGTGAGTACCTTGGATCCTAGGATGCATTCCTAGCTTGAGGGTTAAGTGATCTTGCTTAGATCACTAGAGTGAAGTCTAAGACTTCATGAGCGTGAGCATGTATTGATATGCATATCTCTTGTGAGCAGGTTGTGGGCTTCCTCCTTAAGGAAGCGAGAGTGTTGTGATTTCAGTGTGGTGACGAGGTAAGTCTCCGGACATACTTAGCTTGTATTTTACGTATTAGCATCGATGTGTGTTGGTGGTGTGTGTGTTATTGTTTATGTTATAAACAACTAAACCGGTAAATAGGACCACCGACTTTATATTATTTTGGCCCAAATGTATGATAACGGGCGGTGACATCATCTACCTAGCTCTTGCGAGTGTAACGCCCGGAATTTTATTCCGGAATTAGAGCGCCTTGTAGTTTATCCCGTAGGCCCGAGACGCCGAGTGCCGGGATTTATTCCAAAAAAATCCCGAGCCTACTCGTCGTTTTTCCCTTTTTCCGCGTTCTGACCCTTCGTTCCGGGTTAAAGTGACAAGGGGTCATTTCCGACCCCTCGGTCCGTGGGGAGGGACAAGAGGTCAGTTGACCCCTTGGTCCCCTCACCCCTTTTTAGCCTATGTCCCCTCTCTCTCCCCTCCCTTGCTCCTTTCACGTCATTTTCCATCTTCACTCTTCCTCTCTTCTCTTCTCTTCTCTTCTCTTCTTCCATTGTTGCTTGAAGAGCTTGCATGTGTGGACTGCAGAAGGAGAAGTGCAGATCTGGTGTGGTAAGTCTCCTTCCTTCCTTCCTTTCTCTCCATGGCTGTCCACCCCTTTCATCTTCCCTCATTCATCCATGACCATGGATGAAGCTTTGAGAGGTTTTCACTCAAGTTCTTTGCATGCATAGGTTCTTAGCTCGATTAGGTCGTGGAGAGGAGCCTAAGACCAGTGGTGGGTGTTTGGAGAAGATCCAGTAAGAAAATAAGGACTTTGGAGCCAAGGATCCACGATCGAAAATGAAGAAGAAGACGTTCTGCACAGAACCCGCGGGGGCGGATCTTCACGACCGCGGTAGCGGCCAGCCGCAAGGGAGGCTCAGCACGGACGCGGGTGCGGCTCGGCACGGCCGCAGGGGCGGCGCCAGACACGCGACTCCAGGGCGGCAGCAAGGCGCAGGGGCGGCTCCTGTGTCCCGCAGGGGCGGCTTCTGTGTTCCGCAGGGGGCGCCAGCTTGACTCCGCGGCTGTGGTTTCTTCAACAGTAGGCTTCTCCTCTCCTTCCTCTTTGTTCCTCCCTTAGTTTTATAGTTGTATCATGTTAGTAGCATGCTTAGGATGGCCTAGAGTAGCTTGAGAATGCCACTTAGTGGTTGTAAACCTAGGTGCCCCTAAGGCTCGATATAGTTGATGGATATGAGCATGTGAGCTTGATGGACCTTCTAGGCTAGCTTGTTCCTCCTTGGTTGAGGATTAATATCTTGTGAGGTTATAAACTGTTGTGAGCTTCTTTCATGTGTGGAGAGTGTGGTGAGTACTTGGGACCTTGGATGCATTCCTAGCTTCAGGGTTAGGTGATCTTGCTTAGATCACTACAGTGAAGTGTAAGACTTCTTGAGAGTGAGTATGTATTGATATGCATATCTCTTGTGAGCAGGTTGTGGCCTTCCTCCTTAAGGAAGCAAGAGTGTGGTGACTTGAGTGCGGTGACGAGGTAAGTCTCCGGACTTACTTATCTCGTATTTTACGTATTAGCAGTGATGTGTGTTGGTGGTGTGTGCTTGTATTATTGTTTATGTTATAAACAACTAAACCGGTAAATAGGACCACCGACCTTATATATTTTGGCCCAAGTGTATGATAACGGGCGGTGACATTCTGCCTAGCTCTGCGTGAAGTTGAGGAGGATCTCGGCGACTAGCCCGGCGGGTTAGATGGTCGGATGCATCCGTACCATTCTTTGCCGGTACAAGGGGACCGAGGCGAGACCACGGTGGTTCTCGTGTCACAAACCGAAGTTGAATTTGAATGGGATATGACTTAATAATAAAAAGATAAAAAACCGTTAGTAGAAGCAGTGTGAAGCAAAGTACTTCCTTCATTACTTAGAGACGATGTAAAAGTTATAGCATACATGTCTCGTTAGTAGAAGCAGTGTGAAGCAAAGTACTTCCTTCATTACTTAGAACTTGCAACAAGAATTGAGGAAAAGTTTCATCAAAGTTTGGTTTAACAAGAACCAAAGCCAACGGTGTAAATTGGAAGTTCGATCTTCTTTGTTAGAGACAAGCAAAGAAGAAACAAAATGGAAATGTTGTAGTGAGGAAGACTCGAGAAGAAAGTTGAGTTTCCGATACATCGGACCTTTTTGAGATCTTAGCGCAAGTTGAGAAAGTGTTTGACCGGCTGGCATGGCCGCCGAGAGTAGAGGGTGTTCACCCGGCGTTTCAAGTGTATCAATCGAGAGAGGAGGACGTGTCGAAGACGGCATTTAGGACGAGATACGGCCATTATGAGTTTGTCGTGATGCCATTTGGGTTCACGAATGCACCCGCCGTCTTCGTGGAGTTGATGAACGGCATCTTCATCGACTTCTTGGACTAGTTCGTGGTAGTGTTTATAGACGACATCTTAGTCTACTCCCGGAGTAGGGAGGAGCATGAGGGACACCTGAGGACGGTGCTTCGAGTCCTCCAGGATAGAGAGCTTTACGCTAAGCTCTCTAAGTGCGAGATCAGGATGTCCGAGGTGGCATTCCTGGGTCATATAGTTTCTGCCGAAGGTGTCATGGTTGACCCGGCGAAGATAGAGTTTGTTTCCTCATGGCCGCCTCCTAGGACGGTCAAGGAGGTGCGCAGTTTTCTTGGGCTTAGCGGGAAACTACCGCCGTTTTGTTGAGGGTTTCTCAGTGATTGCACGACCGCTCACTTCCTTGCTGAGGAAGTCTACCAGGTTCGTTTGGTCCGAGCCTTTCCAGCACAACTTCGAGGAGCTGAAGAGGAGGTTGACCTCCGCTCCTAGGTTAGCCCTGCCTGAGGGCGTGGAGGATTTTGTAGTGTATAGTGACGCCTCCAAGCTAGGATTGAGGTGCGTTTTGATGCAGAAGGGTAGGGTTATTGCGTACGCTTTTTGGCAACTGAAGTCGTACGAGGGAAATTACCCTACCCATGATCTTGAGCTAGCGGTAGTGATTCATGCCCTGAAGATCTGGCGACAATACTTGTACGGGGCTACGTGTCAGATCTTCACAGACCATAAGATTCTGAAGTCTATATTCACTCAGCGGGTGTCGAATAACCGCCAGGAGAGATGGTTGGAGCTGATTAAGGATTTTGACTTAGAGATTTTGTACCATCCGGGGAAGGCGAACGTAGTCGCCGATGCTTTGAGTAGGAGGACACCTCGAGAGGAGGCTATAGCTCGGCTTACGATTCAGCCACAGTTGCAGAGGGATTTGATAGGTTTGGAGTTGGATATCCGGTTCCCGGATACGGACGGTTGTTTGTCCAAGTTAGAGGTATTACTTGACCTGTCCGGAGAGATCATGCAGAAGCAGGAGGGATCTCCCATTTTGAGGAGGATCCGGGACAGGGTGTCCCGAGGAGAGGCACCGCAGTTTATCACAGGAGAAGACGGGCTACTGTGACGCCAGGGACGTCGTATTTGTGTACCGTCGGATCAGGAGATGAGAGAGCGGATTTTGCACGAGGCACATCATTAGCCACGAGGACTTAGTGGTCGAGCCGGACCCTACTTTTGCACAGCACCCGAGAGCAGTTTTAGAGCGGAGTACGAGGCGCCTTCGATCGAAGGAGATACCGATGTTGAGAGTACAGTGGTCGAGGCAAGGAGCCGATGAGGCTACATGGGAGACGGAGGATAGTATCCGGAGGAACTATCCTGAGTTTTACGCAGATTTAGTGACATCGATAGGACCGTCGGGTTAGTCCCGAGATCTTTCCTTGTTTGTTCTGTTTGTTTATGTTATGACGTGTTATGTGAGTTCATATGAGTATATGTGTAACTTGCGAGGTCTTGATGTGATTTTATACGTAGACTTGGATTAGAGG
>CM008282.1:30818175-31030260 GCA_002319775.1 Fagopyrum tataricum
GTTTATGTTATAAACAACTAAACCGGTAAATAGGACCACCGACCTTATATATTTTGGCCCAAGTGTATGATTACGGGCGGTGACATTCTGCCTAGCTCTGCGTGAAGTTGAGGAGGATCTCGGCGACTAGCCCGGCGGGTTAGATGGTCGGATGCATCCGTACCATTCTTTGCCGGTAAAAGGGGACCGAGGCGAGACCACGGTGGTTCTCGTGTCACAAACCGAAGTTGAATTTGAACGGGATATGACTTAATAATAGAAAGATAATAAACCGGACTTGTGTGCTTTATGTTATGTGATATGTATGTGTTTGTGCCTTCTCCTCTTTTCTAATGCTTCGAATATGAGCTAACGGTTTTAAACCGTGGTTATAGATGCCTTGCAGGTTAGGGACGCCGCCGAGTGAGGTGGAGGAGTGGACAGTCGGGGTCTCCGTACATTATAGGACGGGACGTTTTTGGGTTGTGTTACGTTTTGGGTTGTGTGTTCGTATCGTTAGTTTGTGGATGTTGTTGTATGTTTTAGATTTCCGTATCGAGGTTATGTTGTTTTGAGGACTTGACTGAGTTTCCACTTTGTAGTCTTTACATTCCGGTTTTCGCATACATTAAAAACGTTTTGAGTTTTGCCTTTTATTTGTGCCTTGTTGGAAAGGTCCGGTGAAATTGTTGTCAAGCTAAGGGTCGGGACCCATTGTGAGGTCTCGCCCGTAGCATCCCGAGTCTCGCGGATTTGGAGTGTTACAACGAGAGTCTAGGAGGTTCTCGGCGACTAGCCCGGGCGGGTAGACGGTCGGATGCATCAGTATCATTCCTTGCCGGTAAGTAGGGACCGAGGCGAGACCACAGTGGTTCTCGTGTCACAAACCTAAGTTGAATTTGAACAGGATACGACTTAATAATAAAAAGATAATAAACCGGACTTGTGTGTTTTGGAGTATGTATGTGTTATGTGATATATGTGTGTATGTGCTTTCACATCTTTTCTAATGCTTCGAATATGAGCTAATGGTTTTAAACCGTTGTGTAGATGTCTTGCAGGTTAGGGACGCCGCCGAGTGAGGTGGAGGAGTGGACAGACGGGGTCTCCGTACATTATAGGACGGGGACGTTTTTGGGGTTATGCTTTTGTGTTGTTGAATTATGGTTTACGGTTTAGATTTTCTTATCGGAGTTATGTCGTTTTGAGGACTCGGCTGAGTTTTCACCTTGTATCTTTACTTTGCAGTTTTCCGCGTACATTATAAACGGTTTGAGTTTTGCCTTTATTTGTGCCTTGTTGGAAAGGTCCGGTGAAATTGTTGTCAGGCTAAGGGTCGGGACCCATTGTGAGGTCTCGCCCGTAGCATCCCGAGTCCCGAGGATTTGGGGTGTTACATAAAAGTTATGTCTTGGTCCGAGTTGGGATAGCAGTTCTCTTCTGCATGTCCATGGAGTTTTGAAAAATCCAAGCATCTCGGCGATAGATAGAAAGCGAGAAATTTTTCGAACGAACTGCACTCCTTCGTATACGTCAGGAGTCCATTGATGAGAAGGGGTTGGGGAAAGCTTGAACCCAATTCCTATAGTGATGAATATAAGCGCAATTGAAATTCCCGGGGAGTTATACATTTGTGTATTGATAAGATCATTCACTATTTCTTAAAGCTCGATCTCTCCCCCGGATGAGTAAATATTTCGTAGTAGCCTCATTAGACCGTACATCTTTCTTGGTGTATTCAAGCAATAACTATTGGTGCCAACAAACAATCGGCTGGGTTCCAACTATTTGTCGTAATGGGCGAAACCTTCAAGCTAGAGCGGCATTTTGGGTTCCCTACCTCTCAATTTGTTATGGTTTCGTTGCTCCTTTCCTTGGTTCAAAAATAGAGAGACTGACAATGGTAGGATAGTTCCTCCTTTTCCCGAGTCATCTTTATTAGCTTTATTGAGAGCTCTTGTACTTCTTATTTGAGTTTGATGATTTGTTCAGTTCCCGGTGTCACTCGTTCGTTTTACCATCCTCTGCGGTACAAACTCCACCAGCGGAGCGTCCTCCTCTAGTTCTAGTTTCAGATACCCGGTATGTCTTTATTATTTTTCGTCTTTCATAGAACTTAAATATCTAAATAAGTATTAACAATATGTTTGTATCATTATAATGTCTGCATATACTTCAGGCACGTCTCCGAGATCTTCTTACACGTGGTGCGCCATTTATTGAGTCGGATATTCGGGATATTTATGCGAGTCTTTTGCACGTCAGATTCCTATTGCGCTATCTCATGTTAGGGCATCGCAACCCAGACGAGATTAGTTATTTTCGGAATGACTAAGTGTATTTCGGATTGACTATGTGTATTTTGGTTTTACTATTTGTATTTTGGTTTGATTATGTGTATTTCGGTTTAACACATATTACAAAGGAAAAAAAAATAATGAAACATCCAACAATTAGTTTATAAACAAGAACAAGAATAGTACATGATAAAAGGATCTACATTACACTTAGTCATATATCAAGAACAAGAATAGTACATGACAAAAGGATCCAACAATTATAGAGAGTCCACGTGGATCAATACTTTTCTAGGACATTCTTTGCACTGTAGGTCATTGTACATCTTTATCATATCACAAAAAGTAATGTCTCATCCATCAACGCTTGAATTGTGATGATATTTCCATGGACCGGATAATCCCGGTAATTGTGAATCTGGTTTCGTCCATACCTGTGAAAAATGTCACATTACACTTAGTCATCCCGGTAATGGTGAATCTAGTTTGAATCAAGTTAATAAAGAGAACTAACTTACGCTACAAAGTGATTGTCATCAACCAATTTTATTGTACGAATTTATGTCGGTGTTTTTTGGTTCTCTACTGTTGCCATCAAAGGTAAATAGGCCTCGGGAGACGATCCAAGTACAACCACTACGGAACGATAATATGTTGTTGCTATCAAAGGGACAACCGGGCACTTAAACCAATTCTCTGGTCCACAAGGTACATTCTTGGTCCAGTAAATAGAATGAAGGACTTCATCAATATTCCATATATACAATGCTTGTTGTCATAAAACAAATAAAGATCAAGGAACAAATAAACCAATCATTAGAGTTTCAAGCAATTAAAATCAATTCTAGCTCAAACTATTCCATCATCGTCCAAGGCATAAACAAATCTCTTTTCACCTTGGAACCACAAAGGTTTATAGCCAATAATATTCATATTGAAATCAACAATCAATTCAACTAAAGAAAGCATAAAAGATGAATAACAAAAAGAAGAAAAAGAAAGTACCCAACTTTAATAATCCGAAAACCAACATAACAATGAATCCCTGTATCACGAAGCGTATATGAACTTGAATGAAATGTAAAGATCGAATATTTCCTAAACTAACTAAGATATAACAATGGTGAAGGTAGAGAAATGAGAAGCGAGGTAGGCGGCGACTTATCTTTAGGTCTAAACTGAATGAATCTCGAACTAAACGGAACTAATAAGGGAACGGCTGAGCACCCTTAGGAAGTAATCGGAGCTTTCCTTTTATACCCAAAAACCTGCCAAAAGATACGGGTTGTGTTAAAAGGTCCGAAATAAAATAAAACCGACGCTTAGGGAAGAATCTCGGCCGAGATCGATCATGGTCGGGGTCGAGATTTTGTCTTCGAACTTCAGCGTCTTGGGATCTCGGTCAAGTCGTACATGTATCTCGGCCGAGATGCCGACCGAGATGTTTCAACAAGAGCTTGAGTCACGGGCCGAGATCTTTCTATCTCGACCGAGATGGTTCCTTGAGCCGGGATCTTGTCTTGGTGTGATGATCTCGACCGAGATCAGTGACAATCTTGCTCCAAACTCGTCTCTTCTGTTCCTAGCTCGACTCCTTCGCCTTTCCTTAGCTCGTATGGTCGGTCCTAAGCATCCACTCCGAGGCTTGATCCTCAAATGCATCGTTTTAGCTCCGAAATGCGCCGAATTACCTACAATGACACGAAAAGTGTGTGTAGACATCTATACTTGCAAAGTAGAACTAAACAAGCATAAAATACACAAACTAAGGCTAAAAGATGATTATGGAAAGGGAAAATCTACCTAAATGTGGATCTAAACTAGGTCGATAAATCATGTTATCAACTCACACCATGCATCCAGGACACACTTCATCTTCGGTTGGCTCTTGAAGGGATCTTGCATGCTAAAGGGGTGTAGGAACGTCTGATCCTACATGCATTAAGCTCTTTCGGACAAAGATGTGGAAGATTAAGATTACTCTATCTGTTCTTTGGGTTCTAGTCTTGCATCAATGATAAACGCCTTTTTCCCATCTAGTTTTGGATAGTAGACTTTAGGTTTGTCTTGAAACTAAATATATGACAAAAACTATGTTCATTGAAAAAAAATAATAACAACATTGACAGAATTGGACCCATACTTGATTGAATAATCAAAATATGCCAAAATCCCCAACAAAATTCCCAATATAAGCAATGTGATAACAACTATTTTGCAAACGAAAACCGAATAAGTCATCAAATTTCACATTATCGTGTTAACAAACTAACTCCACACACAACAAGTAAAATACCATATTCTGCTCATGTGTTGGTTCGAGATGAGAACAAGAGAGGAATCCCTAAACAATCTTGATTAATTGTCATCTTAACCAAAATAACTTGAATACAAAAAAGAGGATTAGGGCTAGAAATTTACAAGCGTGGAGAAGCAAAAGTACAAACAGTTAGGAAGAAGAAACAGCCGGGAAGAGGAAAATCGAGAAGAAAGAAAACAGTCGGGAAGAGGAGAACGCACTAGGACACTAGTATTCTTCTTCAGATGGAGATTCGAAATACCTACGGTTGAAGATTGAAGAAGAAAACAGTCGGGAGAAAGAAAATTATGACGTTGCCTTGTTTCTTTTAATTTTCTTTTTCCTTTTTTGGGCAAACGGTAACTATTTTACCATGTTTAATTAACGTAGTTGAGTAAAATCAGAAAATAATGAAAATATAAGGGTACCGTCCGAACTGAAAAACATTGTTGGGTAAATTCCAGAAAACCCCAAACCACATGGGTACTATCCGGAATTTCCCTTTACGTTATAAACATTCACACATATATCATTAAATATGATTAGATTTCTCGTTTCATAACTCATATAAAATCAAAAACATGTTTTAAGGATTTGTCATTCTAATATCATACCAAACACCAAGTATCACGAATGACTTATTTCAATTCTTTATTCCATTTCGATTTATGATTCCATCCCCCATTCATACAGTCATACAACACAATATTATATGGGAAAGACCAAAACCGGGTTTCTATAAACTCAATTTTGACGGATCAAAACTCGACTCAAGTGTAACATCCATCAGGTTTGTGATCCGAAATCACTATGGTGATGTTATTAGCCTTGATGCTAAGAAAAATAACTTTAACCTAGTCATAAAAGCTGAAGTTTTCGCTCTTAAGGCAGGTTTATAAGAGGCAATCAGATTGAAGATCAAAAAGATTGAAATCGAAGGTGATAATCCGTGTGTTATCAGGGCACTCTAAAGCTTGTGAAGCTGCCCGTGGGATGTCGAGATGATTATTTCCGACTCCAGACTAAATCTTTGTTTTTTAATGAAATCTAGATAAGACATGTTTTTAGAGAAATCAACCTTGTTGTTGACCGATTGACCCATCTAGGACTTTCGACCCCCATAACCAAATTTTCTGACGATCCCGAACTTCGTGTTCTCATCCGTAAGGATGCTTTAGGTTGGACTACCTCTAGGAGGTAGCCCAACTTAACCGCTTTCCATTTTCAAAAAAAAAAGAAGAAGAAACGGGACGACACAAAATCTATTATAAGAATATTCATATATAATACATCACATATATCTCTTTTAAAAATAAAGACAAACTTTTTACTTTTATATATATATATATATTATGAGATAGTCTATTGAAATATTCGACTAACGTATTTTATTATATTTTTATGTAAAAATTTATTATTAAGTTAATAAAAAATAATTTGTTAAAATTTAAAAAATTTATAACAGAAAATTGTATAGGAGTACCCTATTATAAAATCATCCTAAATAATAATATAAATAATAATATAATATCTTTATTGGTTATAATAATTTTGTTCAATATTTCTATTTTATTTAATAATTGGATATGTCAATTTTCTATAAAATATAATTAAAGGAAATTAAATAAATTTATTATTATAATAAATAAATATAAGTGTTGATTAATAAATATTAAATTATTTTAACTTTATTAAAAACATCCTATGACTTGAAATGTAAAAAGTAAATGATCAATCATATATCTTAGTTTAAAAATAACTTAATTAAATAAAATATATATAATATAATCTTCTAACACACAAATAATATACTATTTATAAATATAGAAAGTTATTTTTTATTTATGTCATAATTTTTTTTTATATCTCTAATTATTCTTTTAATTAAGGAACTAAATAAAATAAAAATAAAAATTGAATATAAATAAGAGATATACAAAAATTCGACGTGACTTACTGTGACGATGACATGCGAAAAAAATTACTTTTACTTTATTACAGAGTAGATTAACATGTGTCACGATAGTCGCATGAAAAAAAATACCAATTATAGGATCGATGGATAACTTTATAAGGTAGTCTTTGAAAGGGAAAAAAAAAATCCGATCCATAAATAAAGCCCTCGGTCAATAGATTGCTAAGGAAGTCTGACGAGCGTGGAAAATGAATGGAGCGGGAGATTTCCCTCCCTTTCCCCTCAAACTAAAACCTTCATTTTATTTTGCATATAAAACGTAACCGAATATTCTGTACACCTCACCCGTTTCAAATTCTCCTCTCTCAAACCAAGGGTTTCTCAAACCCAACTGTTTACCCATTCTTGCGGATTCACTCACCCCGCCATTCAACTTCCGACTCCCTATGGCGAAAGGCGTCAAAGTGGAGCCTGATTCCAATCGCGAGGACAGACGCCGGGGAACGCTCCCTTCTCGAAGCGTTGTTGATTCCAATAACACTCTTCCGCAACTACAGCAACAGAAAAATCAGCCACCGCCTCAACGAAGACGGGGAAATCAACCTTCTCAGAATCCACGCCATGAGGAGCACAACAATTTACCAGAGCAAGATGTTGCTCAGAGGAGAGCCCTTCGACGGAGATACCACGATGTCAAGAACCTAGTCAATGGTTCTTTCCTTTACTAACTCATTCTTCTACTTATGATTTGCTTGAGTTTCAGTTTTCTTTCTGGATAGCATACTTGTATTGTTCTGACTTGGCCGCTACTGTCCATAAACAAATATTCTTTGCTTATTCCTCGGTTAATGACTTCAAATTGCGTATTTGCAGAGGAAATGGAGGATATCTACAGACATGGTTCTGACAAATTCGATTCTATCATCAACGAAGTGCAGGCTTTGCATCAGCAAGGTATCCTAGTTGGCATTGCGTTCAAACATTATAATTAGTACCATAGGATCTTTACTTCTAGGAAGTAAGGTCTCCTAATATGAATGTTGCTACTTCTATAGTAGAAACCGTTAATGACGTGCAAACAATCAATTTTACCAAAACATGCAATTTGATTATGTTTAGGTGGACGTTTTTTGGTTTGTTGGCTGTAGAACTTGAGAAATCCTTCTGAAGTTAGCTGTTCAATGTTGTCTTATTCTCTTATACTATTCTGGTACTAAAAATTTCAGTTCACAAGCCAAGGGAGCAGGTAGCTGACGCAGAGACATTGCTGGATATTACTAACCATTTACTCACCTCTGTTAAGGCACATAAAAGTGATGGAGTTACACCAACGGATTTCATAAACTCCTTGCTTACAAACTTCGCTCAGCAAGACAATATAAATGGTAGTACAGAGGGTTCTGGACACACAGTACTCTGGAAGGAAGTTGGCCTTGCTGTCTCACATATTTTTAAGACGTGTTCAGGATGTTGTACCATGTAAGAGCTACTGACATAATGCCATAATTTTTTTTTAGTAGCTTATGTGTTTATTTTTGCATGTTATGCAGGCTTGGACCTATGAATGTTGATTTTAAGCGGAAGCAGCGAAAGATTGGTGTTCGAATAAGACGTGATAGGTCTGCAGAGAAGGAACGGCCCGAAGAGGTATGATATCTATGTTTCATTCTTATTTTGTCCACAAATTGAGGAACTTGTCCATTTACTAAATTTTACTTCACTACAGTCTTTGACAGAATCTCCTGAAGTTATAATGGTATCTTAAGGATTTTGGAAAAAAAGATGCATCGTAATATCACAGACTTGATGATGCTTTAATTGCCAGTTTTCCATATTTATCTGTACAATACTATTTTATGCCATTGTGTGCTCTCCCTCTGAATCTGTATAATATTTTGTATAGTAGTGACGTAGTGTAGTATTTAAGAGCAAGTTTTTTTATTCAACAATCAACATGCATTTGAACATGTTTTATTGGTTTTGCAGCTCAGTAATAAGAAGGAAGAGATGACTGACACTGATAAAAATATGGCCACAATGTTCAATGTTTTGAAGAAACATAGAAAGGTCCAATTGGAGAAACTGATTCTGCACAGGAATTATTTTGCCCAAACTGTGGAAAACTTGTTTGCTTTATCATTTTTGGTGAAAGATGGTAGGACTGAAATTACTGTGGATGAGGACGGGAACCATTTTGTTTGTAAGTTCCCGATCTGCTATTCTGTTTTTAGTGTGATTATGGTTGCAATTGAATAATTGGATTATTAATGGAGCTCTATATTGTTCAACAGGTCCGAAGAATGCACCGGCTGCTAATGCTGTAGCATCTGGGCTGGTTTCCTATGGTCACTTTGTTTTCAGATTTGACTTCAAAGATTGGAAGGTACTTCAGTTATAGTTTAGCCGCATTTGGTTCTCTTTGGTGGCCACACTTAATTACTTGTTCCTTTCCTAACTAACAGACTCACTTGTTTCCTTTTTCTACCTAATGGAATACCAATGGTTGATCCTCACATTTTGGCATTGAAAAGAGTACTATTAGTTGGTCTTATAAATCACGTTCTGGTAGTGTCATTCATACAACATGATAATATTTGTCTCACTTACTATTGTAAGCCTGGCTCTTTCTCACTAGTTGAGAGCTTATGTATTGAATGGGTAGAACAGTCATTATGCGCTTCATTGTTTTTGTCCTGTTGTGGTTTTTCTCACACTAAAGTCCATTGTCTTTCTGTAGAATTTGCTATTATAAATGTTTTGGTGCTGATACTGCCTATTTATAGGTATACACAATGAAGGAATGCTTAGCCTTATTGGATCTAATTCTATAATATAGGATTTGTTGATTTATATACTCATGGGAGCAAGAAGAGATTTGGTATCATCTAGGGGCCCTTATAAGTTATAACACCAACCTTCACATACAATTTCCTCTAAATTTTGTATACCGCTGATTCTGAATTGTTATCTATAAAATTTTGTCTGCTTAAGTATTTCATTTGATAGCTGCATATAAAGGTATTCTGTTGCATACTAGGTGTTCCAATTTTTTCTTCACTACAATTCCTTTACAAACCCCTCTCAGTTATACCAAATTTGTATCAGTTAGTAGACTTGCTGTATTTGATCATAGTAGTAGTGGATTGTATGCAATTGATTTCTCCCCAGTTTCCCACATAGTCCTTGTTGCTCACAGGGGCATGTATAGTTATACAAATGCAATCCTTGCTTCTCTCTTTTCGTTGTATGATCTATCATGTAATTCTTTATTGGGCATGATTTGTTATTTAGTATGCAAGGACTTATCCTAAGACATGTTTCTGTGAATAACGCAGTTGATGTTGGATTCTGTTGAGGAAGGGGAGGAGCTTATGCCACACAGGCAACCTACAGTATTGGTAGGATCGCAGAATGCTGCACATGAAACGCCTTATGCTGAACCCGAAGCAGCTGGGCTATCCACAACCCCGATCAGAAAACGTTCTAGGAATCGGGGTCTTGTAATTCAAGAAGCAGCAGTTGTTGAAGATTCCCCCGATGTTGATGGCAGCGGAGACACCACCATTAGAGGCAAAAGACACAAGTTTATTTAAACTTGGAGGTGTGCTTTATTAACTTTTTGTATAGAGTTTTGCAGGCATCATTAGTAGATTATGACTTTCACTTCCTGTGTGAAAGTCTTTTTGTCTACCTTGCCAGGAGGATTCAAATATTCAATGGTGTCATCACGGTAAACAGTCTTACAATCCATTCGATCACCATCCTTTAGTCATGTTAGGTAGAACTTTTGCACAATATAGTTGACTCGTAAGCAAAGTGATCAATGAACTCGTTTGATGTGAAATATTCGTTTTAACCTCTGGATGTGCATATATTATGACACTTTTTGCAATGTTGCATATAGTTGATTATGATCAATTTTCGGATGACTGTCTTTATGCAAATTCATAGTTGATCGTGTTTAGTCTACACATTGAAATGTCTACATGTTTAATTTAGGGTATGTTATTTATTCGACATTCGATTTACTTGTTAACGAAGCCTTTTGCCAAGTCATCCTCTCCAATCCAACCATAATGCAATTTCAAAAGACATATAAATCTAAGTATTGCGAACTACTCATATCATTTTGCCAGAAAACCTTCTGTTACAAATTACAATAGTATCCTACATATTGATGACGTGTTTAATGCAAAGATGGCATAGACCTGTTGGTTGTTCACGGTTATGCAGGAATCTAAGGAGCCCAACTTGATGCTGCATAATTCAACAAAGTGTAGAATTAGGGAAGAAAATTGTTGAGAATTTGATTTCGTTAAGCACTCGTGACTAGAGAAACTACGTACGTAATCATATCCGGGCAGCCCGACTGGGCTGAAAAGCCAGGCTTGTATAAAAAATAAAAATATATATTATATTGTATATATTTAAAATATTAAGTATAATTATAATATATATAGCATAATTATCATAAATTTAATGTACATTACATATAATATCTTAAATATATTTTATTTTAAAATTAAATTTATATTTAAAATAGTTTTTTAAATTATTTTAAAAAATAATAAATAAAACGGGTACCCAGAGGTCCGTCCGGCAGCCCGGCCAGGCCGGGTACGGCTGGTATTTTAGGCCCGCCAACCGGGTTTAGCCTGGCCTGGGTCCGGCTAAACGGGCCAAATATTTGAAAAAGTCCGGCCTGAGCCCGGATAAGAACAGGTCTATACGTACCTATGTTATCTAATGTCTATTATGTGTCTGATCAATGGGGCAAATGCATCAAATGTTAGATATTTGATAAAGGGAAATTCCGGATGGTACCCTGTGGTTTGGGGTTTTCCGGATTTTGCCCATAGGTTTTTTTTAGCTCGGATGGTGCCCTTGTGTTTTAATATTTTCTGGAAAATCCCAATTCCATTAAATTGTAGAGGGATGTCAACTAAAATCATTTTTTAAAAAATGAGAAAAACATCTTTTTAAAAAAGAAGATAAAAAAGGCTATACATTTTGCACATAATTTTTTTTTTATAAAAAAAATTTAAGTTGATATCCCTTTGCAATTTAAAAAGATTTGGGCATTTTCCGGAAAATATGAAAACACAAGGGTACCATCCGAACTAAAAAAAAACTGTGGGCAAAATCCGGAAAACCCCAAATCACAGGGGCACCATCCGGAATTTCCCTTTGATAAAATAAGGGTTCAATACGATGAGTAGCCTTCAATATAGTCTTCCTTTTTTTTTTTTCTTTCAATAGCTCATATTTTACTAACATTTACGGGGGTGTATTCAATTAAGATTTTACAGGAATTTTTTGGAGTTTAAAAGTCTATGGATATTCAATATAGATTTTTAAAAGTCCATATAAATCTTTTGGTATTCAATTAGAATTTTAAATTTTCCATAAAATTCCTATGATATTTAAAAAGAATCTATCATTTCATTGATTTTGTAGGATTTTTTTATTACTTATAAACCCTATAGAAGTCTTCTCCCAACACATAAGATTTCCACGCCAAACTACAACACTGAAGAACCCTAACGGCCGAATCAACGTTTTTGAGCGTTTTCGAGTGCTTGGACTCGGTGCATCGTCGGAGGTTAGTTCTTTCTCGTGTTTTCCGTCATGTTGATTGTATGGACTTCGAGTGCTTGAGTTCGTCTTATTGATCTGTCATAAGAAATGTGTGAGCGTTCCTCTCAGTTTTCTTTTTTTCAATTTGCGACTTCTGCGGTTTCGGAAGTACAGTATGTACTTTTTTTTTTGTTTATGCAGTTTCGGTATACATATATAAGATGATTAAAGTATTTTATGTGTTTAGCAGTGCAATTGCACTTTTCCATATGCTTTAATATATTATATATATTGCTATATAATTAATCATAAAATCAGTAGGCAATCGATCGAAAATCAATAGAAATTATATGATAAGTAGGTATCTAGGCTTACTTACAATAGAAATTAAAATGGTGATGTTGGTTGTGAATTTTAATAGATTGATAATTGTATGTTATTTTTCTAGATGATTTCTTTTAATCATGGATAAGTTGTTAGTATATCAACAAATTAAAATTTTGATATATAAACTAGTCATACTACATGGATGATTTCTTTTGGCCATATATTAATCTGATATAATCTGACAAAATCTGTATTAACTCTATAAAATTAAAATATCCCACAGAATCAACAAATTCTATAGATTATTAAAATTCAATCAAAATCTTTAAAAGGCTGGATTGAATACGCCCCCCTTAGTTCATTATATCACATATTTAGTTTATTATTGTTATTATTTAAAATTATATATATGTATACATAGTTACTATTCGCGCGGACGAAAATTACCAACGAAACGACGGAACGGATTTCATTTTCGCTCCAACTTGGGGCCGAAACGGATCTAGAATCCGCCCCAAGTTGGGGCCGAAACGGATTCAGAATCCGCCCCAGATAGTTATATATATGCGTCAAGTTTGATGTTGAGTTTGTGAGTTTTTTTTTGTGAGAATAATGTAACGTAATATATAGTTACGTACTACGCACGACTGTCGACTACTGCGGCTACGCACGACTGTTCAACATGTTATTCTCTTGCGAAGAACAGGTTGAGCTTATCTTCGACGCAGGCCGATTGCGTTGAAGGTAAGCCGCCAGCTTCAACGCATGGCGAATGCGTTGAAGCTGACACGTAAACACACGCGCTTTTTTAAATAGGTGCGTGTTTTACAATTTAATATTTTTTAATGATTAAATTATTATTGTTAACATTCAGGCTTCGGATTTTTTCTAACTCTATGTATTTCAAAATTCTACATTAGCTTATTGTCGAGCAACAGAGATGATACCCACCTATCGCTTCTGTATGACGAGGTGATCAACCACGACCTACTACTGTAGTTGAGCCTACTACAAATCCTACTTCTATTCTCTCCCCATCCGAGTCCCCTTCTACTCAACTCGGATCACTTCCTACTTTAGCTTTTGTCCGTGCCCCTTATCCTTCCCCATTTGAGCCCCCATTGACATTGGTTCCCTTTACCTCACCTCCTACTCTTGCCCCTGCTTCTATATCTAGTTTTCACGCTTCCACATTCAATTTTCACGCTTCCACATCCACTCTTCATACGCACCTCTTCATCTTACATACCCTCTCCATCCCACACACCATATTATTCTCACAGACCCTCCCATCCCACATACCCTCTCCATCTCACGCACCCTCTCCACCTCACATACCCTCTCCTTCTCACGCACCCTCTCCATCCTACATACCCTTTCTTTATCACGCACCCTACTCCATCCCATATACCCTTATCTTTTACTACTCGTGTTTCTCGAGGGACTAGTGCCCCTTCTAGGGTCGAGATTTTCTTACGGGTTACGCCGACCATAAGGCTACCTCTATATGGATGAGCGAGGTATGTTACTAGATTTCGGCAATGAATGTGAATGAATGTATTTTTTCAAGTGTAACATTTATTTGTTTCAAATGAAGTTCGTTATAGAGGAGATGAAAGTACACCGACGTAGCGACCATGTGAGAGATTTGTTTGAGTGGCAACGTGATGGAGATGATCCGGTTGGATGGTTTCCTCTGGCCAACCGGTGTGGATTGACTAATATGAATACGTGTAACTTCTCATGGGTTGATCACAACCTCTGTCATGGTTTTTCCGAGCAGTGGTACCCTAAGACCATCAATTTTCATTTCCCATGGGGTGAGATGACAATCACTATTTATAATGTGGCTATTTTGATGGGTCTCCGGATAAACGAGGAGTCATGTGTGGCGCCATGGAGCCCATATCAATGCATAGAGTGGTTGAGCTCCACATTTGAGATGACGATGGCCTAGGCTGAGGACCATAACACCTTCACCTTGGAAAAGGCCATAAGGAGGCCCACCACACGTTTCCCCTTGACCATCCCCACCGGCAAATGCACTAACATCCGGATATTTGATGTTGTTGATGGGACCGGCATTGGTAGTCGATACGACTATCAACCGGATACAGTTATGGGTGATCGACCTCATAGCCGATCATGAAATGACTGGATCTTATGCTTGGAGGGTAGGGGTTTATGCTGTTTGTATCGACATCTTGGTATGTCTTCCCGGTCTAGGGTGAAGACCATGGGTGGATGCACCTCACTCCTACATGTATCAACTTTCGATTCTTTTCAATATTTAATTAGATTACATATACCAAGTAATCAATAAAAAAATTATCTTCTTGCAAAATAAAGGCGTGAATATATAGGCACTTTCCCTCTCTTTGTGGTCCAGCCGCAAATGTTGAGCAGTAGGGATCTCCATATTGGACTTCGAGGATTTCGATCCCGAAGACCCCTGCCTTGACGATTAGAGATTTACGTCTCTACATCGCCAACTAGATGAGATGAGGCCAAAGGATGTCAAGTTTATGCCATACGATGACCATGTGCTGGACTTTAGCGAGGAGTTTTATATCTCCAAATACAGAGGCACCATCCATATTGGTGACATAGAGGAGCTTTAATTATATGCCAGACAAAGCTATGAGACAGTTTTGCATACAAAGAGGATTCTAGACGATTGTATGCCGGTGACCACGAAGGAGCGTCTCACTCATGGGGCAGATGTTACAAGATTCGGTATCACCGGTCGCACTATAGGTGGTCTAGGAGACATGAGGAGACCACCCGCTTCTCAATGGTCGGCACAAACTTGGCCCTCACCCCATGGGCTATAGGTGGTGACTACATGGCGTGGTTCTCTAACTTGAGTCACCCGTACCTCTTTCCGGGGTTAGTTGCACATCCACCTCCTATCCATGTTTACGACACTCGGGTAAGATATATAATTTGTACATGTTATCATTCCGTTCATCTATTATTGAATTTCTAACTATTTGTTTTGTAAACTTCGTCTGCATGTCCTTGTTGGTAGGATCCAAGATATGCTATGTGACCGTGGTACGTGGACGGTGAAGGAGATAGATGCTGAGTGGCAACGACTTGTTGAAGAGGCGATGGGACACCGGCCACCACTTGATCCTTCTCGGGTCCGAGCTTCACAACAATGACATTTATGACGTCTATCTTTTATTTTGGGATGATACTTTTTATATATTTAGTTGGAGTATGTATGATATTTTGGTTGGATTAATATGCTACAATTACGATGTTATGATATTATGTTAATATGTTATGTTATTACATTGTTACGTTATTATGATACGCATGTCCGGCTCGGTTATGAGGCCCCGTGCAAGGACTAAAATAAGGCCTTCTAAGTAAATATATTCACTAATGCAATCATAATAAAATTACATATGGATTGTTACAATTTAATAGTGTAACTAACGACCCGGGTTTTTAATAACCCAAATTGCCACTTGGCTAGGGACCACATAGTGGGTCCCATCAGTTAGCCTGACAAAATCACTTATAGGACCTTGCAACAAGAAGCACGAACAAATAATGAGAACATTCAACCTGTTGCATAAAAGTTTACATAACAAAACCATGCACATGCATACACCAAAAACGACAACATAAGCGTTATAGATGTAAAAACACAACCGTCGTTCCTGCAAAAACAACATTTGACAACGCTGTACACCGACAAGTGTACACCTCCGCCAACAAGTGGGAAACTCAAAATAAAACAAACCAACCCCTGTGAGATCACTGCCCCGGCGGACCACTTCCAGCAGCTGACGTCCCTGCAACATCCCTATGAGCAGGAATACCTAAAAAGATGTCGGTATAGACCGTTAGTTCATGATCATAACTCTGTCCACGAGAGATTCACATATACAATATATGCAACACATCAACCTAGCCATACTATATGCACATGCACCTATGGTCAGAACATTCATTTACATGCTTATTATAGGTTGGTGATACCATCTTATTAATTCATTTGCACTCTGATCGCCCCATGGAGCAAGCCCCTATGTCAGTACCCCATGATAGCAGGCATATCCTATTCGCAACGGTCGCACCCTCCACTCCTAGTATTGACGGAATCCCGGCCGTGACTCAAAGAGTCTTATTTCCAATCCAGGCTAACGCCAGTCCAAGCTAATACGGCATTCTTACCCAAGTCCATGGTATAGCCGGTGCACTTATGTGCCTCGCCCATATGGGTTATGACCATATGATTACAGGCTCGTTCTCACATACACATATCACATGTGTTCACACATCTTTGTCCGTTAGCTATATGCCACACATTATTAATTCACTGGAAGTAATATAACCTTTTCACACATTACCACACATCATAGCTAACACATGTATCTCACACACACACACACGCACGCACGCACGCACGCACGCACACACACACACCATAACAACATATGAGCATGCTTATCATAACTTTCAACATTATCTCCAAATAATTATACCACACAACATTCTCAACATTTCATATAAATATCACAATCATCATGGTATCACATTCATCATACTTTCATGACAAATCTAATGCCACACAATTCGAATCTCTCAGGTAGAAACCTCTGCAGATCAAGACTAAGTAAGTCCGAAGACTTACCTGAGAATTCGCAAACAATCAAGTCAACCTACATTTAGTTTATTGTCTTCTACAACACCTGTAAGGAATATTAGATTCCTCGTATTAAACTTCTCGCTTCAAAAATCAATTAAATTCATTCCTTTGAATTTAATTAGGTTTACGACATTTTCCGAATCTTAATTTAATTAATTAATCCTTTAATTAATTAAGTAAAGTTCGGCAGCATAACATTTTGCCCGAAGGCAATTTCATAACCACCTGTTATCAGATCTCGTCATTCAAACAGCCTAAGATCATCAGAATAATTAAACGAACATAATGAAACTTCCATTTATCCATTTTGACAAGCCTAAGGTCATATTAGACTAACCCTCAATACGGAAAACGAAAAATTCATAACTTATTCGTTACTAACCCGATTGACGAACCGAAAGAAGATTCGGAATCACAGGGACGAAGACTACGCTCGGACACCACCAAATTCACCGGAAACTGAGCGACAGAACCGGCCAAGTAAGGGATATGCACGGCCTGGCCTTAACTTCGACAGAAACGCTAAACGTTGGTACCGAAATGAAGAGAATGAAGAGAGGAATCCGAAACCTTAAACGGAATTGAAATTGGATTACAAACGGAGAGTAGATCTGAGTTTGAAGGTTGAGAAAAATCAGAGCTTTTACGAAGAAATGTGAAATGAAATGAATTAATAAATGAATTTCCTCTATATATATCGAAGACAATAATTATCTTTTAGCGAAGTCGATAATTATCCCTTTACCGTTCCAAAGGCGGTTTGAGCCCATTCTCCAAATTTCTCGAAATTGGAGTGATAAATCCGGAATATTGTGTGGATATTATTCCACAATTTTCTCGGAAAACGCGTAATCCTAAGCCGCCTTTCTTAGCCGCTAAGAAACAAAATAGGGACTCTTTTGGCCGTTTTGCCTTTTCATATTAGTTCACATCTAGGACATATCCGATGTCCTGATCATTTCTCTCGACTACATTTTTATTAATTGGAGCTCCCAAATGTTCCAAATAATACCGGAGGGGTAAAAATTATTCCCCGTAGGAAAAAGTGAAAATTTCCTCACAAGTCAAGAATTACACCAAGAACATAATGGTGGAATTCATAATCATCATTTACACATTGTTTGCAAGTCATGAGTCAATTACTATCGATGATTAAGTTAATCATCATTAATTAGGATTAAAAAATCCTAGCTTTTACATCTCACCACCCTTAAGAAAAGTTTCGTCCCGAAACTTTAGTACACAACTCAAGAGAAGACTGGATCCATCAGTCACATAAATAAACTATCTTCGCATTTCATGCAACCATAGGTTATTACCACATTAGCGGGGGTCATCGAGATCACACTAGGGAAGTCTATCACTTCCTAAGTTAGCAAACACAAGCCAATGCAAATAAGCAAATAATCACATTAACACATAAGTTAGTGGAAAAGTTAAGTACTACTCTTTACCTCTTTCCCAATCGTTGAGCAAAGAGTTAAACAACTCTGGATAATTTCTCTCCATGTGTTCAACTGTTTCCCATGTAGCTTCTTCCATCTCCCTTCGAGACCACTGAATCTTTACTAATGAAATTTCTTTGGTCCTTAACTTCTTCATCTTTATATCTAATACAATCATTGGATATTCAACAAAGGTTTGATTGGGTTCCACCTCAATATCATCACAGTTGAGTACATGGCTCGGATCCGGTTGATATTGTCTTAGCTGTGATACATGAAATATTGGATGTACTCCATCCATAGCTGGCGGTAATGCCAAACGATATGCCGCTTTACCAATTCTTTCTAGAATCTCAAACGGTCCTATATACCGAGGGCTCAACTTTCCCTTAATACCAAATCGTCTGACTCCACGAGTTGGTGATACTTTCAGCCAAACTTGTGTCGCTATTCTAAACTCCAATGGACTTCGTCGCTTATCAGCATAAGACTTTTGTCTACTCTGTGCTGCAAACATCCTTTCTCGGATTATAGCAACTTTCTCAATATCACTTTTGACTTTGTCTGGAGCTGTATCTATGACATCTGCAGGCTCATCCCAACACAACGGGGTTCGACATTTCCTTCCATACAGTGCTTCATAGGGTGCCATTCCAATGGATGCATGCCAACTATTGTTGTACGTGAATTCAACCAATGGCAGATGATCTGGCCATACCGGACCCCAATCAAGTACACAAGATCTCAACAAGTCTTCCAAAGTCTGAATAGTTCTTTCTGACTGACCATCTGAATGTGGGTAAAACGATGTTGTAAAATTCAACTTGGTTTCCATTACTGTTTGTACTTGATTCCAAAATCTAGAAGTAAACCGCCCATCTCGATCTGAAACTACGGTCTTAGGAGCTCCGTGTAATCTGACTATCTGCTTTACAAATTCCTCGGCCAATCTATTCACTGCCCAACTCTCCTTGATTGGAATGAATCTTGCTGTCTTGGCCAATCGATCCACCACCACCCATATGGAGTCATAACCTTTGCTAGTACGTAGACTAGTTATGAATTCCATAGTGAATATCCTGATACATCTTATTTGATCTTGGATGTATGGAATATGGTGTTGTATAGGCTTCAACAAGAATCTTTCTTCTGATCTCATCATCACGAGGCACACATATCCTTCCTTGGTATCTAATCATATTATCATCTACGATAAGGAAGTCTGAACTTTCACCATTTATGATCATTCACCTCACCTTGGTCAGATCAGGGCAACTCAATTGTTTCTGTTGGATCTCTTCCAACCAACTAGGCATTATCTCCAAGGTACATAGATATCATTGGTCATTCTGTACCCAAAATTCGATGCCAATACGAATCAAATCCTTTTGTATCTCGGGTTGTGTAGTTAAACGGGCAATTACTTTTTCTTGAACCGACTTTCTGCCAATGCATCAGCAGCCAAGTTAGCCTTACTGAGAGAATACAATATCTCCAAATCATAATCCTTTATCAACTTTAACCATCTTCTTTGCCTCATATTCAACTCTTTTTGAGTAAACATATACTCAAACTCTTATGATCTGCCATAATCTTGCACGTTGTTCCAAATAAGTAGTGCCGCCAAATCTTTAGTGCATGAAGTACCGCTGCTAACTCTAAGTCGTGTGTTGGGTAGTTATGCTCATATTACCTCAATTGTCTAGATGTGTAAGCTATAAATCTGTTATTCTGCATCAAAACACATCCTATACTCATCTTGAAAGCATCACTATAAACAATGAATCCTAGAGTTTCATTCGGCTGAACTAACACAAGTGCAGTTGTCAATCTTTTCTTGATCTCTTCAAAGCTTGTTTGACACTTGTCAGTCCATACAAACTTTGTTTTCTTCTGCAGCAAGTTGGTTATAGGTCTAGCTATGATGGAGAATCCTTCTACAAAACGTCTATAGTATCCCGCTAGTCCTAGGAAACTACGTATCTCCTTCACGTTTTTGGGTGGTTCCCACGCTAGCAGAATTTCAATCTTTGATGGGTCAACTCTGACTCCTTCTACAGTAATCACATGTCCAAAGAATGCTACTTCCCTCATCTAGAAATCACACTTGGATAACTTTGCATAAAGCTTCTCATTTCTCAACACTTGAAGCACTGCTTTCAAATGGTCTGCATACTCCTTCTTACTTCGTGAATAAACCAGTATATAATCTATAAAGACCACAACAAATCTTTCCAAGTATCCGATAAAGATCCTATTCATCAATTCCATAAACGCAATAGGTGCATTATTTAACCCAAATGGCATGACCACAAACTCGTAATGTCCATACCGAGTTCGGAATGCCGTCTTATGGATATCCTCTTCATGAACCTTCAGTTGATGATAGCCTGACCGCTAGTCTATCTTGGAGAACATTTTCGTTCCTTGTAATTGATCCAATAAATCATATATCCGTGGCAAAGGATACTTGTTCTTGATCGTTGCCTTATTCAGTTCTTTATAGTCAATACATAACCCCAAGGTATCATCCTTCTTCCTCGCAAACAACACAGGCGCTCCCCATGGTGACACACTTGGTCGAATAAATCATTTATCTGCCAATTCTTCTAATTGCTTCTTCAGCTCAAGCATTTCCATAGACGTCATTCTATAAGGTGCTTTAGAAATTGGTCTAGTTCCAGGCTCTAGATCAATTCTAAAGTCAAATTGCCTCGTAGGTGACAATCCAGGTAGTTCATCTTGGCATGGAAAACATCCTTAAACTCACGAGCAAATTGAATGTCTTTCAATTGAATCTTTTCTTCTTCTTCTTCTTCTTCTTCCAGAGCATAACAAAGATATGCTTCACAATCCTTCTTGATCAAACTAACAACTTTCATAGCAGAAATCATAATCAATGGCTCTCGGGAATCACCTCCTTGGAACACATGACAAGTTCCATCCTTAGCTACATCGTTACTGTTAGTGTTTCCGCATCTATCTTAACCTTATACTTGATCATCCAATCCATGCCTAGAATCACATTATCACTATCCAATCGGGTAATAGGGAAATTCGATGGCCATTCCACTAAACATGTCAGATCTTCAAAAGGTGACAACGCCATACTAAGGAGGCCTTGTTCCTTGAGTCACGGGTTTTGTACTCGCGGGTTTAAAGAAACTTTGAGTATACTTCTGTCTCTTTCCTCCACCAATTCAAGAATCCACCTCTTTCCTTTGAGGGGTCTTGCTTCAATCTTTAGGGCTTTCTCTTGATACTCCAACAATGTCAGATCTTCAAAAGGTGACAACGCCATACTAAGAGGTCGTTTCAGCCTATTCGCAAACAAGATTAGCAGCTGGTCCTCATGTGGTGCCTTCTCACCCAACAATGTATACTACTCATGGAATTTCTCGATTATCTTCAACTATTGCTTCCAGAAAATACTTCAACAAGTTAGTACGGACTGCAGTCGGGCAAAAGTGTGTCCGAATCTGACTCTTGAAAGTCTCATAAGCATAAATGATCGCATGATTTCTCATTCATCAACATGCAAGAACATTCTGCAAAAAGGTCGCCGCAAGTTACACCTCAAACTTTCTTGGTACTCTTATATCCCCAAAAGTCATGTCAACTACCAATCAACTATCATCTCATGAGCTCCTACACACAATGGCACATCTCTCATTTTTATGACTCTTAGTCACTTATCTAAAGGAAGTTCACTATCTTCCTGTTCCACAGATGGAACATCTGATGCTTGGGGTTTAATAACTTGTGCTTGCCCTTGCGCTTCTCTCATAAGAAAAGCTCTCTCTACTGTTACATTAATCATTTCCTACATCTTCTCATCTCGTGCAACATGATGGGTAGAGGTACTTGACCTCGACCTCCTACTATCAAGACTATTCTGCCGTTCACTTCTAGTACGTTGTGCTCCTACTGGCACACCTACAATTTCTTCTACTGGCGCACTCGTAATGAAGCTGCAACTTTCTTGTCTCTTAATCAAAACAGTCGTGGTTGTCATTTCAAGACTTTAACAAGTCGTAACATTCGAGATCGTTCTCTCATCAAACATATCCACTACGTATAACAGTAGTGATATCAAGCAGAAAACTAGGAATCTTAAAAAGCTAGAGAGAAAACTACACTTACAGGGAGTCACGCTGAGGAGTAGTAAGGCAATGATTATTCTCACAATCCCGACTATGCATATGATTTTAAATCCACAAATATCATATGATGACAATCTTCAAAACATTTTCCAAAACTTAAATTCATATTTCAAAATCAACCTGGACTAGGTTGTAGCTAGGTTGAGTTGTCATGTCTTATTTCAGATCACATGTGCTCTTGTTGTCAACCTAAGCTCTGATACCACATTGTAACGGCCCGGGTTTTTAATAACTCAAATCGCCACTTGGCTAGGGACCACATAGTGGGTCCCATCAGTTAGCCTGACAACAACATCACTTATAGGACCTTGCAACAAGAAGCACGGACAAATAATGAGAAGATTCAACCTTATAAGAGCCTTGATCTTGAGGAGTTGAGCCAAGGTGCCGCCCCTGCGGTATAACACCCCAAATCCGTAGGACTCGAGGTGCTACTGGGCTAGAATCTCACAATGGATCCTGACCCTAGCCTGACAACAAGTTCACTGGATCTTACAACAAGGCACAAATAGATTAAATACAAAACATAAAACTGATATATATATATATATATATATATATATATATATATATATATATATATATATATATATATATATATATATATATATATATATATATATATATATCAAAAGGTAAAACATAGGTACCGCTGAGTACAAAGAAAACATAAAATGTACATATGAAATATCCCATATCCCCGATATCGACCCAGTGTACGGAGCCCTCAGCGGATCACCCACTCTGGATCACTCTGCAGCTCTCCTAACCTGCAAAGGATCTATAAAACGGTATAAAACCGTTAGCTAACCATACACATATATATAGAAGATGCTAGAGCACAAACACACTTCAGGAATGATAACATATAAACATGTTGTCACACATTTACCCGGTTAATTATCTTTAATAAGTCCAACACTCAAATAATATATATATCTGCATATGAAAATATGTGACACGAGGTATATATATATAAAATCCTCGCCTCAGATCGTTATAGCCAGCAGGAGTGGTTCCGGCACCCAACCCGTATACCCTATGGGAGTGGTGAAGAGTCCATCCCGTATACCAGATCTGGCCTAACTACAGAGAACCTCCCAAACTCCCAGTGGGATGAAAGGCAAGTTGTCACATCCACTACAATGGGCGGTCACTATAACATAGGTAGGTAATAAACCATAACGCATGCTATAAAGCATATAACAAACACCACTCATGCATACATCCAATATAAGGACGGTAGCTAAGTAAGTCTTATGGACTTACCTCAACTTAGAAGTAGTCTCCCTACGATAAACTCTCAACATGGTCCACTCTAATCTGGAGGACAACACTGCCTAGTAACAAGGCATAATAATATATCAACTCATATCCATCAAAGGGGTCACACCTAGACCCAAGGGATCCATAAGGATCATATCCTAACTCATAAACCTCAAAGCCATAACCGGCATAAACGGTATCATACTCATCATCATTCTCACCTCATACACGTACCTAGCATGCTACTAACCCGCTCATACTAGGAAAGGAAAGGATCTACCTAACTCTAGGTAAATCTGGGACAAGACGCACCTGCGTGACAAGAGAGACGCAGGGGCGGAGTAAGGCAACCCGCAGGCGCGGCTCAGCCGCAGGCGCGGCTCAGCCCAGGTAGCCTCATCAGGTCAACGTCTCAACCACTGTATCCTCAGCATCCCAGGTAGCCTCATCAGGTCAACGTCTCAACCACTGTATCCTCAGCATAGGAATGTCCTTCGAACGCAGGCTTCTCATACCTCGTTCTAGGATTACAATAGGGTGCTCAACAAAGGTGTGGTCCGGCTCGACCACCAAATCATCATAACTCACGATGTGTCTCGGATCTAGTATGTACTCTCTCAACTGAGACACGTGAAATACAGGGTAAACACCCTCTAATCTCGGAGGCAAGGCTAATCTGTATGCTGCGCTCCCAACCCGATCCAGAATCTCGAACAGTCCGACATATCGGGGGCTCAACTTCCCCTTAATGCCAAAAAGTCTAACATCTCGTGTCGGAGACACTCTCAGCCACACATGGGCTCCCACTCTGAACTCTAGAGGTCTACGCCTCCTATCTGCATACGACTTCTGACGGCTCTGAGCAGTCAGCATCCACTCTTTAATCAGTGTTACTCGAGCCACATCATCTTGAATTTGATTTAGGTGTCAAACCACTAACACCACTGCTCTGCTCATCCCAGCATAATGGAGTACGACATCTCTCTGCCCATATAGTGCCTCATATGGGGCCATCCCAATAGATGCATGCCACTGTTGTTGTATGAGAACTCAACAAGCGGGAGATGATCCGTCCACACTTGTCCCAAATCTAACACACAAGCTCGCAGCATATCCTCAGGGTCTGAATGGTCCTCTCTGACTGACCACTAGTCTGAGGATGGAACGCAGTAGTGAAGTGCAAACTCGTCCCCAGGGCAATCTGAATCTGCTGCCCAAACCTCGAGGTAAATCGTCCATCTCTGTCTAAGACGATCGTCCTCGGTACACCATGGAGTCTCACTATCTGCCTAGTGTACTCCTCAGCTAATCTGCTCACCGGCCACGTCTCCCTAATAGGAATGAAATGTGCCGTCTTCGTCAATCTGTCAATTATAACCCATATAGCATCAAAACTCCGGCTCAGTCTAAGCCCGGTCACGAAGTCCATGGTGACGTCCTCCCACTTCCTCTGTGGAACAGGAAGTGGATGGAGCTCACCTCCAGGTCTACAATGCTCTATCTTGACCTGCTGACAGGTCGCACACTGTGCCACAAATCTGGCCACATCGGGCTTCAACCCTCCCACCAATTTGAAAGTCTCAAATCCTGATACATCTTACTCGTACCTGGGTGTACAGAGTAAGGTGTACAATGAGCCTCTTGTAAAATCCTCTGACGTAGATCCGCATCAGCGGGTACACAGACGCGACCGCGGCGCCTCAAAACTCCATCTGCTCCTAGCAGGAACTGTGGTGTCTCATCTCTAGACATACTCTCTCGGATTCTCATTAGTGTCGGCTGCTTCTGTTGGATCTCACCCAACAGATCAGGAAGAACCTCTAAAGTACGCAGCTGGGCATCCTCATCAGGAAACTGGACGTCCAACTCTAACCAGATCAGATCTCTCTGCAACAGACGTTGAACTGTCAGCCTCGCAATCGCCTGCTCTCGAGGCGTCTTCCTGCTCAGGGGCGTCGGCGACAACGTTCGCCTTCTCTGGATGGTACAGAATCTCCAGATCATGAGTCGGGTAGTTCTCCTCATACGTCTTCAGCTGTCTAGACGCATATGCTATCACTCTGCCCCCGCTACATCAATACACATCCCAAGCCTAGCTTGGATGCATCACTGTAAACCACAAAATCCTTTGTACCCTCTGGCTGTGCCAAAATAGGAGCGGAAGTCAGACGTCTCTTCAGCTCCTCAAAACTCTGCATACACTGATCAAACCATACAAATCTGGTAGTCTTCCTCAGCAACCTCGTAAGTGGACGGGCAATCCCAGAAAATCCCTCCACAAAACGTCTGTAATAACCGGCTAGGCCAAGAAAGCTACGTACTTCCTTGACGTTCGTCGGTGTAGTCCAAGCTGCTACTGCCTCAATCTTGGCCGGATCCACCTTGATTCCTTCAGCTAATACAACATGACCCAAGAATGCTACATTTGGCATACAAAACTCGCACTCAGAGAACTTAGCATAAATTTATCTATCTCGTAGAACCTGCAATACAGTCCTCAGCTGCCCTGCATGCTCCTCTCTGCAGCGAGAGTACACCAAAATATCATCTATGAATACCACCACAAAACGCCATCATTCTGAGATGAAACATAAGCAGCCGAAGCTAGGCCTCAATCTTTTTTAGCTGGTTCTTGAGCTTTGTTTCGTGATCCAGGAAGTCGATGAAGATGTTGTTCATCAACTCCGTAAAGACTGATGGGGCATTCGTAAGCCCAAATGGCATCACTACAAACCGTAGTGTCCATATCTGGTCCGAAATGGTGTCCTGTGCACATCCTGCTCTCTCACCGTTAGCGGTGATAATCTGAACGCAGATCAATCCTGGAGAATATTGTAGCTCCCTGAAGTTGATCCAACAAGTCATCAAAACGAGGCAATGGATACTTGTCTTGATGGTCACCTTGTTCAGCTCTTTGTAATCAATACACAATCTCAACGATCCATCCTTCTTCCGTACGAAGAGGACAGGTGCTCCCCATGGGGACACGGTAGGGCAGATAAAACCCTTCTCAGGCAAATCATCGAGTTGCTCTTTCAGCTCTAACATCTCGACAGGCGCCATCCGGTATGGGGCCTTCGAGATCGGTCTCGTACTAGGCTTTAAATCAATACCAAAAGTCACACTCCTTTGAGGCGGCAAACCGGACGGCTCAACAAATACATCTACAAAATCACAGACAACTGGAATATCCTCCAGTGTTGGACTCTCCCCCTCCTTCATGGCATAACACCAGAAGGCCTCACGACCCTATGCAATCAATCTCGCTGCCCCTATCGCACTGATAACCATGCCAGATTTTCCAAGGTCCCAACCCTCGAAAACCTCTATCTGTCCTAACTCGGTAGGGAGGGTACAATCCTCCTACCTACATCCAAGACTGCCTGATGACTATTCATCCAATTCATACCTAGAAATGACTTTTTCATGCACTAATGGCATGACAAAGAAGTCCACAAAGCAATACACGGTCCCTACAGTAACGGGGCAGTCACGAATTTCACGGGTACCTCTGACCCTACTACCATCAGGTAACCCTATACTAAAGGGTATCTCCTCAGTCGTATCTAGACTCAGACGCTCAACACAGGCATCAGAATAGAAGAATGCATAGCACCAGTATCAAATAAGACTCTTACAGGTAAACCATGAATCAGAATGGTACCTGTAGCAGTCGGTGCAGCTGGCTCCTCTGCACTCCTCAGCTCAAAAACTCGACCCTGTGGTCCTCTGGTATAGTGTTGCTCCCACCACGACCTCTGCCTCTACTCGGCCCAAGAACAGATCCTTGAGTAGTAGGACGATCTGAGACTCTCTGTTGTCCCTAAATCTGTTGCTGAGGTGGCCTTTGCCCACCTCCCGCTACACTAGCAAGAAAAGAACCCTGCTGAAACGATGCTCCACCTTGTCTACAGAAGACAACTCTGTGTCCTCGTCCACCACAACTGAAGCAAATCACGATCTGCCTCGTACACTCTGGTCGGATATGTCCATTACTCACCACAGTTAAAACACTGTCGTACCTTATCTGTAACTGGTGTAGAGAAGGGATGACTTTGGCGACTCTCACCTCGCCCTGAACCAGCAACTCCACCAGTATCCGGCTGATATTAAACTCCACCCCATCTACAGAAAATCTCTATGTGACCTCGCCTGCCACAAGTAGAACAAGTTACTAACGGCTTCGTACACGCTGGTCGTAGATGTGCAGGATCATCACAGTTAAAACACCGTCGACCCGTAGCTGCACCAGTGCAACTGCGGGGTAACTTGGACGTCTCTGATTTAGTTCAGAACTAATAACTCCACCAGCACCACTGGTCTGCCCAGTCCGCTGTCTCTTTCCAAGTCTTCTATGCTCCTCTGGAACTTGAGGAATCTCAGCAACATGTGCCGATACAACTGGCACCTGAGTAACTCCATGGATCTCCTAAATGATCCCTCCTGTATTGGCAGATCCGGGGTAGGTCTACCTTCTCTGGCCGCTTCATCCACTTGCCTGATATACACGCGGAAATCTGGCCCCCTCATAGAGACACGATCCGAATCATCTGGCTGGACTCGTTGTGGTGTATGTCTCCCAGCTATACCGTTTCCAGTCTCAGGAACAACACTCTCAGCAGCAACCTCACGAACCTCCTCCGCTGTAGGTGGATCAACAACGGGAATCTGACTCTGTCCTACGTCTACTGAGGAAGAGGGGATCTATCCCTAGCTCGTCCATCTGTAGATACAGCTCTAGTCTGAGCCATCTGTAGAGCATAAACCTAACTTAGAAGGCTATATATATATGTGCCATATGTATAGATATATATCAAATCAATCACAACAGAATATCTATATATCTATACTGTCGAGATCTTCAGAGGGGCGATGACTCACGTACACACTATCCAAAATATTTATACTCATTTCAAAACCAAAACCATTTGAAAAGTCAGACCCCTTTCGGGTTCTGTTTATTTATCTATTCGACCTTTAATCGCAGATTGCAAGTGTCATTGTTGTCAACCTCGCTCTGATACCAACTTTGTAACATCCAAATCCGTAGGACTCGAGGTGCTACTGGGCTAGGATCTCACAGTGGATCTTGACCCTAGCCTGACAACAAGTTTCACTGGATCTTACAACAAGGCACAGAAAGATTAAATACAAAACATAAAACTGATATATATATATTATATATATATATATATATATATATATATATATATATATATATATATATATATCAAAAGGTAATACATAGGTACCGCTGAGTACAAAGAAAACATAAACTGTACATATGAAATATCCCATATCCCCGATATCGACTAGTGTACGGAGCCCTCAGCAGATCACCACTCTGGATCACTCTGGCAGCTCTCCTAACTGCAAAGGATCTATAACACGGTATAAACCGTTAGCTAACCATACACATATATATAGAAGATGCTAGAGCACAAACACACTTCATGAATGATAACATATAAACATGTTGTCACACATTTACCCGATTAATTATCTTTAATAAGTCCAACACTCAAATAATATATATATTGGCATATGAAAATATGTGACACGAGGTATATATATATAACATCCTCGCCTCTGATCGTATAGCAGCAGGAGTGGTTCCGGCACCCAACCCGTATACCCTATGGGAGTGGTGAAGAGTCCATCCCATATACCAGATCTGGCATAACTACAGAGAACCTCCTAGACTCCTAAGCGGGATGAAAGGCAAGTTGTCACAACCACTACAAAGGGCGGTCACTATAACATAGGTCGGTATAAACCATAACGCATGCTATAAAGCATATAACAAACACCACTCATGCATACATCCAATATAAGGACGGTAGCTAAGTAAGTCTTATGGACTTACCTCAACTTAGAAGTAGTCTCCCTACGATCAACTCTCAACATGGTCCACTCTAATCTGGAGGACAACACTGCCTAGTAACAAGGCATAACAATATATCAACTCATATCCATCAAAGGGGTCACACCTAGACCCAAGGGATCCATAAGGATCATATCCTAACTCATAAACCTCAAAGCCATAACCGACATAAACGATATCATACTCATCATCATTCTCACCTCATACACGTACCCTAGCATGCTACTAACCCGCTCATACTAGGAAAGGAAAGGATATACCTAACTCTAGGTAGATCCGGGACAAGACGCACCTGCGTGACAAGAGAGACGCAGGGGCGGAGTAAGGCAACCACAGGGCGCGGCAAGGCTTAGCCGCAGGCGCGGTGACAGGCACGGCGCAGGCGCTGTGACACGGCTTCCGAAGGGGCGGCGGCTTCCAGACTCGGGGGGCGGCGACATTGCAGAAAGTGACCCCGCGATTCCTCTTCGGCTCTTCACGTGATCAAATCACGTCTTCTTCATTCCAAAGTAGCACACATACATATACATACACATTCCAACATCAATCTATATCCAATTCATCTAATCCTAAGCTAAGGGAGATGGAATCAAAAGAAGAAGAGAAGGAGAAGAAGCAAGGAACTTACCACACTTGTGGTCCTAGGCTGCACAAAAGAATCAACACCCAACACAGTTAGCTCTCAAGCTCATCACAACATCCAACATCAACAACATCATCACCTCACAATCAAAACACTTCCAAACTCAAGAACACTCACACACAAGATCAAGGAGAATGAAGAAGGAAGCAAGAAGGACATAGGAGGTTTGGAACGGGAAATGAAGGTGAAATCCTTGCTCAACAAGGTAAGAAGAAAGTAAGGAAAAGAGGGTAAAGCACGGTCAAGAGGTCAACAAAACCGGTTGTAGCCACAAGAAACCGCGGAGGCGGTTCCCTGGGCCGCGGGAGCGGAAACCCGTTGGGGCGGCACACAAGCCCGCAGGGGCGGCTAAGGTCAAAACTCGGTCCAAAAGACTAAGGCTCTACATGCGGGTCCAGATGGCCGCCCCTGCGGCTTCCTGCGTGTTCCACCCCTACGGCTCAGGGAGACGCCCCTGCGGTTTCATGCGGCTGCATCCGGCTTTGTTGACCGTTTGGACGTGCTTTAATTTTCTTCCCTCTTTAACCTATTCCTTTGCTTTGGGAGCAAGGGTTCCTGCATTTCTTCAGCTATCCTCACGATCTTCTTCTCTTCCCTTTCTCCTTTGAGCTTGTTCTTGATTTCTCTTAAGTTTGAAAGAGAATTGCGTGGCTTTGGATGATGATGATGATGTTGTGTGTTTGATGCTCAGCTTTGAGAGCTAGCTGAGAGTGTTTGATGTTAATACTTCCTCCTTTTTAGGATCCCAGTCGTGGTAAGTGTTCTTCTTCTTCTTTCTTCTTCTTTCTCTTCTTTCCTTTCTTTCCTTTTCCTTAGCTTAGGATTGGTTACCTAGGATAAATATTGATGTTTGTATGTATATGTATGTGTATGAATGTGGTTGTGGATTGTTGAAGAATCGAAATCATGAAGAATCGAAATCTTCGTGTGACGAGTTGAATAGAAATCGGGGTTCACCTTCTACAGCGTCGCCGCCCCCGCGCCAGTGAACTGCTGCCCCTGCGGGATCTTGTCACCGCACCAGCGCCTAAGTGCCGCCGCCCCTGCAGCCAAGGTCACCGCGCCTGCGCCTGTGTGTCATTGCGCCTGCGGTTGCCTTTGCTTCGCCCCTGCGTCCCTCTTGTCACGCAGGTGCGTCTTGTACAAGATCTATCTAGAGTAGTGTAGATCCTTTCATTTCCTAGTATGAGCGGGTTAGTAGCATGCTAGGTATGTGTATGAGGATAGAATGATGATGAATATGATATCGATATATGCCGGTTATGGCTTTGAGGTTTAGTAGATTATCGAGGTTTATAAGTTGGATATGATCCTTATGGATCCCTTGGGTCTAGGTGTGACCCCTTTGTTTGATAGGAGATGTAATATCTCTTTATGCCTTGTTTTTAGGCAGTGTTGTCCTCCAGATTGGAGTTGATCGTGTTGAGAGTATTGCGAGATTGAGGTAAGTCCATAGGACTTACTTAGCTAATATCCTTATATTGGATGTATGCATGAGTGGTGTGTGTTATATGCTTGATAGCATGCGATGTTAGTTATTACCGACCTATGATTTAGTGACCGCCCATTGTAGTGGCTGTGACAACCTTCCCTTTCATCCCGTTGAGGAGTCTGGGAGGTTCTCTGTAGTCAGGTCAGATCTGGTATACGGGATGGCCACTCCCCACTCCTTTATGGTATATGGGAGGGTGTTCCGGATCCACTCGAACTGGCTAAAGCACTCAGAGGCGAGGATTATATATACCTCGTGTCACATATGTTCATATACATATATTTATACGATTTGAGTGTCGGACTTTATAAAGATAATTAACCGGGTAAATGTGTGACAACATGATTATATGTTTATGATTTCCTAAAGTGTGTTTGTGCTTATGCATTATCTTATATATATGGATGGTTAGCTAACGGTTTAATACCGTGTTGTAGATACTTTGCAGGTTAGGAAAACTGCAGAGTGATTCATATGGGGTGATCCGCTGAGGGCTCCGTACACTAGTTTATGCGTGGGATATGGGACTTTTTGTATGTACAGATATATGTTTTGATTGTACTCAGCGGTACCTTGTATACCTTTTGATATATATCTGTATGTAGTTTGATGTTTTGGTTTTAATCTATTTGTGCCTTGTTGTAAGATCCAGTGAACTTTTTGTCAGGCTAGGGTCTGGATCCATTGTGAGATCCTAGCCCAGTAGCGCCCCGAGTCCTATGGATTTGGGGTGTTACAAAGTTGGTATCAGAGCCTTAGGTTGAAAACAATGGCACTTGCAATCTGCGATAAAGGTTGAATATATAAATAAACAGAACCCGAAAGGGGTATGATGTTTTAAAAAGATTTTGGTTTTGAAATGAGTACAAATGTTTTGGGATAGCGTGTACGAGAAACCATTACCCCTTTGAAGACCTCAACAGTATAGATATATATATAGATATTACCTTATGTGATGTTGTGATGGACTTTTAGTATATATATATCTATACATATGGAATATATATAGCCTTCTAAGTTAGGTTTATACCCTGCAGATGGTTCAGACTAGAGCCTTATCTGCAGTTGGACGAGGTAGGGGTAGACCCCCTCTTTCTTCAGTAGCTAGAGGACGGGGTCGGATTCCCGCTGTTAATCCACGTGCAACAGAGGAGATTCATGAGGATGTGGCTGAGAGTGCCGTTCCTGAGACTGGGAAAGGTGCAGCTGAGAGACAGAGACCACATCGAGTCCAGTCAGATGACTCGGATCATGTCTCTATGGGGGGACCTGAGTTCCGCGCGTACATCAGACGAGTGGAAGAGGCTGCTAGAGCAGGTAGACGTGCCCCGGATCTGCCGGCACAGGAGAGATCATCTGGGAGATCCGATGGAGCTACTCAGGTGCTAGTTGTACCGGCACGAGCTGCTGAGACTACTCAGTTCTAGAGGAGTATCGAGGGCCTCGACCAGCTACTTGGTTGAAGGCATTTCACCAGATGGGTGTACCCCCTTTCCCTGGGAAGGTGGGGTTAGAGGTTGAGCTATGGATTGGGCATGTAGACTCAGCTCTGGAGTCTATTAGGTGCCCTACGGACCGACGGATAGAGTTAGTACAAACTCTATTCCGAGACTTGGCACAACATTGGTGGAGATCTGTACGGGGTCAGGTTACCGGTTATGATCAGATGAGGAATATGATCAGAGAGCGTTTCTGCCCTGCCTCACTAAGGAGGGAGAAACTGCGGGATTTTGTTGAGGCTGGATTTGAGGATGTACCAGTCTCATAGGCTATCAGGAGATTCCAGGAGGAGCTGGCTTTGCTGGGTCCAGCTGCACCTCCTACAGATCAGCATGTGTATCTCTTCTCTCGACGATTGAGGGATGCTACCCGGACCTATATGGCGGGATTTCACTGTGAGTCTTTGATGGACTATCAGGACAGAGCTTCCGATTATGAGAGGGAGCGGGCTGGGCAGAGGAGAACTTCTCAGACCGGAGGGTCTAAGAAGAGACAGTGGACTGGGCAGACTAGTGGTGCTGGTGGAGCTGCTAGTTCAGGGCGAGGCCAGGAACGCCAGAGTTATCCCTCATCTGCACCGGCTACAGATAAGGGACGACAGTGCTTCAACTGTGGTGGTTATGGACATATACGACCAGAGTGTACGAGGCAGACAGTGACTTGATACACTTGTGGCCGACCGGGTCATAGAGCTGTCTTCTGTAGACAGGGTGGAGCTTCATCACAACAGGGTTCTTCTCCTGCTAGTGCAGTAGGGGGCGGGAAGAGGCCTCCTCAGCAGCAGCAGACACGGGGACAACAGAGAATCCCAGATCGTCCTACTACTCAGGGATCTGCTCCTTGGTCGAGTAGAGGTAGAGGTCGTGGTGGGAGTACCACTGACACCAGAAGAGCTCAGGGTAGATTTTTTGAGCTGAGGAGTGCAGAGGAGCCAGCTGCACCGACTGCTACAGGTACCATTCTGATTCATGGTTTACCTATTAGAGTTTTATTTGATATTGGAGCTACGCATTCTTTTATATCTGATGCATGTGTTGAGCGTTTGAGTCTAGTTACGACTGAGGGGATACCCTGTAGTATAGGGTTACCAGATGGTAGTAGGGTCAGAGGCACCCGTGAGATCCGTGATTGTCTCATTTATGTAGGGACTCGTGTGTTACTTGTTGACTTCTTTGTCATGCCATTAGTGCATGAAGAAGTCATTTTAGGTATGGATTGGATGGATAGACACTAGGGCCGTCCAATCGATTTCGGAGGCCCAGTGTCAACATAAATTTTTTTTATTATTGATTTAAAAAGTTATGTTTTACCGAGAAAAAACCGAGAAAAAAAGAATAAAATTACTTTGTTTAATTAAAAAAATACATGAAAGAATGACAATAAAAAAACAAAACAAGACCTTTGAAAAAAAATTAAACATAAGAGGGAAAAAAAATTATAAAACATGTGTGAAAAATTAAAAAAAAGAAAGAAAATAGTAGAAAGGGGATTTGTACTTTTAACTAACTTAATGAAAATACAAAAAATTAAACTAAAGAGAAAAATAAAATAGAAAGAAATCGTGGATTGCAGGATTTGAACTCATGACCAATTACACCAAATATAGAGTTCTAACCATTATGGCAAGCACTCATTTGTGTTTTAATTTAACTAAAATTAAATATTATAGGGCCCCAAAAAAATGGGGGCCCTGTGCTGTTGAGCCGAATAACACCCCTTATTGGACGGGCCTGATAGACACCATGCAGTATTAGATGTAGGTAGGAGGACCGTGACACTCTCTACCGAGTTAGGTCAGATAGAGGTTTTCCGAGGTTGGGATCTTGGGAGATCAGGCATGGTGATCAGTGCGGTACGTGCAGCGAGATTGATTGCACAGGGCTGTGAGGCCTTTTGGTATTAGGCCATGAAGGAGGGGGAGAGTCCAGCGTTAGAGGATATCCCAGTGGTCTGCGAGTTTACATATGTATTTGATGAGCCGTCCAGTTTGCCGCCTCAGAGGAGTGTGGACTTTGGTATTGATTTGGAGCCTGGTACGAGACCGATCTCGAAGGCCCATATCGGATGGCGCCTGTCGAGATGTTGGAGGTGAAGAAGCAACTCGAGGAGTTGGCTGAGAAGGGTTTCATCCGCCCTAGCGTATTCCCGTGGGGAGCACCTGTCCTCTTCGTACGGAAGAAGGACGTATCGCTGAGACTATGCATTGATTACAGAGAGCTGAACAAGGTGACCATCAAGAACAAGTATCCATTGCCCCATATTGATGACTTGTTAGATCAGCTTCAAGGAGCGACAATATTCTCCAGGATTGACCTGCGTTCAAGGTATCACCAGCTGAGGGTGAGAGAGCAGGATGTGCACAAGACAACATTTCGGACCAGATATAGACACTATGAGTTTGTAGTGATGCCATTTGGGCTTACGAATGCCCCAACAGTCTTCATGGAGTTGATGAACAACATATTCATCGACTTCCTGGATCAGTTTGTGGTAGTCTTCATAGATGACATTTTGGTGTACTCTCGCAGCAGAGAGGAGCATGCAGGACATCTGAGGACTGTGTTACAGGTTTTACGAGATAGAGAACTTTATGCTAAGTTCTCTAAGTGCGAGTTCTGGATGCCAGAGGTAGCATTCCTGGGTCATATTGTTTCCGCCGAGGAGATCAAGGTTGATCCGGCGAAGATCGAGTCAGTAGCAGCTTGGACGACACCGACGAACGTCAAGGAAGTACGTAGCTTTCTTGGCCTAGCCGGTTATTACCGACGCTTTGTGGAGGGATTTTCTGTGATTGCCATTCCACTGACGAGTCTGCTGAGGAAGACTACCAGATTTGTATGGTCTGAGCAGTGTACGCAGAGTTTTGAGGAGCCGATGAGACGTCTGACTTCTGCTCCTATTTTAGCACAGTCAGAGGGTACAGAGGATTTTGTGGTTTACAATGATGCATCCAAGCTAGGCTTGGGATGTGTGTTGATGCAGCGAGGCAGAGTGATTGCATATGCTTCTAGACAGCTAAAGACGTATGAGGAGAACTACCCGACTCATGATCTCATGCCTTGAAGATCTGGAGACATTACTTGTATGGTGCTACATGTCAGATCTTCACAGACCATAAGAGTCTGAAGTATATTTTCACGCTGCGAGAATTGAATAACCGCCAGCGTAGATGGCTTGAGTTGATCAAGGACTTTGATCTGGAGATTTTGTACCATCCGGGGAAGGCGAACGTTGTTGCCGACGCCTTGAGCAGGAAGACGCCTCGAGAGAAGGCGATTGCGAGACTGACAGTTCAACATCAGTTACAGAGAGATCTGGTCTGGTTAGAGCTGGACATCTAGTTTCCTGATGAGGATGCCCAGTTGAGTACTTTAGAGGTTCGCCCTGATCTATTGAGTGAGATCCAACAGAAGCAGGGACCTTCCCGACACTGATGAGGATTCGAGAGAGGATGTCCCGGGATGAGGCACCACCGTTCTCCATAGGAGCAGATGGAGTGATGAGACGTCGCGATAGCGTCTGTGTACCCGCTGATGCGGATTTGCTCCAGAGGATATTACAGGAGGCTCATTGTACTCCTTATTTAGTGCACCCCGGTACGAGTAAGATGTACCAAGATTTGAGACGTTCATATTGGTGGGGAAGGCTGAAGCCCGACGTGGCCAGATTTGTGGCACAGTGTGCGACCTGTCAGTAGGTCAAGATCGAGAATTGTAGACCTGGAGGTGAACTCCATCCACTGCATGTACCAAGAGGAAGTGGGAGGACGTCACCATGGATTTTGTTACTGGCTTGAGACCGAGCAAGAGCTTTGATGCCATTTGTGTTATAGTGGACAGACTGACGAAGACGGCACGTTTTATCCCTATTCAGGAAATGTGGCCAGTGAGCAGATTAGCTGAGGAGTACACTAGACAGATAGTGAGACTCCATGGTGTACCGAGGACGATCGTCTCAGACAGAGATGGGCGATTTACTCGAGGTTTTGGCAGTAGATTCAGACTGCCCTAGGGACGAGTTTGCACTTCACTACTGCGTTCCATCCTCAGGCAGATGGTCAGTCAGAGAGTACCATTCAGACACTGGAGGATATGTTGCGAGCTTGTGTGTTGGACTGGGGACAAGTGTGTAGGGGTGGGCAAAACCAATCCGATCCGTTGATCCGGTCCGAAAAATCCGTTGACCCGATCCGGAAAAACCTGATTTTTTAGTATCCGTTTTGATCCGGTCCGAATCCGATCCGGGAGATTTTCCCGGATCACCGGATCGGTGTTTTAGGCATTCGGATATCCGTAGATATCCGGATATTTCCGGATATCCGTGGATCACCGAATCGTCGGATATCCGCGGATCATTGGTTATCCGGGGATTGTCGGGTCATCGGATATCCGTGGATCAGTCGGATCATCGGATATCCGCGGATCGTCGGATCACCGGATATCCGCGGATCGTCGGATATCCATAAATATCCGGTTAAAAACATTTAATTGTAAACATTTGTATAAAATATTAATCAAATAAACAATAAATTTATACTTAAATAGCATAAAAATATATGTATGTATACAATATAGTAATTTTGTACTAATATTCATATTTGAAAATAAACAATAAATTTATGCTTAAAAAATTTGTATTTTATCATTTCGTACTATTATTTGTATTTAAAAATATATTGCGTTGTAAAAATGTTTGAGTTAGACAAATTAATGAATCGAAAATGTTCAAATCAACAAATGTTCATAAGAATCTTTTATAAATATGATTATATCTTTGCTATGATAATATTAGTTTCGATAATATATTTTATCATAAGTTGATATCGTTTAAACTAACAAATGCTCATAAAAAATCTTTTAATATAAGTTGATCTCGTTTTAACATATAGATGTTTATAAATATGATTATGTATTTGTTTACAACTTAATAACTTATATATGTACAACTTAGTCTCGATAATGTATTTTATCATAAGTTGATCTCGTTTAAACTTTAAACTAACAAATGTTCATAATAATCTTTTAATATATGTTAATGTTGTTCTAACATATATATGTTTATAAATATGATAATGTCTTTGTTTACAACTAATAACTTATATATGTACAAGTTAGTCTCGATAATGTATTTTATCATAAGTTGATCTCGTTTAAAATTAAACTAACAAATGTTCATAATAATCTTTTAACATAAGTTAATGTCATTCTAACACATATATGTTTATAAAATATGATTATGTCTTTGTTTACAGCTTAATAACTTATATATGTACAAGTTAGTCTTGACAATGTATTTTGTTCACAACTTAATAAATTATATATGTACAAGTTAATCTCAATAATAATCTTTTATTAGATATTGGTCTTATTTAAATGAATTAAATAAGTTACATGGTAAAAGTTAAATATTTAAGCAAAACAATGAATAGATCACGTTAATTATTTATAACATACATAAACATATTTTATAAGTATGATCATAATCTGAATTGTTGTTTAATACATATGCTCATATTTTATCTTAAATATAAGTTTCTCGTTATATAAATAATGATGATGTGTGTTAAAGTATTAAAAATAAGAAAGGATTAAAAATAAAATATGTATGTATATAAGTTTCTTATTATATAGTATAAGTTTTTATAATGATGTTTTAAAAGTCTAACTCTTTTAACAATGTTAGACATAAGATATGTGTTAAAGTCTTAAAAATAAGTTTTTCAATAATATAAGTAATGATGATTATGATAACTATAACGTACTTTAGTAATTTGTTCTTAGCAAATCAACCTTTTATCACAAGATGTCTCATTTCATGAAACCGTATATATATGTATGTATATATAAAATACTTTCGTTTTAAAGTATAAAAAAAGTTTCATATTATATTAATTTTGTATTAATATCATTTTTTCTTATGCAATTCTTATTCATAATATTTTTAATGAAATTACAATCAACTAGATTTTATTACCTTAAAAATAAGTTAATTGACTTTGATAATATTAATGATAATATTTTTTATTTATTAATGTTTTCAACACTAAAAAAATTAAACATTTATCAAGATTAAAATTTTTTACTTTTACTTTAGCATGCTCAATCTTTTTTATTTTGTATTTAATGAAGTAGTTATAAAGGGTAAAATTAGATATATTAATTGCTTTAAAAGCCTTAATTTTATTTTCTTATCACAATGTACTTTAATGTTCTTTTTATAATCATACCTATGAATTAGCATTTTTATTTGGATTTTGTTTTGTGTCTTTGAATTGTTTTTTTAATTACGTTTAGTGTTAAACAAAGTAGGTAAAACATGTTCGGATCAAACGGATATGCGGATCAAACGGATCAGTCGGCTATCCTGATCCGGATAAATTCATTTTCGGATCAAACGGATCAAACAAAGTCATTCGGATAAAACGGATCATCCGGATATCCACGGATAATAATCTGATCCGGGTAAAAATCATTTTCGGATAGTATATTTTGGAATTCGGATCAAACGGATCGGCGGGATATCCGCGGATAATTATCCAATCCGATCCGGGAAAAAGTGCCGGATATCCGGCCGGATACGGATCAGATTCGGATCGGGGTTTTATGAAAATTTCTATTCGGATATCCGACTATTCGGATCGGATCGGGTCGGATCGATCCGTTGCCCACCCCTACAAGTGTGGACGGATCATCTCCCACTAGTTGAGTTCTCGTACAACAACAACTGGCATGCATCAATTGGGATGGCCCCATATAAGGCCCTGTATGGACAGAGATGTCGTACTCCGATATGCTGGGATGAGCCGAGCAGTATTAGTGGGTTGACACCTGATCAGGTTCAGGATGATGTTGCTTGTGTTGCACTAATTACAGAGAGGATGCTGATTGCACAAAGCCGTCAGAAGTCATATGCAGATAAGAGGCGTAGACCCTAGATTTCAGAGTAGGAGCCTATGCGTGACTGAGAGTGTCTCCGACACGAGGTGTTAGACGCTTTGGCAATAAGGGGAAGTTGAGCCCCCGATATGTCGGACCGTTCGAGATTCTGGATCGGGTTGGGAGCGCAGCTTACAGATTAGCCTTGCCTCCGAGATTAGAGGGTGTTCACCCTGTGTTTCACGTGTCTCGGCTGAGGGAGTATATACCAGATCCGAGACACATTGTGAGTTATGATGATTTGGTGGTCGAGCCGGACCACACTTTTGTTGAGTATCCGATTGCAGTTCTAGAACGAGGTATGAGATGCCTGCGTTCGAAGGACATTCCTATGCTGAGGATATAGTGGTCGAGACGAGGACCTGATGAGGCTACATGGGAGACCGAGGATAGTATTCAGAGGAACTATCCAGAGTTCTATGCCGAGATAGATGTACCTGTAGGATCGACGAGTAGATCTTAGTACTATCTTGGTGAGTGTTGTGATTATGTGCTTTTATGCTATGATGTGTTTATTTTCGTACGAGCTATGATGTGATGTATGATCTTATTAGATCTTGCTGTGCTAGTGCGATTGATGATTATAGCTGGAGATGGTTCTTTCCTCCATGCTATTGTGATGCGATTAGGATTTAGCTGGAGATGGTTATTCCTCCATGCCATTTTGGTGGACATAGTATTGCTGGAGAATGTTTTTCCTCCATGCCCTTCTGTTATGAGTATGATGATTTGGCTAGAGATGTTTTTCCTCTATGCCTTGCATAGTACAGTGATCTTGTTACTGGAGATGATGATTTCCTCCATGCTTGTGTTTGAAGTTATATAGTGATATAGGTTAATACCTTATGAGCGGAGATGTGATGCATCCGATAGAGAGAGTTATACCTCGGCTTATTAGTCCGAGTGGTTTTAGGATTTCACAAGTTTCGGGACGAAACTTGTTTTTAGGGGAGTGAGATGTAAGAGCCTTGATCTTTAGGAGTTGAGCCAGGGTGCCGCCCCTGCGGGTCCAAAGGGCCGCCCTACGGCTTTCTGCGTGTTCCGCCCCTGCGGCTCAGGGAGACGCCCCTGTGGTTTCCTGCGGCTGCAGCCGGCTTTGTTGACCGTTTGGACCGTGCTTTACCTTTCTTCCCTCTTTAACCTATTCCTTTGCTTTGGGAGCAAGGGTTCCTGCATTTCTTCACCTATCCTCACGATCTTCTTCTCTTCCCTTTCTCCTTTGAGCTTGTTCTTGATTTCTCTTAAGTTTGAAAGAGAAATTGTGTGGCTTTGGATGATGATGATGATGTTGTGTGTTGATGCTCAGCTTTGAGAGCCAGCTGAGAGTGTTGATGTTAATACTTCCTCCTTCTTAGGATCCCAGTCGTGGTAAGTGTTCTTCTTCTTCTTTCTTCCTTCTTTCTCTTCTTCCTTTGTTTCCTTTTCCTTAGCTTAGGATTGGTTACCTAGGATAAATATTGATGTTTGTATGTATATGTATGTGTATGAATGTGGTTGTGGATTGATGAAGAATCGAAATCATCGTGTGAAGAGTTGAAGAGAAATCGGGGTTCACCTTCTACAGCGTCGCCGCCCCCGCGCCAGTGAACTGCCATCCCTGCGGGATCTTGTCACCGCACTAGCGCCTAAGTGCCGCCGCCCCTACAGCCACGGTCACCGCGCTTGCGCGAGTGTCTCGTAGCGCCTGCGCTTGCCTTTGCTTCGCCCCTGCGTCCCTCTTGTCACGCAGGTGCGTCTTGTACAGGATCTATCTAGAGTAGTGTAGATCCTTTCATTTCCTAGTATGAGCGGGTTAGTAGCATGCTAGGTATGTGTATGAGGATAGAATGATGATGAATATGATATCGATATATGCCGGTTATGGCTTTGAGGTTTAGTAGATTATCGAGGTTTATAAGTTGGATATGATCCTTATGGATCCCTTGGGTCTAGGTGTGACCCTTTGTTTGATAGGAGATGTAATATCTCTTTATGCCTTGTTTTTAGGCAGTGTTGTCCTCCAGATTGGAGTTGATCGTGTTGAGAGTATTGCGAGATTGAGGTAAGTCCATAGGACTTACTTAGCTACTATCCTTATATTGGATGTATGCATGAGTGATGTGTGTTATATGCTTGATAGCATGCGATGTTAGTTATTACCGACCTATGATTTAGTGACCGCCCATTGTAGTGGTTGTGACAACCTTCCCTTTCATCCCGTTGAGGAGTCTGGGAGGTTCTCTGTAGTCAGGTCAGATTTGGTATACGGGATGGCCACTCCCCACTCCTTTATGGTATACGGGAGGGTGTTCCGGATCCACTCGAACTGGCTATAGCAGTCAGAGGCGAGGATTATATATATACCTCGAGGTTTATATGTTCATATACATATATTTATACGATTTGAGTGTTGGACTTTATAAAGATAATTAACCGGGTAAATGTGTGACAACATGATTATATGTTTATGATTTCCTGAAGTGTGTTTGTGCTTATGCATTATCTTATATATATGAATGGTTAGCTAACGGTTTTATACCGTGTTGTAGATACTTTGCAGGTTAGGAGAACTGCAGAGTGATTCAGATGGGGTGATCCGCTGAGGGCTCCGTACACTAGTTTATGCGTGGGATATGGGACTTTTTGTATGTACAGATATATGTTTTGATTGTACTCAGCGGTACCTTGTATACCTTTTGATATATATCTATTTACAGTTTGATGTTTTGGTTTTAATCTATATGTGCCTTGTTGTAAGATCCAGTGAACTTGTTGTCAGACTAGGGTCATGATCCATTGTGAGATCCTAGCACAGTAGCGCCCCGAGTCCTACGGATTTGGGGTGTTACAAACCCGTTGTATAAAAGTTTACATAACAAAGCCATGCACATGCATACACCCAAAACGACAACATAAGCGTTATAGATGTAAAAACACAACCGCCGTTCCTGCAAAAACAACATTTGACAACGCTGTACACCGACAAGTGTACACCTCCGCCAACAAGTGGGACACTCAAAATAAAACAAATCAACCCCTGTGAGATCACTGCCCCGGCGGACCACTTCCAGCAGTTGACGTCCCTGCAGCATCCCTATGAGCAGGAATACCTAAAAAGATGTCGGTATGGACCGTTAGTTCATGATCATAACTTATTCCACGAGAGATTCACATATAAAATATATGCAACACATCAACCTAGCCATACTATATGCATATGCACCTATGGTCGGAACATTCATTTACATGCTTATTATAGGTTGATGATACCATCTTATTAATTCATTTGCACTCTGATCGTCCCATGGAGCAAGCCCCTATGTCAGTACCCCATGATAGCACGCAAATCGTATTCGCAACGGTCGCACCCTCCACTCCTAGTATTGAGGGAATCCCGGCCGTGACTCAAAGAGTCTTATTGCCAATCCAGGCTAACGCCAATCCAGGCTAATACGGCATTCTTACCCAAGTCCATGGTATATCCGGTGCACTTATGTGCCTCGCCCCATATGGGTTAAGACCATATGATTACAGGCTCGTTCTCACATACACACATCACATGTGTTCACACATCTTTGTCCGTTAGCTATATGCCACACATTATTAATTCACTGGAATTAATATAACCTTTTCACACATTACCACACATCATAGCTAACACATGTATCATATATATATACACACATATATATATGTACCATAACAACATATGAGCATGCTTATCATAACTTTCAACATTATCTCCAAATAATTATACCACACAACATGCTCAACATTTCATACAAATATCACAATCATCATGGTATCACATTCATCATACTTTCATAACAAATCTAATGCCACACAATTCGAATATCTCAGGTAGAAATCTCTGCAGATCAAGACTAAGTAAGTCCGAAGACTTACCTGAGAATTCGCAAACAACCAAGTCAACCTACAGTTAGTTTATTGCCTTCTGCAACACCAGTAAGGAATATCAGATTCTTCGTATTAAACTTCTCGCTTCAAACATCAATTAAATTCATTCATTTGAATTTAATTAGGTTTACGACGTTTCCCGAATCTTAATTTAATTAATTAATCCTTTAATTAATTAAGTAAAGTTCGGCAGCGTAACATTTTGCCCGAAAGCAATTTCATAACCACCTGTTATAAGATCTCGTCATTCAAACATCATAAGATCATCAGAATAATTAAATGAACATAATGGAACTTCCATTTATCCATTTTGACAAGCCTAAGGTCATATTAGAGTAACCCACAATACGGAAAACGAATAAATACATAACTTATTCGTTACTAACCCGATTGACGAACCGAAAGAAGATTCGGAATCACAGGGACGAAGACTACGCTCGGACACCACCAAATTCACCGGAAACTGAGTGAAAGAACCGGACAGATAAGGGATATGCACTGCCTGGACTTAACTTCGACAGAAACGCGAAACGTTGGTCCCGAAATGAAGAGAATGAAGAGAGGTATCCGAAACCTCAAACGGAATTGAAATCGGATTACAAACGGAGAGTAGATCTGAGTTTGAAGGTTGAGAGAAATCAGAGCTTTTACGAAGAAAAGTGTGAAATGAAATGAATTAATAAATGAATTTCTGCTATTTATAGTGAAGACGATAATTATCCTTTAGCGAAGTCGATAATTATCCCTTTACTGTTCCGAAGGCGGTTTGAGCCCATTCTCCAAATTTCTCGAAATTGGAGTGATAAATCCGGAATATTTTGTGGATAATTATTCCACAATTTCCTCGGAAAACGTATAATTCTAAGCCGCCTTTCTTAGCCGCTACGAAACAAAATAGCGACTCTTTTGACCGTTTTGCCTTTTCATATTAGTTCACATCTAGGACATATCCGATGTCCTGGTCATTTCTCTCAACTGCATTTTTATTAATTGAAGCTCCCAAATGCTCCAAATAATACCGGAGGGATAAAAATTATTCCCCGGAGAAAAAAGTGAAAATTTCCTCACAAGTCAAGAATTACACCAAGAACATAATGGTGGAATTCATACTCATCATTTACGCATTGTTTGCAAGTTATGAGTCAATTACTATCGATGATTAAGTTAATCATCATTAATTAGGATTAAGAAATCCTAGTTTTTACAAATAGTAAAACAAGTTACTTAAAATGTGTTTTTTTTCTTCAGGACATCGAAAGATGAAAATATATTTTTAGGCCCAAAATAAGCAAATTAGATTTTATTTTTGGCCCAAAAGAAATGAGAAAAAAAGAGGAAGATAGGCTTCACACATCACTGATTTTATTAGGCTCAAAATTAACAAACAAAACTAGGTTTATTAAAATTTATTGGGCCCGTGGAAATTTGGGGCCTTATGCAAGAGAACTTTCTGCACATGATACGGTTATGATGTATGATATTTTGGAGTTTGTATGATACTTTATTTTGGGAGAAAAATTTTAACACTTATGAAAAATAAATACTTACAAAATTTAACACTTACTTCAACTTCAACTTCAACCCAGTCGGCTTGTGTCGAAGTTAAAAACTTTCGACGCAGTCGGGGTGCGTTGAGGTTGAAATCTTTCAACGAAGTTACACTACGTAGAAACTATGCGTTTTGTAAATTTCACACCGTGCATATATGGTTTTTTATTAAAATAAATGAAAGGTGACTATATGTACAGTAAATGATTTAATATAATTCAATAAAATTATATGTACACAATATGAAAATTTAAAATTCATAGTATATGTTTTTAATATATAAATTACAATTAAAAAACTATTTATTCTAGATGAGATGTTAAAGATAGTATAATTTATATTGCTTTTGTATTTTAAAAAACATTTTAAAAATATAGTTCACTTCTACTACTTTTAATATCTTAGTTTCGATCATATCCCGTGTTTGATGGGAATTACGCTAGTTAGTATCAATGATAAAATTTGAAGAAGAGCACAAACAATAGAAAAGAGAAAAAAAAGAGAGTAAATTTTGAGAAAAAACCGTTCGAAATTTGATATCTTTACACAGATTTTAAAAAAATTGAAACATTTATGAAAAGACCATGGATAATTCCTACAAAAAAAAGAAGATAGACAATAGGATAAGAAAAGCCCATAAATTAGTTAAGATTCAGCAACAAAAATAATTTAGGGTATGCAGCAACGTGTCCGAAAACCAAATGAAACTTTTTTCCCATTCCTGAGTCTGCACGTGTCGCAAAAGTGGCGTCCTCTTCGCCTCAATGGACACGTGGCATTACACGCGTCCTGACAATGCCCTGCGTGTCTTCTCCAAGAAAATGTACTTAAGCTCTCCGAAACCCCAACAACGATATGCATATCAGCATAGGTGAAGTGATAGCACAGCATATACATACAAATTAAAAAGCAAATCAACCGGAAAGATGCAGTCAGGAAAGAAGGCAGTAGAATCGGTGAAAGAGACGGCGTCGAACGTAGCGGCGACGGCGAGGTCAGGGATGGAGAAGACCAAGGCCACCCTTCAGGAGAAGGGGGAGAAGATGAGTGCCCACACCGACACCGACAAGCTCATGTCGGAGCAGCGCAAGGAGGAACGCATAGCCGCAGCTGAGTTTAACAAGCAGGAGGCCCACGCCCAGAACGCCGCCCAGCGCGCCGCCAACACCGCAACCGCCGGGCACCACTCGTACTCGACGACCGGGGAGCAAGGGTACACAGCTGGACCGAACCAGATGTCGGCGTTGCCGGGGCATGGGACTGGGCAGCCAACTGGGAGGGTGGTAGAGGGGACGGTGCAGTCTCACCCCATCGGAACGGCGACCGGGACCACCAGGACCACCACGGCTCATAATACGCGTGCTGGTGGTGGGGCCAATACCACTGGGTATGGAACCGGTGGGGGCTACACCGGCTGATCTGTGTTTCGGTTTTTACTTGATATAGTTATATATATATATATATATATATATATATATATATGCGTTTGATGTTGGGTTTGTGAGTTTGTGAGAATAATGTAACTTATGTACTACGCACGACTGTCGACTACTGCGACTACTGTAGCAGTACGCCGGTACATTATATTTATGTTTCAATAAGATCTACGTGTGCTTTTGGTGTTGAGATCCACTAGAAATGGGCATTTTCATTAGAGCGGGACATTCGCTTCATCTGATCCGCTCCCTTCGCATTTAACCTTCTAACCGAGCCTTTTGTTTAGTGGTGGATGAGAATGAGAAGAAATAAGAATAATAATTATCAATTTAACTGGTTCAATTTTTATAAATCACTCCAAGTAAATATAAAATACGTACCATCTATAAAACATATAAAATATATATAAAAATCGAGTGTTATATACTTATACATAATGTAACTTAACCATAAACCCGATACCAACTTCTGTAACGTCTTCAAAACAGGTATCAAACTTCTGTAACGTCTCCAAAACAGGTACCAACTTCTGTAACGTCTCCAAAACAGGATTGACGCTCACGCTCCCAAAACGGGATAGGCGTCACAGCGTCAAGAGTCTTGGACAAGGACTCCCTCTAATATAATGATACGGACAAGGACTTTCTCAGACTAATATAAATGATATAATGATAAGGATAATATGAAAAACGCATGGCTAACATAAATGATATAATGCACCAAGACATAACTTGTCAACAAGGAGGACAAGGGAAATCAAAAGACGTCTCATGACGTCAACCAACAACGGGTCTAAATCCACAAAGCAATAACGTAATAACCAATAACAATCCAAACTCATAAACAATCCGACCCAAAAGATGAAAAACAAGCTTAGGAACGAATCCTAGTAAAAATTCGACCATCCACAAAACCGACAAAATAAGCTTAGGAACAAGTCCTAGCAAAAATGCTCATGTGGGAGAGGAGGCCGAAAGGTACAAAAGAGAAGGAAGAAGAAAGAGCTGGCGTGGCTAGCTGGAGAGGTGGAGTCTGGGAGTGGACGCCCAGCTGGCGTGGGGCTCGAGAGAGGAGAGAAAAAGGGAGGAAAAAGAAAATGAAAATAGGATAAAATAATTGGAGTAGAATTCGGTAAAAATATATGGAATGAATTTTCCGGTTCCGAAAATTTTCGTAAAATAATTTACGGAAAATATATAAATATATATATTTATATATTTATTTAAATTTATAATTAAAATATAACTCGTAAGAATTTTAAATTATGTTATAAAAATAATAATATTATGTAAAAAATATTTACATAAACGTTATTTTCACACCTCTCTTCTATCAACATTATTAGTAAGTGTATCAACACCGATTGAGATACAAACTGAACAAACATAATCACAAAGTTATAAACAACAAAATTAGATACCTTCAAGTGAGTGATAATCTTATAATTGTCGGTGGAACTCAAGTAGACTTAACAAAAAAAATCGGCACCCGTCAAAATCCATGAGATCTCCTCGTTGTTCCTTAGTAAAATCAATATTTTTAACATGGATTTCTACATCTCTTTTATTGTATTAGTCTTCATCGGTATTAATAATAAATAAAATCAAGGTTTACTTATGAATGTGTCGGTATCATATATTCATATCATATTTGCCAAATATTTGTAACACAAAAAAAAACTCTCTACTGTTTATTAGAGGGAACTCCGATTTTTCTAAATCAAAACAGGGAAATTCTAAGAGAAAATTCCTCTTTTTTTTTTGCAAATCTACACCCACTTTTCAGATATGCTTTTTCTTAGATCTAACTACATGTACTAAGGCTCGTTTCAATTACTCATGTAAGAAAAAATAGAAAACGCTCCAACTTAAAAGATCCTAACTATAGAATGACCTCACAAAAAGTCAATATTTTAAAGAGAAAAATCTCAAAATTAACCTTTGATAAAAAAAAATTAAAAAATTAAAGATTTGATTGAAAAATCTCCTTTAATCTCAGCTTCAAACATTTTTTTCGTTCTTTTAATATGATTTTTCATAGGAACCTAATTAGAAACTTTTATTTGGATTTACAAGAAAAAATCAAGGGTTTATAAGAAGAAAGTAATCTCTTTTTTGAAAGGACTTAATGCCCAACAAATCTCAACTACTTTTGAGACCTATCTAAGACCCAATATCGACCAGATTTACAAGCGATATGAGCCAAATCGCAATCGCAACCGCAATCGACGTTAGGTGCTACATTGGATGTCAGCCGGTCAGCCCCATACCCGTTTTCTCAAGCCTTGGACACTTCTTATTCATTTTTTTGCCGAGATCCGTCATTCATGTAAAACTCTTTTCAACTCAAGATCTAGTTTATACTTTGACGAGATTTGTTTATGCTTCTCTCAGAATCGATTTTGGTTTCCTCCACCAATTGTTTATGGATCAAAGATTGCCGTTGAAAAGTGGATGATACAAATTTGTTTTTTTAAAAAACTAATATGATAAACATAGCCCATTAACCTTCATTTCCTTTTTGGGTTTGATGCTAATATGGACTTGTATTTTTTTAATTTTTTTACGGACAAAAATCCTGAATTAGAAACGCCAGTAATGCTAACAAATTCAAGAATATAAAAAAAAACAACTTTGTTAATAACGAAAGTATAATAAATAAAAAAGAAACTCAATCTGGACTCTTTTGTCTAAAAATAATAGAACGACAATCGATGTCCAAGACATCTTTGTTTTTTGTTCTTGAAAAAAAAAAAAAAGCAACTTTGTTTAGGAGGGAATGTGAGTTTGTGATCAATTCTTGACGGTTATGTTGCCGAATTCAAATATGAGGTGTCCACTTTTGATGGACGTTGATTTCTTTGCTTCCGGAATTTCTTGATTTATTTCTGTATATATATTTTTCTTGTGGTTCCGTATGACAATTAGTCTGTCTGTCGATCTTTTTCGACATTTCGTATGTTTTTTTATCTAATGTCTCGAACCGTTTTCAATTGTTAAAAAAATGGTAGATAAAGGATGACATTTATATAAATACTTAGATTAGATAGAAGCACTCGATCTATTGAGTTTATTCAAACCCCGGGAAACCATGACTTGATTCCAAACAAGTGCACGAAAAACTTGGAAATTAAAATAAAAATATTTTTGTTTTAAAGATGTACGAGACTTTTGATGAACACATCAAGTCTGAAATGAAAACAAACACAAATGATGATAGACTTTATTAAAACAAAAAAAATACAAGGATTAGATGCTCAGATATTCAAAGGGAGAGCCGAAAACCATCTTAGTGATACTCTCAACGTTCAAGTGCTGAACCGGTCACCAAAATCCTAAAACACCACATGCTAACTAGCTAGCCAGCTAGAACCTCTCAAAAAGACGAACCCCAAAGCACAACACAAAACTAAAAACAGCTAAAAGATTAAAGAAACGCTATCTCAATATCAAACGTTTTACAACTGCTATATCTGTAAACGGGCACTTCATACTTTACGCAGCTCAGCAGCACCATGAGCAAAGTGACACTTATCCCCAAAGGGGCAAGAGCTTTTAGCAAACTTCTCACAGAGTTTAGTCTTGAAGTAATTAGTTGGCCCCTGGGCCCCACCGCTGCTGTGTCCGTGACCTTTAGAGGGAGCCGATGAACGTAATGTACGAATCAGCCCTTCAACCATTGCATTCGCCTCCTTGATCTGCTCAAATGTCCCTTCCAGCTCAATATTCTTCAGATTCGGATCAGACTCGTGGTCTCGGATGGCCAATTTTGCACCAGTTTGTCTACAAATCTGTTTCGAGTTGACACCCCCTTTCCCTATTATTGCCCCTGCTAAGGAGGAATCAATGCTGATCTTTGCAGATGCGGTAGTGCCAAAGCCCGATGCAAGACCAGAGGGAGGTGGTGGACCCCGACCCTGAAACCCACCACTGGGGCCCATGTTGTGGTAATCGTCATAGGGTGGAGGCACAGAAGGCTTGCCTAGTTCCCACTCGCCATGGGCGAAATGACACTTGTCTCCAAATCTACAGCCTTCTGCTGTGCTATACTTGTTGCACATCCGGCTTTTTACAGAGGATGGTGGCCCTGAACCATTCGAGTTTGGAGGTGGAGGTCCTGAGTTTCTGGATGGTGGGGCCACGGGAGATCGAAGATTCATCATCTGTGCAGAGGCGTTGTAGCCTCCAGGAACGTAATGAAGGAAGTGACAACTCTCTCCGAATGGGCATCCATAAGTGCTGTCATACATAGATTGAACAGCAGTAAGTACAGCTGAAAGTATTTTAAAGGAACAAATGCTTGCAATTGCTTTAAATGACAATGATCAATAATAGCTTGCCAATAGAAGAGATCATGTTAGCTTTATTGACATCCCCTATACCATAATTCATAAACCAGCAAAGCAAAGGGTAGAAGACAATAGACACTTCAACAAATTCAATGAAACAAGTGAGAATAAAATTCTGCCATCAGCCAAGAAGCATCAAAATATAATTTCCCATAGACGCAATTTGTATGAACACTGAAGTTAATAACTTCGTTGAGCTTTACATACACTTTAGACACAGACATACAATGGATTATTAACACTCTTAAACCACGAATGGCCAGATATGCATATAATTGATTACAGTGACAATATAGCTATACAATGATATTAATATGTGAATTTCAAATGATCAATTATTGAGTTAAATAGACAATGTATTTTCTGATTGCTACTTCTTGGAGATTCCTCATACAACTCGATTAAATTCTTTTCATTTCCTAAAATTAAGCCTTCCACAATATTTCAATTGTTGTACAACACAATGGTCAAAGAACTAATGCTCTGGTTCAAACTCTACCAGAATTAGCGATCGCATTCCAATGCCACTAATAGACTTCTGGGTAGCATTATATAGACTGATATTAAATCATCTTAGTTTCCATTGTGAGCATGTTGAGTAAACACATTGTGATATGGTATAAACGTTAATTGATATAGTATGAGATGAAAATTTTAAATATTTGTATTAAATAAATGAAGATTTGAACCTGAAGAACTTGGTGCAAGGCTTGGATTTGCTTCCTATACCAGTTGAATCCGTTTCTGTTACAAGAAATTAATGGCTTGTACTCGATTAGAATAAGTTCAATTATTCAATCTTCCAAAACCTTCAAATTATGAACAATTAATTAACTTTAAAGTAACCAGCTTCAGATCTATACTCGTAATCTCACAAGAACTCTTTAGAATATTTTCAAAATCCGATTCAATCGAAAGACACAAGGGTATCATTTATCTACTTGGGGTTCCTGTTTCAGATCCAAGAAAGATACGCACACGAATTTAATTGAGCTACGAACAAAAATCTTGATAATCCAAATCAAAAATCGAAGAGGAAAACCTAACGTAAACAACAAATCCAGCGAACAGAACAGAGAAGAAAGAAACGTGTTGAAAACAATAAGAAGTATAAGTAGAAGAATAAGGCACCTTGCTTGAATTTCTTGATCCCTCCATTAGCATGTGGAGCTCCATCCGCTCGACCTCTCTTCCGAGCCTCCATCGGGGATATCTTCGGGACAGAGAGCGAGAGAGCGAGAGAGCTTGTGCTGCACAACTCGTCGCTGGTATGACGAAGAGAGGTTGAGAGCTGCAACGGAGATAAGAACGAATACCTTAACCCTAAAAGGGTTTAGCAGAGGCGGAGGAGAAATTGAAAACGGGGCGAGGTAAAATATCGATTGAGGGCGTCATTCTATAGTTGGATAAATAAGTATCAATCTTCTAAAACAAATACACTCTTTATATTCAAACAATCATTTTACAAAAGTGTAATTTTAAACGCAAAAGAACATAACATATAAAATAGATATTATTATTATTTAAAGAGTAAAATCCTCGTAACATTGTTGGAATTGAAAATGAATCTTTCAATCGATTCTTCATAATTTATATTTTTCAAAAAATTATTATCTATCAATAGCAAAGTCAATCCATTAAGGGCTTGTTTGATATCAGTTACATAGAAATTCTTTTACATTCATTTAGATTCTTTTTAGGAGATTCTTTAAGATAAATTTTTTTAGGTGTTTTTGGTATCAGTTACATACCGGAATGGTATTCTTTTACGTGATTCTTTTTACAAAATAATTCTGAAAAAACAATCCAAAAAACTGAAGATTCATTGAGATTGTATTAATTTTTTACCCTAGATATCCCCCTCTATCCTTCAAATTATTCGATCCTCCCAACCAGTCTTCCCTCTCCTCGCTCTCGCTCTCGCTCTGTCGCCCTCGCTCTTTGTCGCTCTCTCATCATCTCCCTGCACACCCTCTAATCTATGGCTTCCATTCTTGCCTAAAAGAATCATGGATGGTCCTACTCCTACCGATGACACACCGATTGGATGAAGGAAGAAACAAACACCAATTCGACCTACAATGAAGAGGTTAGGGTTATGTCTCATGGTTAATCTTGAACTTTTTTGCTTTGCTATGAACAATTAAACCTGCTGTAATTTTTGGCTTCCATTCTTGAATTTTTATTTTTTTTTGTCATATGTGAATTTTGATTTTTTTTATCTTCTTGCTTTCATTTTGTAATTTGCTTTTGCTTTGCTATGAACAATTTGAAAACCTGTTGTACACCTAAGTTCCACGTTTTGATTTTTTTCACTATCCCTTTTTCTGGCAAATAATTGTAGATGGTAGAGAGGTTGATGTGTATAAAGGACTTGTTGTTTAATTGACCTTCCATGTTCCATGTTTTGATTTCTTTTCCTACCTATACGGCAAAGTTGGGAAGCATTGTTTGTCTGAAGCGAGCAGAGCCTTTGAGGTTTATAATTTATACATTGGAATCACTATAATTTATACATTGTCATTGTCAATATGTGAATCTTCTTTCTGCCATTTGTATTCTCCAAGTAATAGTCATAGCATAGCCTAAGAGACCATATGAAGCAAATCTGATCTAGAGATGGGCTCGGTTTGGCTGAACCGCCAAACTACCGGTTTCAAACCGGGCCAAACAGGTAGGTTTGGCCGGTTTAGGTTTGGCCGGTTCAAGGTTTATGTTTCGGTTTGGGAAATTAGAAAACCTAAACCGCCGGTTTGAACCAGCCGAAACCGCCGGTTTGAACTGGAGGCGGTTTAGGCCTTAAATACTTTTTTTTTTAAATGCGGCCAAACGGCTATAAAAATAGCCGTTTGGCCGCTGGTGCCAACGGCTACAAAGTAGCCGTTGGCACCCACTACAAAAAAATAATTAGATTTGCGACGATAATTTACGACGGCAGGTATTTACCATCGCTATTGCTTAGAATTTTGCAACGGGCACAAATGCCGACACTAATAACCATGTATTTTGCGTCCACATTTGAGCGCCTCCGTCCTTTACCATCTCCTTCGTTGGGCAGACTAGGTTCTCCTCGACGCCACATTCCAGATCCCTGAGGCAGAAGAACTTGTCGGAGTCGTTGTTTGCCTCCGCCTCGCATAATCGCATTTCACCGATTCCCATAAAGCTTGCCTCCTCATCTCTAACTTCTTCGTTCCCGATCCATAAGTCGCAACTCTCCTCTTCATGTTTGTTCTCAACTTTTCACTTTGAAGGTTTGTTCATCCTTAAATTCCTTAATCCCTTATAGTGCTCTCTTGAATCTCTAGGTTGTAGATCTACCAATTGAAGCCCTAGCAAAGAACAGAAGGGAAATTTTGTCTTGAATCTATAGATTTTTTTTATAGGATATTTGAATACTGACAGATTTATATTTTTCAGGCCCAATCTTAGATTATGGACCTTATGTAGAGGTGAATGTTTCTTTACTGTTTTCATCTTTGGTTTTATCTAGTTGTTTGAAGTTGTTTCAGTTCAACGACAACTAGCTGACATTGATATATTTTTGTTTATAGTGGAAGTGAGGAGGAAATAGCAGGTAGTTGAAGCTTCAATGGATTCTACTATACTATCATCTTTGCTTTTGTCTAGTTTAACTAGGAGTCTAGGACCTAAGTATTGTGATATTTTTTTTTATTTTTCCTGGTTTTGCAGGATACTTTATTGTTGAAACTAATTAGGGGCCGCCCCTTGTTTACATGCATATTGGGGCTGATCTGTTTGAAGTAATGAACTAAGTAGGTAAGTAAGTACCCTTTCCAATTTCCATGACCTTCAAATATTTTCTTTAAATTTGAATTGGATGATTTGGAAATTTTAGTTTCTACTTCTTGCTACTCTAAACTGAATTGAGTGTTTTCCAAGGCCGTTGATATATGAGAATAGATGGGTAAAATAAAGGTGTTTTTAACCTGAAAATTTTAAGAGTTTGCTTAAAAGTTAATTAGTTTTGATAGGTTATATCTCTCTTGATCTGGAAGCCACATAATTTAGTGATCTGATTTTTTCCTCTTGATTTGAATTTAGCTTACTTGTGTTGTCTCGAGCTCCTCAATTTAATGGGATAAATTGACACCCTCTTTCTCTTGTTATTGATAGCGAGGAAACAAAGGCCTTGCTGACAAGTGTTGCATATGTTCATTTGAAGCATGTTGAAATCTCTAAGTTTACTCGCAATCTCTCACCGTCAAGCAGGACTGTTCGGCATCATGGGCTTCTTGGTTCGTAGCATCATGCATATTATTTTGCTGATACGTTATTTAGTGTGATATGAAGAGTGTGAACTTATTTTCATATTATTATTCATGATCTTTAGCCCTTCGTCTAAATATCACCTAGTTCCCCTTCTTATTAAGAACTATTTAAATTTTTCTAACTGAAATTAGGCAAAATATTACCAACCATAATATATGATAAGTGAATAGTGTATAAAGACAATTCTGACCAACTTTCACGAGTGATAGTTTGAAAATTTGTTACCCTTAAAGTGTAAATTAAAATTAACAAGAAATAGAAATTTTATTTTTTCAAAAATAGTTGAAAATTTTATCCATATCAAGGTTGGTACTTAGGGATTAGATAGGGCAAAAGAAACATTGGTAGACCATAAAATTGTCTCTAGAAAATAAGTGAATATGGAGTTAGAAAGAACTTTGGTCTACTTGAATATGAACTAGATGATATCATTATATAGGTAGTACTAATGTTATATTGCTACGCCATAAATGCTAAGATTTGGATCGAGCTAGTTATGCATGCTTTACTGTATCATGTGGGATCTTAATTTTTTATTAATTGTTCAATCTCATTGCGCGTTTAATATCATCTACCCGTGTTTAAGTTAGCTAGTTTGGTATCATTAGTATGACGCTGCTGCTGACTGCATAATTGTACTGCTCCAAGCCTCCAATTAGCTACTTCGGTAACATCTTAGCCCTTAAGTGTGAATAGTTCATTTCCTCTTTTGCTGGTTTGTAGCATTAGAATGATATTGGTGATATCTAGGGCTTGTATCGTACCATTACTCTGATTGGAACATGCTTATTATAATTTTCTTTGAGAGTTTCTCATGACCATTGTGCGATTGTTGTCTTTATGTTTAGTGTGATACGAATAGTGTGGGTGTTATATAGATCAAACTGAAGTGTATTTTTTTTACTAAGTAGTTGAAGTATACTTTTGCTATCACATTACCTTTCTTTATTTTTTCCCCTAGATTTGGGACTTGGTTAAAAAGTAAATTTTCCTGTTTACATAAGGTATTTTGACCAAGCTAAACATTTATTGTATCAGATTAATATTTTGAATTGTGATTGAAGTAAGGGTCACTCTTACTAATGGGTTTGGTATCAACCACAAACTGAGAGGTATCAACCACAAACTGAAGTGTATTTTATTACAAACCGAACGTTCTTTTCATATCAAATTAATATTTATTTTCCCTGGTTTGAAAACTTGACCAATAATCCAACATTATATTATCAAGGCTTTTATGGTAATTGTGAGTTCTTGCATGTCTTATATATTTTCGATAAATAAATGTCTCAAAGCTAAGAAGTCAATTTGAAAAAACTAATATCCTGCTCCTTCCAGATGTCAACATCTTCTCATATTTTCCATTTCTCTTAGTGTATGAGCTGATTTTCAAAGAAGGGTATGCATTAAAGATGAGCACCTTTATATAATTTTATGAATTATATGTAAGCATCTTTTCATATATGTGTCTTATAATGTGTTTTTTTTATCTTATAAGGTATCTATTAATTAAGCTTTTGGTGATAGATGCAGGAAGTCAATGAGGACCTGAAATAGGAGCATGTACCACAAGGAGTAATGAATGTTTCTTTTGTTTAAAAAGTTTTCTTTTTGAGATTGGAATACTTAGAAAATATTTAGTATTCCTTCGTTGAAATAAAGTTTGACTGTCGCACATTGGAAACTTTTTTTGTTTAGCTGGTAAATAAAATATTCAACATGTATTCAAATTTTGAATATATTAATCTTTCACGTATACTAATCTCGGAAGAACAAAATATAAAGGCAGTTTTTTCTGCTTTTTTTTTTAATAATAAAAACGCACACTTTGTAACCCGGACGTTAAAGTCCGTGTTATAAAGTGTTTTTTTTTATAATTGGAAGCCGTCAGTTCACGACGGCGTTTACCGTCGCATACCCGTCGCAAATAGTTATGCGACGGGATTTATCCGTCACATAATCTTTTTGCGACCCATATATTTGCGACGGTAATATTGCCGTCGCAAAGCCGTCGCAAATGGTCTTTTGCGACGGCAGAATGTGCTTTTGTAACAGTCTAGTTCCGTCGCAAAACTATTTATTTTTTGTAGTGACCATTTGCCTTCAACGACTCTTTTAGTCATCGGAGGGTTTTATTATAAAAAAATAATTTTAAAAAAACCCCACCCACACCTATCCTAATTTCCTATAAATACCAATCTTTCTTCCTCTAAAATTCACACCATCTACCACTCATCTTCTCAACTCTCCTAATCTCTTATTCTCGAATTCTCGAATTCTTGTATTCTCATTTACTCGGTTTCTCGTAATGGCAAACCCAAGTGATCAAATCCCCTCTTCTCAATTATTTCCTAGCACCCAAGAGAGTGAAACACAAATGCCAAACAATCCCGAACTTACCGAAGTTCCAAGAAGAAGTCTCCCCTCTCCGAAAATGCTTACATCCGAAATATTTACGAAGCATTACACCAAGGGGGAGCTGGTGAACGATTATTGTTAAGTGTCATGCAACTATTGCCCGAATGTGTACAAATGGAAGGTCAAGGGTGGCTACAGGACATTGCAAACTCACATGGGAAACGTCCATCTAGAGAAGCTCGGGATTTCACGGGGACAAACACAATTGTCCCACAGGTTTGCATCTTCTACATCTCATTCTCCTTTATTTACATATAATCATAGTGAAGAAAGTTTAGGATTAACCGATGTTATTTGTTCACATTCATTACCATTTTCTTATGCCGAATATGAAGAAGTTAGGGAATATAACACTAGATATCTTCAACCTTCTTTTAAACCAACTTCTAGGAAAACCGTTTCAAAATTAGTAACTAAATCTTAATTAAAAAAGAAAGGATTTTTTTTATCGAATTTGGCATGTTTTGAACATCAAGTTTCTATTTGTAGTGATATTTGGAGTACACAATCACAACAACATTTTTACATGGGCATTGTAAGAGCCTTAGTTTGGGAGTAGTTTTGGCCTTAGCCGCCCCCGCGGGCTTGTGGAGACGCCCCTGCGGCTCGTGGTGTTTTCCGCCCCTACGGCTCAAGGAACCGCCCCTGCGGTTTCCTGCGGCTGCAGCCGGCTTTGTTGACCGGTTGACCCGTGCTTTACCTTCCTTTCCTTCCTCCTTAAGCTTCTTCTTTGGCTGGATCAAGGGTTTCATCTTCACTCTATTCCAGCCTTCTCACGTCCTTCTTGCTTCTCCCTTCTTGCTCCTTGATCTTGTTCTTGGTTTCCTTTAGTTTGGAAGAGTTTTGGTGTGGCTTTGTTGTTGTTGGATGTTGTGTGATGTGTTGCTGAGCTTGGGAGCCAGCAGAGAGTGTGGTGTTGATCTTCCTTGCAGCCTAGGACCACAGGTGTGGTAAGCATCTTGCTTATTCTTCTTCTTCTTCTTCCTTGATTCCTTTGCTTAACTTAGGATTAGATGTATGTGGATGTAGATTAATGTTGGAATGTGTATGTGTATGTATGTGTGTGGCTTTGGAATGGAGAAGACGTGATTTGATCACGTGAAGAGTGAAAGAGAAGTCGGGACTCTACGTTCTGCACTGTCGCCGCCCCCGCGCCTAGAAGCCGCCGCCCCTGCGGGAGCCGTGTCACAGCGCCTGCGCCCGTGCCTGCGGCCGCTGTCACCGCGCCTGCGGTTTGCCTTGTTCCGCCCCTGCGTCTTTCCGTTCCACAGGTGCGTCTTGTACATGATCTATCTAGAGTAGTATGATCCTTTCCTTTCCTAGTATGAGCGGGTTAGTAGAATGTTAGGTATGTGTATGAGGAGATGATGATGAGTATGATATCGTTTATGCCGGTTATGGCTTTGAGGTTATGAGTTAGGATATGATCCTTATGGATCCCTTGGGTCTAGGTGTGACCCCTTTGATGGATAGGAGTTTGATATCTTGTTATGCCTTGTTATTAGGCAGTGTTGTCCTCCAGATTGGAGTGGACCGTGTTTGAGAGTTGATCGTGGTTGAGACTACTTCTGAGGTTGAGGTAAGTCCATAGGACTTACTTAGCTACCATCCTTATATTGGATGTATGCATGAGTGGTGTTTGTTATATGCTTTATAGCATGAGATATGGTTTATTACCGACCTATGATATAGTGACCGCCCATTGTAGTGGCTGTGAAAACTTGCCTTTCATCCCGTAGAGGAGTCTGGGAGGTTCTCTATAGTCAGGCTAGATCTGGTATACGGAAAGGGCACTTACCACTCCTTATGGTATACGGGAAGGTGCGCTTATACCACTCCAGCTAGCTATAGCACTCAGAGGCGAGGATTTTATATATATCCCTCGTGTCACATATATTCATATGCATATATATATATATATATATATATATATATATATATATATATATATATATATATATATATATATATATATATATATATATACTATTTGAGTGTTGAACTTTATAAAGATAATTAACTGGGTAAATGTGTGATAGCATGATGATATGTTTATTATTCCTGACGTGTGACTGTGCTTATGCATCTCTATATATATGTGTATGGTTAGCTAACGGTTTTATACCGTGTTGTAGATCCTTTGCAAGTTAGGAGAGCTGCAGAGTGATCCAGAGGGGTGATCCGCTGAGGGCTCCGTACACTGGGGCGTTATTGTGGGATATGGGATCTTTTATTATGTACAATTATGTTTTATTTGTACTAAGCGGTAATTCTGTATCACCTTTTGATACTTATATATATATATATATATATATATATATATATATATATATATATATATATATATATATATATCAGTTTCATGTTTTGGTTTTAATCTATATGTGCCTTGTTGTAAGATCTAGTGAACTTGTTGTCAAGCTAGGGTCAGGATCCATTGTGAGATCCTAGCCCAGTAGCGCCTCGAGTCCTACAGATTCGGGGTGTTACAAAGTTGGTATCAAAGCCTTAGGTTGACAACAATGGCACTTGCAATCTGCAATAAAGTTCGAATAGATAAATAAACAGAACCCGAAAGGGGTCTGAATTTTCAAAAGGTTTTGGTTTTTAAATGAGTACAAATGTGTTGGGATATCGTGTACGTAAGCCCTCGCCCCTCTGAAGACCTCGACAGTATAGATATATATAGATATTCTGTTGTGATTGATTTTGTATATATCTATACATATGGCATATATATAGCCTTTTGAGTTAGGTTTACGTCCTTTGCAGATGGTTCAGACTAGAGCCTTACCTGCAGCTGGACGAGGTAGAGGTAGACCCCCTCTAGGTAGAGGACGGGGTAGGATTCCCGCTGGTGGTACACGTGCGGCGGAGGAGACTCACGAGGAGGTTGCTGAGAGCGTCGTTCCTGAGACTGGGAACGGGGCAGCTGAGAGACAAGGATCACAAAGAGCCTAGTCTGATGATTCTGATCGCGTCTCCATGGGTGGATCAGAGTTCCGTGCGTTTATCAGACGCGTTGAGGAGGCTTCCAGAGCAAGTAGGCGTGCCCCAGACCTGCGGGCACAGGAGGGATCATTTGGGAGATCCCACGGGGTTACTCAGGTGCCAACTGCACCGGCATCTGCTGTTGAGATTGCTAGAGTTACAGAGGAGCTTAGAGGACCTCGACCAGATACTTGGTTGAAGGATTTTCATCAGATGGGAGTACCCCCTTTCTCTAGGAAGGTGGGGCTAGAGGTTGAGCTGTGGATAGGACATGTGGACTCAACTCTGGAGTCTATTAGATGTCCAGCAGACAGACAGATCGAGTTGGTGCAGACTTTATTCAGGGACTTGACACAACACTGGTGGAGATCAGTACGGAGTCAGGTTACCAGCTATGAGCATATGAGGACTATGATAAGAGAGCGTTTCTACCCTACCTCACTGAGGAGGGAGAAACTACGAGATTTTGTTGAGGCTGGATTTGAGGATGTACTAGTCTCAGAGGCTATCCGGAGGTTCCAGTAGGAGCTGGCTTTGTTGGGTCCAGTTGCGCCTCCTGCAGATCAGCATGTATATCTTTTCTCCTGACGACTGAGGGATACTTCCCGGACTTACATGGCAGGGTTTCACTGTGAGACCTTGGTGGATTATCAAGACCGGGCTTCTGATTATGAGAGAGAGAGAGCTAGATAGAGGAGAGCTTCTCAGACCGGAGGGTCTGAGAAGAGACAGTGTACTGGGCAGACCAGTGGTACTGGTGGTGCTGCTAGTGTTGGGCGAGGCCATAGGCGCCAGAGTTACCCCTCATATGCACCGGTTGCAGATAAGGGACGTCAGTGTTATAACTATGGTGATCCAGGACATATGAGGCCAGAGTGCACGAGGCCGCTAGTGACTTGCTATACCTGTGGTAGACAGGGTCACAAAGCTGCTTACTGCCGACAGAGTGGAGCTTCATCTCAAAAGGGTTCTTCCCCTGCTAGTGTAGCGGGAGGTGGGCAGAGACCACCTCAGTAGCAGCAGACACAGGGACAGCAGAGGGTCCCAGATCGCCCTACGACTCAGGGATCTGCTCTTGGGCCGAGTAGAGGCAGAGGTCGTGGTGGGAGCACCACTGATACCAGAGGAGCTCAGGATAGAGTTTTTGAGCTGAAGAGTGCAGAGGAGCCAGCTGCACCGACTGCTACAGGTACCATTCTGATTCATGGTTTACTTGTTAGAGTTTTGTTTGATACGGGTGCTACGCATTCTTTTATATCTGATACATGTGTAGAGCGTCCGAGTCTAGATACGATTGAGGGGATGCCCTTTATTATAGGGTTACCCGATGGTGGTAGGGTTAGAGGTACCCTTGAGATTCATGGTTGTCCCATTTCTGTAGGGACTCGTGTGTTACTAGTTAACTTCTTTGTCATGCCATTAGAGCATGAAGAAGTCATTCAAGGTATAGATTGGATTGATAAACATTCTGCAGTGTTAGATGTAGGTAGGAGGACTGTTACCCTCTCTACCGAGTTAGGACAGATAGAGGTTTTTCGAGGTTGGGACCTTGGAAAATCAGGTATGGTTATCAGTGCGATACGGGCAGCTAGACTGATTGCACAGGGTTGTGAGGCCTTCTGGTGTTATACCATGAAGAAGGGGAAGAGTCCAGCATTAGAGGATATCCTAGTTGTCTGTGATTTTGCAGATGTATTTGCTGAGCCGTCCAGTTTGCCGCCTTAGAGGAGTGTGGATTTTGGCATTGATTTAGAGCCTGGTACGAGACCGATCTCGAAGGCCCCATACCGGATGACGCCTATCGAGATGTTATAGCTGATGAAGCAACTCGAGGAGTTGGATGAGAAGGGTTTCATCCGCCATAGCGTATCCCCATGGGGAGCACCTGTCCTCTTCGTACGGAAGAAGGACGGATCGTTGAGACTGTGTATAGATTACAAAGAGCTGAACAAGGTGACCATCAAGAACAAGTATCCATTGCCTCGTATTGATGACTTGTTAGATCAGCTTCAGGGAGCGACTGTATTCTCCAGGATTGATCTGTGTTCAGGGTATCACCAGCTGAGGGTGAGAGAGCAGGATGTGCACAAGACAACATTCCGGACCAGATATGGGCACTACGAGTTTGTAGTGATGCCATTTGGGCTTACAAATGCCCCAGTAGTCTTTATGGAGTTGATGAACAACATCTTCATCGTCTTCCTGGATCAGTTTGTTGTGGTCTTCATTGATGATATTTTGGTGTACTCTCGCAACAGAGAGGAGCATGCAGGACAGCTGAGGACTGTGTTGCAGGTTTTACGAGATAGGGAACTTTATGTTAAGTTCTCTAAGTGGGAGTTCTGGATGCCAGAGGTAACATTCCTGGTTCATGTTGTTATAGCCGAGAGGATCAAAGTGGATCCGGAGAAGATAGAGTCAGTAGCAGCTTGGACTACACCGACGAACGTCAAGGAAATACGTAGCTTCCTTGGCCTAGCCGGTTATTACAGGCGTTTTGTGGAGGGATTTTTTGTGATTGTCCGTCCACTTACGAGTTTGCTGAGAAAGACTACCAGATTCGTATGGTCTGATCAGTGTATGTAGAGTTTTGAGGAGCTGAAGAGACGTCTGACTTCTGCTCCTATCCTGGCACAACCAGAGGGTACAGAGGATTTTGTGATTTATAGTGATGCGTCCAAGCTAGGCTTGGGATGTGTATTGATGCAGCGGGGCAGAGTGATTGCATATGCGTCTAGACAGCTGAAGACATAGGAGGAGAACTACCTGACTCATGATCTGGAGTTGGCAGCGGTAGTTCATGCACTGAAGATCTGGAGACATTACCTGTATGGTGCTACATGTCAGATCTTCACAGACCATAAGGGTTTGAAGTATATTTTTGTGCAGCGGGAATTGAATAACCGCCAGCGTAGGTGGCTTGAGCTAATCAAGGACTTTGATTTGGAGATTCTGTATCATCCAGGGAAGGCGAACGTTGTCGCTAACGCCCTGAGAAGGAAGACGCCTCGAGAGCAGGCGATTGCGAGATTGACAGTTCAACATCAGTTGTAGAGGGATCTGATCTGGTTAGAGTTGGACATCCAGTTTCCTGATGAGGATGCCCAGCTGCGTACTTTAGAGGTTCTTCTTGATCTCTTGGGTGAGATCCAACAGAAGCAGGAAACCTGCTCGACCTTGATGAGGATACGAGAGAGGATGTCTCGGGATGAGGCACCACAGTTCCTTCTGGGAGCAGATGGAGTGTTGAGGCGCCGCGGTCGCGTCTGTGTACCCGTTGATGCGGATCTACGTCAGAGGATTTTACAGGAGGCTCACTGTACGCCTTATTCAGTACACCCAAGTACGAGTAAGATGTACCAGGACTTGAGACGTTTATATTGGTGGGGAGGGCTAAAGCCCAATGTGGCCAGATTTGTGGCACAGTGTGCGACCTGTCAACAGGTCAAGATAGAGCATTTCAGACATGGAGGTGAAATCCATCCACTTCCTGTTCCACAGAGGAAGTGGGAGAATGTCACCATGGATTTTGTGACTTGACTGAGACTGAGCCGGAGTTTTGATGCTATCTTGGTTATAGTGCACAGATTGACGAAGACGGCACGTTTTATCCCGATCCGGGAAACGTGGCCAGTGAGCAGATTAGCCGAGGAGTACACTAGACAGATAGTGAGACTCAATGGTGTACCGAGGACGATCGTCTCAGACATAGATGGACGATTTACCTTGAGGTTTTGGCAGCAGATTCAAACTGCCCTGGGGACGAGTTTGCACTTCACGACTGCGTTCCATCCTCTGACAGATGGTCAGTCAGAGAGGACCATTCAGACACTGGAGGATATGCTGCGAGCTTGTGTGTTGGATTAGGGACAAGTGTGAACGGATCATGTCTCACTAGTTGAGTTCTCATACAACAACAGTTGGCATGCATCTATTGGATGACCCCATATGAGGCACTGTATGGACAGAGATGTCGTACTCCGTTATGCTGGGATGAGTAGAGCAGTGTTAGTGGTATGACACCTGATCAGATTCAGGATGATGTTGCTCGAGTAGCACTAATTAAAGAGCGGATGCTAACTGCCCAGAGCCATCAGAAGTCATATGCAAATAGGAGGCGTAGACCTCTAGAGTTCAGAGTGGGAGCCCATGTGTGGCTAAGAGTGTCTCCGACACGAGGTGTTAGACGTTTTGGCATCAAGCGGAAGTTGATCCCCCGATATGTCGGACCGTTCGAGATTTTGGATCGGGTTGGGAGAGCAACATACAAGTTAGCTTTGCCTCCGAGATTAGAGGGTGTTCACCTTGTGTTTCACGTGTCTCAGCTGAGAGAGTATATACCAGATCCGAGACATATAGTGAGTTATGATGATTTGGTGGTTGAAACGCCTGTGTTCGAAGGACATTCCTATGTTGAGGATACAGTTGTCGAGACGAGGACCTGATGAGGCTACATGGGAGACTGAGGATAGTATCCAGAGGAACTATCCATAGTTTTACGCCGAGATAGATGTAATAGTAGGATCGACGAGTAGATCTTAGTACTATCTTGGTGAGTGTTATGCTTATGTGCTTATATGCTATGATATGTTTATTTTCGTACTAGCTATGATATGATGTGTGATCTTATCAGATCTTGTTGTGCTAGTACGATTGTTGTTTATAGCTAGAGGCGGTTCTTTCCTCTATGCTATTGTGCTACGATTAGGGTTCAGTTGGAGATGGTTATGCCTCCATGCTATTTTGATGGACATAGTGTTGCTGGAGATGTTTTTCCTCCATGCCTTTCTGTTATGTGATGTTGATACGGCTAGAGATGGTTTTCCTCTATGCCTTGTGATGTGATTATGGTTTGGCTTGAGATGGTTTTCCTCTATGCCTTGGATAGTGATTTTGTTGTTGGAGTTGATGATTTCCTCCATGCTTGTGTTTGAGGTTATAGAGAGAGTGTACCTCGGCTTGTGAGTTCGAGTGGTTTGAGGATTATACAAGTTTCGGGACGAAACTTGTTTTTAGGGAGGTGAGGTGTAAGAGCCTTAGTTTGGGAGTAGTTTTGGCCTTAGCCGCCCCCGCGGGCTTGTGGAGCCGCCCATGCGGCTCGTGGTGTTTTCCGCCCCTGCGGTTTCCTGCGGCTGCAACCGGCTTTGTTGACCGGTTGACCCGTGCTTTACCTTCCTTTCCTTCCTCCTTAAGCTTCTTCATTGGCTGGATCAAGGGTTTCATCTTCACTCTATTCCAACCTTCTCACGTCCTTCTTGCTCCTTGATCTTATTCTTGGTTTCCTTTTGTTTGGAAGAGTTTTGGTGTGGCTTTGTTGTTGTTGGATGTTGTGTGATGTGTTGCTGAGCTTGGGAGCCAGCAGAGAGTGTGGTGTTGATCTTCCTTGCAGCCTAGGACAACAGGTGTGGTAAGCATCTTGCTTCTTCTTCTTCTTCTTCTTCTTCTTCTTCCTTGATTCCTTTGCTTAGCTTAGGATTAGATGTATGTGGATGTAGATTGATTGTGAGAGCCCTTTCTATCGGACCGAGATTAGATCATGGCCGAGATTGGCTTTGGGCCGAGATTGGTCTTGCCGCACCCGCGGGCACGTGTGCCACTCCTGCGGGTTCCCGCCCCTGCGGCCCTGTGATCCGCCCCTGCGGGTTACGGCGGCTGTAGCCGGTTTTGTTGACCCTTTGACCCGTGCTTTACCTTACTTTACCTCCTTCGTTCCACCTTGCTGAGCCAGGGTTTCTTCACATTTCCAATCCAGTTTCACGTCCTTCTTGCTTCTTCTTCTTTCTCCTTGAGCTTGAGTTTGTTTTACCCTTGAGTTGGTAGAGTTGTGTGTGTGGTTGTGTGGCTGTTGATGCTAGTTGTGGTTGCTGAATATAGGGTGATGTTGATATGTGTATGTTGATGCTTGTGTATGAATCTGGAAGAGAGTGGAAGAGATTGATCACAGGAAGAGCTAAAGAGAAGCCACGAGACTGCATTTTGCGTTGTCGCCGCCCCCGCGGCAGAGAGTCACCGCCCCGCGGCTACCGTGTCCCAGCGCCTGTGTCGTGCCAGCGGCGTGCCTGCGTTTGCCAGCGTCCCGTGTCACCGCCCCCGCGGCTACGTTCCGCCGCACCCGCGGTTGCTTGCTCCGCCCCTGCGTCCTTGTTTTACGCAGGTGCGTCTTATCCCGGATCTACTTAGAGTTAGGTAGATCCTTTCCTTTCCTTTCTAGTATGAGGAACTTAGTACCATGCTAGGATTCGGATGTTGATGAGTATGATACGGAAATGCCGGTTAGGGCTTTGAGGTTTACGAGTTGGATATGATCCCTCATGGATCCCTTGGGTCTAGGTGTGACCCTTTGTGTGATAGGATTGTGATATATTTATGTATGCCTTGTATAGGCCGTGTTATCCTCCAGTTGGGAGTGGACTGAGTTGAGGTTGATCCAGTGAGACGACTACGAGGTTGAGGTAAGTCCGTGGGACTTACTTAGTTGCCATTCCTTTATAGGATGTTGTGCATGAGTGGTGTGTGTGTTATATGGTTATAGTATGTGTTATGATGGTCACCGACCTATGGTATATTGTTTGCCCATGTAGGGCCGTGATAACTTGCCCTTTCATCCCGCTGGGAGTCTGGGAGGTTCTCTGTAGGCAGGCCAGACCTGGTAAACGGTTCGGGCACTTCCCATTCCCTTAGGGTACACGGGGTAGTGTTCCAGGCACCATTCCAGCTGGTTATTGGACCCAGAGGCGAGGTTTATATTCCTCGTGTCACTTATGTTATATGGATATTTATATATGAGTTGATTGTTGACTTATAAATAATGAACCGGTAAATGTGTGAAAGCATGATGATGTGTTAAGATTTCTGATGTGTGTTTGTGCTCTAGCATCTTCCTATATTTGTGTATGGTTAGCTAACGGTTTCATACCGTGTTGTAGACACTTTGCAGGATAGGAGAGCTGCAGAGTGATCAGAGTGGGTGATCCGCTGAGGGCTCCGTACACTGGGGCGATATCGGGGATATGGGTCTTTTGATGTATAGTTTGGTTTTTTTTGTACTCAGCGGTACATTGTATTACCTTTTGATCTATATATATATATATATATATATATATATATATATATATATATATATATATATATATATATCAGTTTCATGTTTTGTTTTAATCTATCGGTGCCTTGTTGTAAGATCTGTGAAATTGTTGTCAGGCTAGGGTCAGGATCCATTGTGAGATCCTAGCCCAGTAGCACTCCGAGTCCTACGGATTTGGGTGTTACAAAGGTTGGTATCAGAGCCCAGGTTGACAACAATGGCACTAGTAATCTGCAATAAAGGTCGAATAGATAACTAAAAGAACCCGAAAAGGGGTCTGACTTTTCAAAAGGTTTTGGTTTTGAAATGAGTACAAATGTTTTGGGATACCGTGTACGGGAGCCATCACCCCTATGAAGACCTCGACAGTATAGATATATATATAGATATTCTGTGTGATTGATTTGTGATATATCTATACATATGGCATATATATAGCCTTCTAAGATAGGTTTATGTCCTTTGCAGATGGTTCAGACTAGAGCCTTACCTGCAGCTGGAGAGTAGAGGTAGAGGTAGACCCCTCTAGGTAGAGGACGGGGTAGGATCCTGCTGTTGAGCCACGTGCAGCAGAGGAGGTCCATGAGGAGGTTGCTGAGAGTGTCGTTCCTGAGGCTGGGAACGGTGCAGTTGAGGACAGGGGCCACAGAGAGCCCAGTCTGGTGATCTGATCGCGTCTCTATGGATAGAGCAGAGTTTCAGGCTTATATCAGACGTGTTGAGGAGGCTGCCAGGGCAGGTAGGCGTGCCCCGATCTGCCAGCACAGGAGGGACCATCTGAGAGGTCCCATACCGTTACTCAGGTACCAGTTGTACAGGTACCTGCTGCTGAGATTGCTCGGGCTCCAGAGGAGCATAGAGGGCCTCGACCAGACACCTGGTTGAAGGTTTTCATCAGATGGGAGTACCCCCTTTCACTGGGAAAGTGGGGCTAGAGGTGGAGCTGTGGATAGGACATGTAGACTAAGCTCTAGAGTCTATTAGATGTCCAGTTGATAGGCAGATTGAGCTGGTGCAGACCTTGTTCAGAGATTTTGCACAACACTGGTGGAGGTTTGTGCGAGCACAGGTTACTAGTTATGAGCAGATGAGGACTCTGATTTGAGAGCGTTTCTGCCCTGCCTCTTTGAGGAGGGAGAAACTGCGAGACTTTGTTGAGGCTGGGTTCGAGATTTGCTGGTCTCAGAGGCNTGAGGTAAGTCGTGGACTTACTAGTTGCCAGTATGAGGTAAGTGTGGACTTACTTAGTTGCCATTCCTTTATAGGATGTTGTGCATGAGTGGTGTGTGTGTTATATGGTTATAGTATGTGTTATGATGGTCACCGACCTATGGTATATTGTTTGCCCAGTGTAGGGCCGTGATAACTTGCCCTTTCATCCCGCTGGGAGTCTGGGAGGTTCTCTGTAGGCAGGCCAAACCTGGTAAACGGTTCGGGCACTTCCCATTCCCTTAGGGTACACGGGGTAGTGTTCCAGGCACCATTCCAGCTGGTTATTGGACCCAGAGGCGGAGGTTTATATTCCTCGTGTCACTTATGTTCATATGGATATTTATATATGAGTTGATTGTTGGACTCTATAAGATAATGAACCAGATAAATGTGTGAAAGCATGATGATGTGTTAAGATTTCTGATGTGTGTTTGTGCTCTAGCATCTTCCTATATTTGTGTATGGTTAGCTAACGGTTTCATACCGTGTTGTAGACACTTTGCAGGATAGGAGAGCTACAGAGTGATTCAGAGTGGGTGATCCGTTGAGGGCTCCGTACACTGGGGCGATATCGGGGATATGGGTCTTTTGATGTATAGTTTGGTTTTTTTGTACTCAGCGGTACATTGTATTACCTTTTGATCTATATATATATATATATATATATATATATATCAGTTTCATGTTTTGTTTTAATCTATCGGTGCCTTGTTGTAAGATCTGTGAAATTGTTGTCAGGCTAGGGTCAGGATCCATTGTGAGATCCTAGCCCAGTAGCACTCCGAGTCCTACGGATTTGTGGTGTTACAAAGGTGGTATCAGAGCCCAGGTTGACAACAATGACACTAGTAATTTACAATAAAGGTCGAATGGATAACTAAAAAGAACCCGAAAAGGGGTCTGACTTTTCAAAAGGTTTTGGTTTTAAATGAGTACAAATGTTTTGGGATACCGTGTACGGGAGCCATCACCCCTATAAAGACCTTGACAGTATAGATATATATATAGATATTCTGCTGTGATTGATATGTGATATATCTATACATATGGCATATATATAGCCTTCTAAGATAGGTTTATGTCCTTTGCAGATGGTTCAGACTAGAGCCTTACCTGCAGCTGGACGAAGTAGAGGTAGAGGTAGACCCTCTCTAGGTAGAGGACGGGGTAGGATTCCTGCTGTTGAGCCACGTGCATCAGAGGAGGTCCATGAGGAGGTTGCTGAGAGTGTCGTTCCTGAGGCTGAGAACGGTGCAGTTGAGGGACAGGGGCCACAGAGAGCCCAGTCTGGTGATTCTGATCGCGTCTCTATGGATAGAGCAGAGTTTCAGGCTTATATCAAACGTGTTGAGGAGGCTGCCAGGGCAGGTAGGCGTGCCCCAGACCTGCGGGCACAGGAGGGACCATCTGAGAGGTCCCATACCGTTACTCAGGTACCAGTTGTACAGGTACCTGCTGCTGAGATTGCTCGGGCTCCAGAGGAGCATAGAGGGCCTCGACCAGACACCTGGTTGAAGGTTTTTCATCAGATGGGAGTACCCCCTTTCATTGGGAAAGTGGGGCTAGAGGTGGAGCTGTGGATAGGACATGTAGACTAAGCTCTAGAGTCTATTAGATGTCCAGTTGATAGGCAGATTGAGCTGGTGCAGACCTTGTTCAGAGATTTTGCACAACACTGGTGGAGGTTTGTGCGAGCACAGGTTACTAGTTATGAGCAGATGAGGACTCTGATTTGAGAGCGTTTCTGCCCTGCCTCTTTGAGGAGGGAGAAACTGCGAGACTTTGTTGAGGCTGGGTTCGAGGATTTGCTGGTCTCAGAGGCCATCCGGAGATTTCAGGAGGAGCTGGCATTGCTGGGTCCAGCTGCACCTGCTGCAGATCAGCACGTGTATTTGTTTTCCCGATGTCTTAGGGATACTACCCGTACCTACATGGCGGGTTTTCACTGCGAGACCTTGGTTGACTATCACGACCGGGCTTCTGACTACGAGAGGGAGAGAGCTAGCGAGAGGAGAGCTTCTCAGACCGGAGGGTCTGAGAAGAGACAGAGGACTGGTCAGACCAGTGGTACTGGTGGAGCTGCTGGTTCAGGGCGAGGCCAGAGTCGCCAGAGTCGTCCTCCATCTGCACCGGGTGCAAATAAGGGAGTGCAATGCTTCAACTGCAGTGAGTATGGGCATATGAGGTCAGAGTGTACTAGGTAGCTGGTGACCTGTTTCACTTGTGGCCGACCTGGTCATAGAGCTACCTTCTGTAGACGAGGGAGAGCATCATCACAACAGGATTCTTCTCCTGCTAGTGCAGCGGGAGGTGGACAGAGACCACCTCAGCAGCAGCAGCAGCAAAGTCAGGGACATCAGAGGGTCCCAGACCCCCCTACGACTCAGGGATCTGCTCCTGGGCCTAGTACAGGCAGAGGCCGTGGTGGGGGCACCACTGATACAAGAGGCCCACAGGGCCGAGTTTTTGAGCTGAGGAGTGCAGAGGAGCCAGCTGCACCTACTGCTACAGGTACCATTCTGATTCATGGTTTACCCGTTAGAGTTTTATTTGATACTGGTGCTACGCATTCTTTTATTTCTGATGCCTATGTAGAGCGTCTTGGTTTAGATACAGTTGAGGGGATACCCTTTATTATAGGGTTACCCGATGGTGGTAGGGTTAGAGGTACCCGTGAGATTCACGGTTGTCCCATTTCTGTAGGGACTCGTGTGTTACTAGTTGACTTCTTTGTCATGCCGTTAGAGCATGAGGAAGTTATACTAGGTATTGATTGGATGGATAGACATTATGCGGTCTTAGATGTAGGTAGGAGGACTGTTATCCTCTTTACCGAGTTAGGTCAAATAGAGGTTTTCCGAGGTTGGGACCTTGGAAAGACAGGCACGATTATCAGTGCAGTACGAGCAGCTAGATTGATTGCACAGGGTTGTGATGCCTTCTGGTGTTATGCCATGAAGGAGGGGGAGAGTCCAGCTGTAGAGGACATCCCAGTGGTTTGTGAGTTCACAGATGTTTATGCTGAGCCGTCCAGTTTGCCGCCTCAGAGGAGTGTGGATTTTGGTATCGAGTTAGATCCTGGTACGAGACCCATCTCGAAGGCCCCATACCGGATGGCGCCTGTTGAGATGTTGTAGCTGAAGAAGCAACTCGAGGAGTTGGCTGAGAAGGGCTTCATTTGCCCTAGTGTGTCCCCATGGGGAGCACCTATCCTCTTCGTACGGAAGAAGGACGGATCGCTGAGATTGTGTATTGATTACAGAGAGCTGAACAAGGTGACCATCAAGAACAAGTATCCACTGCCGCGCATTGATGATTTGTTAGATTAGTTATAGGGAGCTACTGTGTTCTCCAGGATTAACCTGCGTTCCGGGTATCACCAGCTGAGGGTGAGGGAGCAGGATGTGCACAGGACAGCATTCCGGACCAGATATGGCCACTATGAGTTTGTAGTGATGTCATTTGGGCTTACGAATGCCCCAGCTGTTTTTATGGAGTTGATGAACAATATCTTCATCGACTTTCTGGATCAGTTTGTGGTGGTTTTCATTGATGAAAACATTCTTATATATTCTCGTAGCAGTGAGGAGCATGCAGGACGTCTAAGGACTGTATTGCAGGTTTTGCGGGATAGAGAACTTTATGCAAAGTTCTCTAAGTGCGAGTTCTTGGATGCCAGAGGTAGCATTCCTGGGTCACATAGTATCAGCTGAGGGGTTCAAGGTGGATCCGGCGAAGATAGAGACAGTAGCTGCATGGCCTACACCGACGAACGTCAAGGAAGTACGTAGCTTCCTTGGCCTAGCAGGTTATTACAAACGCTTTGTGGAGGGATTTTCTGTGATTGCCCGTCCACTGACGAGTTTGCTGAGGAAGACTACCAGATTTGTGTGGTCTGATCAGTGTATGCAGAGTATTGAGGAGCTGAAGAGACGTCTGACTTCTGCTCCTGTTTTGACACAGCCAGAGGGTACAGAGGATTTTGTAGTATACAGTGATGCATCCAAGCTAGGCTTGGGATGTGTGTTGATGCAGAGAGGCAGGGTGATTGCATATGCGTCTCGACAGTTGAAGACGTATGAGGAGAACTACCCGACTCATGATCTGGAGTTGGCAGCGGTAGTTCATGCACTGAAGATCTGGAGACATTACCTGTATGGTGTTACATGTCAAATCTTCACAGACCACCAGAGTTTGAAGTACATTTTCACGCAGTGGGAATTGAATAACCGCCAGCGTAGGTGGCTTGAGCTGATCAAGGATTTTGATCTGGAGATTCTGTATCATCCGGGGAAGGTGAACGTTGTCGCTGATGCCCTGAGTAGGAAGACGCCTCGAGAGCAGGCGATTGCGAGAATGACAGTTCAGCACCAGTTGTAGAGAGATCTGATCTGGCTAGAGTTGGACATCTAGTTTCCTGATGAGGATGCCCAACTGCGTACATTAGAGGTCCTTCCTGATCTGTTGGACGAGATCCGACAGAAACAGGAGACCTGCCCGACCTTATAGAGGATCAGAGATAGGATGTCTCGGGATGAGGCACCACAGTTCCTGCTGGGAGCAGATGGAGTTTTGAGATGCCATGGTCGCGTCTGTGTACCTGTATATACAGAGTTGAGACAAAGGATATTACAGTAGGCTAACTGTACACCTTACTCTGTACATCCAGGTACGAGTAAGATGTATCAGGATTTGAGACGTTCATACTGGTGGGGAGGGCTGAAGCCCGATGTGGCCAAATTTGTGGCACAGTGTGCGACCTGCCAGCAGGTCAAGATCGAGCATTTCAGACCTGGAGGTGAGCTCCACCCACTTCCTGTTCCACAGAGGAAGTGGGAGGACGTCACCATGGACTTTGTGACTGGACTGAAGTTGTGCCGGATTTCTGATGCCATCTGGGTCATAGTTGACAAACTGACGAAGACGGCACGTTTTATTCCTATTCGAGAGACGTGGCCGGTGAGCAGATTAGCAGAGGATTACACTAGGCAGATAGTGAGACTCCATGGTGTACCGAGGACGATCATCTCTGACAAAGATGGACGATTTACCTCGAGATTCTGGCAGCAGATTCAGACTGCCCTGGGGACGAGTTTGCACTTCACGACTGCGTTTCATCCTCAGACAGATGGTCAGTCAGAGAGGACCATTCAAACGCTGGAGGATATGCTGCGAGCTTGTGTGTTGGATTGGGGACAGGGGTGAACAGATCATCTCCCACTTGTTGAGTTCTCCTACAACAACAGCTGGCATGCATCTATTGGGATGGCCCCATATGAGGCACTGTATGGACAGAGATGTCGTACCCCGTTATGCTGGGATGAGCAGAGCAGTGTCAGTGGTTTAACACTTGATCAAATTCAGGATGATATGGCTCGAGTAGCATTGATCAAAGAGCGTATGCTGACTGCGCAGAGCCGTCAGAAGTCGTATGCTGATAGGAGGCGTAGACCTCTGGAGTTCAGAGTTGGAGCCCATGTGTGGTTGAGAGTATCCCCGACACGAGGTGTTAGGCGATTTGGCATTAAGGGGAAGTTGAGTCTCCGATATGTCGGACCGTTCGAGATTCTGGATCGAGTTGGGAGTGCCGCTTACAGATTGGCCTTGCCTTCGAGATTAGAGGGTGTTCACCTTGTGTTTCACGTGTCTCAGCTGAGGGAGTATATACTAGATCCGAGACACATCGTGAGTTATGAGGATTTGGTGGTTGAGCCGGACCACACTTTTGTTGAGCATCCGATTGCAGTCCTAGAACGAGGTATGAGACGCCTGCGTTCGAAGGACATACCTATGCTTAGATTACAGTGGTCGAGACGAGGACCCAGGAGGCTACATGGGAGACTGAGGATAGTATCCAGAGGATCTATCCTGAGTTTTATGCCGAGATAGGTGCACCAGTAGGATCACCGAGTAGATCATAGTACTAGCTTGGTGAGTCTTATGTGCTTACATGCTTATATGCTATGATATGTTATTTCATGCTAGCTTTGTGTGGTTATGATCTTATTAGATCTTGTTGTGCTAGTATGATTTTTGTTTATAGCTGGAGATGGCTCTTTCCTCCATGCTATTGAGACATGTTATGGTTTGCTAGAGATGGTTTCCCTCTAGGCCTTGGACAATATAGTTTGCTGCTGGAGTGGATGGTTTCCTCCATGCTTATGTTGAGGTTATAGAGAGAGTTGTACCTCGGCTTCTGAGTCCGAGTGTTTTCTGGATCTTACAAGTTTCGGGATGAAACTTGTTTTTAGGGGGTGAGATGTGAGAGCCCTTTCTTTCGGACCGAGATCGGATCATGGCCGAGATTGGCTTTGGGCCGAGATTGGTCTTGCCGCACCCGCGGGCACGTGTGCCACCCCTGCGGCCCTGTGATCCGCCCCTGCGGGTTACGGCGGTTGCAGCCGGTTTTGTTGACCCTTTGACCCGTGCATTACCTTACCTTACCTCCTTCGTTCCACCTTGCTGAGCAAGGGTTTCTTCACATTTCCAATCCAGTTTCACGTCCTTCTTGCTTCTTCTTCTTTCTCCTTGAGCTTGAGTTGGTTTTTTCCGTGAGTTGGTAGAGTTGTGTGTGTGGTTGTGAGGTTGTTGATGCTAGTTGTGGTTGTTGAGCTTGTGGAGCCAGCTGAGTGTGCTTATGCCTTTGCCTGCCTAGACCTTCAGCAGTGGTAAGCTTCTTCCTCCTTGCTTCTTCATCCTTCCTTCTTCCTTGCTCTTCCTTCCTTAGCTTAGGAATAGATGTTTTGAATATAGGGTGATGTTGATATGTGTATGTTGATGCTTGTGTATGAATCTGGAAGAGAGTGGAAGAGATTGATCACAGGAAGAGCTAAAGAGAAGCCATGAGACTGCATTTTGCGTTGTCGCCGCCCCTGCGGCCGAGAGTCACCGCCCCGCGGCTACCGTGTCCCATCGCCTGAGTCGTGCCAGCGGCGTGCCTGCGTTTGCCAGCGTCCCGTGTCACCGCCCCCGCGGCTACGTTCCGCCGCACCCGCGGTTGCTTGCTCCGCCCCTGCGTCCTTGTTTTACGCAGGTGCGTCTTATCCCGGATCTAGTTAGAGTTAGGTAGATCCTTTCCTTTCCTTTCTAGTATGAGGAACTTAGTACCATGCTAGGATTCGGATGTTGATGAGTATGATACGGAAATGCCGGTTAGGGCTTTGAGGTTTACGAGTTGGATATGATCCCTCATGGATCCCTTGGGTCTAGGTGTGACCCTTTATGTGATAGGATTGTGATATATTTATGTATGCCTTGTATAGGCCGTGTTATCCTCCAGTTGGGAGTGGATTGAGTTGAGGTTGATCCAGTGAGACGACTACGAGGTTGAGGTAAGTCCGTGGGACTTACTTAGTTGCCATTCCTTTATAGGATGTTGTGCATGAGTGGTGTGTGTGTTATATGGTTATAGTATGTGTTATGATGGTCACCGACCTATGGTATATTGTTTGCCCAGTGTAGGGCCGTGATAACTTGCCCTTTCATCCCGCTGGGAGTCTGGGAGGTTCTCTGTAGGCAGGCCAGACCTGGTAAACGGTTCGGGCACTTCCCATTCCCTTAGGGTACACGGGGTAGTGTTCCAGGCACCATTCCAGCTGGTTATTGGACCCAGAGGCGAGGTTTATATTCCTCGTGTCACTTATGTTCATATGGATATTTGTATATGAGTTGATTGCTGGACTCTATAAAGATAATGAACCGGATAAATGTGTGAAAGCATGATGATGTGTTAAGATTTCTGATGTGTGTTTGTGCTCTAGCATCTTCCTATATTTGTGTATGGTTAGCTAACGGTTTCATACCGTGTTGTAGACACTTTGTAGGATAGGAGAGCTGCAGAGTGATTCAGAGTGGGTGATCCGCTGAGGGCTCCGTACACTGGGGCGATATCGGGGATATGGGTCATTTGATGTATAGTTTGGTTTGTTTGTACTCAGCGGTACATTATATTACCTTTTGATCTATATATATATATATATATATATATCAGTTTCATGTTTTGTTTTAATCTATCGGTGCCTTGTTGTAAGATCTGTGAAATTGTTGTCAGGCTAGGGTCAGGATCCATTGTGAGATCCTAGCCTAGTAGCACTCCGAGACCTACGGATTTGGGGTGTTACATTGATGTTGGAATGTGTATGTGTATGTATGTGTGTGGCTTTGGAATGGAGAAGACGTGATTTGATCACGTGAAGAGTGAAAGAGAAGTCGGGACTCTACGTTCTGCACTGTCGCCGCCCCCGCGTCTAGAAGCCGCCGCCCCTGCAGGAGCCGTGTCACAGCGCCTGCACCCGTGCTTGCGGCCGCTGTCACCGCGCCTGCGGCCGAGCATTGCCGCGCCTGCGGTTTGCCTTGTTCCGCCCCTGCATCTTTCCGTTCCGCAGGTGCGTCTTGTACAGGATCTATCTAGAGTAGTATGATCCTTTCCTTTCCTAGTATGAGCGGGTTAGTAGAATGCTAGGTATGTGTATGAGGAGATGATGATGAGTATGATATCGTTTATGCCGGTTATGGCTTTGAGGTTATGAGTTAGGATATGATCCTTATGGATCCCTTGGGTCTAGGTGTGACCCCTTTGATGGATAGGAGTTTGATATCTTGTTATGCCTTGTTATGAGGCAGTGTTGTCCTCCAGATTGGAGTGGACCGTGTTTGAGAGTTGATCGTGGTTGAGACTACTTTTGAGGTTGAGGTAAGTCCATAGGACTTACTTAGCTACCATCCTTATATTGGATGTATGCATGAGTGGTGTTTGTTATATTCTTTATAGCATGAGATATGGTTTATTACCGACCTATGATATAGTGACCGCCCATTGTATTGACTGTGACAACTTGCCTTTCATCCCATAGAGGAGTCTGGGAGGTTCTCTGAAGTCAGGCTAGATCTGGTATACGGGAAGGGCACTTACCATTCCTTATGGTATACGGGAAGGTGCGCTTATACCACTCCAGCTAGCTATAACAATTAGAGGGAGGATTATATATATATCCCTCGTATCACATATATTTATATGCAGATATATATACTATTTGAGTGTTGAACTTTATAAAGATAATTAACCGGGTAAATATGTGATAGCATGATGATATGTTTATTATTCCTGACGTGTGAATGTGCTTATGCATATCTATATATATGTGTATGGTTAGCTAACGGTTTTATACCGTGTTGTAGATCCTTTGCTGGTTAGGAGAGCTACAGAGTGATCCAGAGGGGTGATCCGTTGAGGGCTCCGTACACTGGGGCGTTATCGTGGGATATGGGATCTTTTATTATGTACAGTTATGTTTTATTTGTACTCAGCGGTACTTTTGTATCACCTTTTGATACTTATATATATCAGTTTTAATCTATCTGTGCCTTGTTGTAAGATCCATTGAACTTGTCAGGCTAGGGTCAGGATCCATTGTGAGATCCTAGCCCATTAGCGCCTCGAGTCCTACGGATTCGGGGTGTTACATGCATTACTTTACATTTTATTGATAACGCTATTTTTTTGCATAAATATGTTATTGGATTTCGGCATTTCAATCAAAGACATCATGCACTAGGCATTGCAAGTATGATTAAAACGGTTTTACAAGAATATAATTTACAACATCGAGTTTTTTCAAATTCTTTTGATAATGCATCCGCAAATACCGCCGCCGTAGACCATTTGGTTGAGGAGGCGGGACAATATTTGCGAACTCCTTATACTCATCAAAGATGTGCATGTCATATTTTAAACTTGTGTGTTCAAGATGGACTTAAGGTTTTAGGAAATATGCTAACCCCCAATCAAACTTGTTATTGACCATATTTGGCACGACTGCGTTTTAAGAAGAAAATGGAGAAATTTATGTTTAAATAAAAACGTTCATCCTATTGCTTTTTCAAAAGATGTTGGAACTCGTTGGAACTCGACTTACAAATTACTTTGTGAAGCCGTACGTTATAAAACTTTTTTTACAAGAATTTGCTTCAATTCACGTACCTTGATCAATTCTTGATGATGAAAATGTTTGGGAAACTTGTACCGATATTTGTAATGTTGTAAAAACTTTTAGTGATGCAACTAATGCCATGAGTTGCGTTTACACTCCAACATCTCATAGATTTTTAGAAATTGCCGTTAACGTTTCCGAAGCTTTTGTAAAATGTTTTAACATACCTTCCCTTATAGATTGTATGTTTGAAATGAAAAGTAAATTGCTTAAATATTATCAAGACATTCCCATGACTTATCTTGTAACCACCGTTTTTGATCCTAGACTTAAACTAGATGGTCTTTCCGATTTATTGACCGCTTATTATGATTTTTTGTGTGTAAACTTAACATAAGAAAACATTAATGTTTCTAACATTGTGCAACAAGTTAATACCGAAATTGGAAAATTGCTTAGTACATTTGAATCAAGTGCTAGTTCTTCTTCTACCGCACATAGTCCATCTCCCTCTTCTACTAGTTCATCTTCTTCTCTTTCAATTGCACAACAAATTATTGCTAGAAGAACAAAAACACCTAGACATTCATCTTCAAATGCGGAATATCAAGATTATCTTAACACTTGTTTTGGTTTTGATGGTGTCGGTGATTTTGATATTTTGGATTGATGGAAGAGATTAGCTCCCAAATATCAAACCTTAGTTAAAATTGTACAACAAATCATGGACGTGCCCGGATCAACGGTTGCAGTGGAGCAAGCATTTAGCCAAGACGGGAACATTCTCGTTCACAAGAGAACTCAACTGAAGCCCGAGAAGTTGGAGATGCAAGTTTGTATTCAAGATTGGATAAGGGCGGCGAAGCGAAAACAACAGAATGCACTGGTGTACGACTCCAAATCGGATTTCAACTCCGAAGACGGTGACACTACTTCCGCGTCCGAGGTGGAAAGGTAAGCGGGGTTAAAAAAAACTCGGAAGTCCGAAAAAGGTAAGTCAAGGTAAGAGAATTACGTGGGTTTTGATTCCTCTTAATCCCGAGAGAATACGTAGGCAACCGGGAAACCGGTTCAAGCCCTTTTTTTTGTTGAATTGAATTTTTGTTTCTTTTATTTATTTCGTATAAATTTTAATTACGAGTTTTTATATACTAAGTTTTTTTATAGTAATTTTTTAAAATATAATATATAAATTTTTTTTAATATTCTGCACATTTTTTAATTAATTATTTAATTTATTTATTTAATTTATAAAACCGTGGCTAAACCGGCAAACCCGCAGTTTGCCGGTTTTGGCCACCACGGTTTGGGTTTAGGTTTGGCCTTGGGCCAAACCTGAACCGGTGGTTTGGAAACCTAAACTGGTGATTTAGGTTTCCAGCCCACCACTAATCTGATCGTTGTGCAGGATAGAATAATGAATGAAGTTCACTAATAATATGTATAAGCAGCAGCCAATCAAATCATTCTATTTTTATTTGACCAAACATGCTTTTTATTTTTTCACATTGATAAATATATGTCACCCAAGCCCTTCTGGGATCCGTTCTCCTCAATTAGATGAACACACCCATACAAATGAAATGTTGCATCAATTGACATAAATTAAGCAAAGGAAAACTTCAGTATCCATGATAGAGGAAAGGTAAATAGGTTATTTTGTTCAGTTATGCTGATGATAGATTAATATGTAAAAGTATATGGCTTTTAGGTCTTTGCTAGTCAAGTTTTTAACAAGTAGCAATTCAGATACTTGTGTTCATATTTTGAGTAGCTACTTACAGGTGTACTGTGAACAGAGTGGTGTTATAATTTTTTTGAGTATCTACTAACAATTAGCAGTCTGGTGTTATAGTTTTTCCAGAGTGGTATTATAATCTTTATTCTTGTAATTCACATATTTAAGCTGTTAACAGGTGCACTGTGGAAATTGAGGAGCCACAACTACTAGTTGAAGTTCCCGGGTCAAGGATTTTAAAACCAGTCCCGTTGGTAATAGATTTCTACGTACATACACCATTTTTTAATTTATTTCAAAACATTTTTGTTTACCCGTAATGTTTGATTTGGACATTTCTCCAAACCAACAAAATCAGAGGAGGAAACTTAAACATCCCTTGTTGATTATGATAACCCACACCATCATTTTGATGAATGTTGCTACGCACGAAGGCTGGTGGCAACTAACAAGCATATGAAAGCTCAGTTCGATCTTGTCAAAGTATGGAATGAAGTTATTCTCATAATCCCATCCAAGACCCGTATCATTGTCCCTAAGTTTTTCCATAATGTCTACATTTTTTTCAAGTTATTGTACTTGTTTTCAATGTGTTTCTTGACAAGTTGTTGAAGTTTTCAACTCGAAATCCGATGTCAAAACTTTCCAGCTGAAACCATTCTTTTCTCCATTCGTTCTTTGATAATCACACATCATTTCTAAAAATGTCCTAATCCGTGCATCATTCCACGCGTAATAACATTTATCCTTACTCGTTTGCCTCATTCTCTCATTCACGTCGCCCATTTCCTATTTTTCAGTAGCAATCAAAATACAACAAGTCCATAACAACACATAAATATCCAGCCAAAAAAAAAAGGTGCAGATGAAAAATAATGAAACTCATTTCACCAATCATCTCGAGTTAAGAGGTGATTTAGAACTAGCAGAAATCAAACCAATTGGAAAACAATGAGCATTAAATTTACAAATAAGAGAAACGAGATAACATTGCAACTTGTTTAGAACTAGAAGAAATCATTATTCAAGTGTGTATAGACCAATTTAACTCCGTAGCTCAAGGACATCGTATAAACACATAGAAACGAGATAACATTGTGTAGAACTCGATACATACTTCAGTATAAAAAAAATCATCCCTAAATCAAATTCAACAAACAATAAAGAACTCGATGCATATTAGAGATTAGAGTAGATAAGTTACCTGATTTCCGTTCGATGGGGATGAAAGTCGCCGGCCTTCCTCTTCTCCTTCTCTGTCGTAAATTGCACAGAACAGAGCTACACTCGTCGGCCCTTCTGCACTCCTGGTTACTTGTTTTGACGTTAGCTAGGGTTTTGTTGGGGATGGAAGTCATGTGCAAAGCATGTGATAATTTAAGGGTATTTTGGTAATCTGTGAAAAAACAATCTTCTCAAATAATCTCATATCAAACAGCAAAACATTTCATATTTATTAAACCACAATAATCCCCATCTAATAGAATCTCCAACAATCTCCATAATCTCCACCCGAAGAATCTAAATGAAGAATCCCCATCTGATACCAAACAGGCCCTAAGTCTCTCTTTCATCTCCCAAAGAATAAAAATGGCTTGACAAACACAATATGGAATAGGTATGGGTCGCATTTCTAAACCTAAACCTAGTGAACCCAAATTGCAAACTGCCGGTTCAGCCACGGTTTAAAAAAAATTAAAAACCATAAATTAAGTTTAAAAAAAAGTATAAAACAAATCGGAATTACAATTTAAAATAAATAAATAAAAACTGAAATTGAATTTAACAAAAAAAAGAAGAAGAGGGTTTGAACCAATTTTCCGGTTGCCTACGTATCCTCTCGGGGTTAAGAGGAATCAAAGCCCATGTATTTCTCTTAACCTCGAGAGGATATGTAGGCAACTGGAAAATTGGTTCAAACCCTCTCTTTTTTTTGTTAAATTCAATTTCGGTTTTAATTTATTTATTTATTTTAAAATTTAATTCCGATTTGTTTTAAACTTTTATTATTTTTTTAAACTTCATTTATGGTTTTTAATTTTTTTTTTAAACCGTGGCTATACCGGCGATTTGCCAGTTTGGGTTCACTAGGTTTAGGTTTTGGTTTGCAACCCATACCTAAATCCATTTTGTATTTGTCAAGCCATTTTTATTCTTTGGGAGGTGAAAGAGACTTAATGGATTGACTTTGCTATCAATAAATGATGATTTTATGGAAAATATAAATTATGAAGAATTTATTGAAGGATTATTTTATAACAATATTACGAGAATTTTACTTTTTAAATAATAATAATATCTATTTTATATGTTATGTTCTTTTGCGTTTAAAATTACACTTTTGTAATATGATTTTGAATATAAAGCGTGTATTTATTTTAGAAGATTGATAATTCTTATTAATAGGATCACGTTTTGAGATTAACACAAAATCTATATTAAAAAACAAATACACGCTTTATATTCAATCGAATACCTTAACCCTCAATCTTCTAAAACAAATACAAGCTTTATATTCTATAGTTGGATTTTGATTTTAAATATATATATATATATATATATATATATATATATATATATATATATATCTTTTTTTTATAGATCTCACATTATTTTCAACAAATTTGTTCTAGTACAAGTCTTGCCGTTTTGCATTGAATTAAGGTAACAAATATCATATGTTGAGAACTAGGTTTATTTCTTTATGAGGATAATCAATTTTTTTAAAAATAATTTTATTTTTTTCATATGTTTTAGAGTGTGAAAATGTGAAAATGTAGTTATGTGAGAATTATTGTACGTTACATAGATAAATTGAAGCAACTATTTGAGGAGATATTTTTGTAAGAGCCTTAGTTTTGGGAGCTAGTTTTTGCCTTAGCCGTCCCGCGGGTCTGTGAGGCCGCCCCTGCGGCTACCTTGTGGTTGCTAAGCTTGTGAAGCCAGCTGAGTTGTGCTTGTGCTCTTGCTTGCCTAGACCTTCAGCAGTGGTAAGTCTTCTTCTCCTTCTTCTCTTCCTTCTTCCTTCCCTAGCTTAGGATTAGATGTATTGAGCATAGGGTGATGTTGGAATGTGTATGTTGTGGCATGTGTATGAATCTGGGATGATAAAGACGTGATTTGATCACGTGAAGAGTGGAAGAAGACTCGCGGGGCTACGTTCTGCACTGTCGCCGCCCCCACGCTTGGAAGCCGCCGCCCCTGCGGAAGCCGTGCCGCAGCGCCCGCGCCAGCGCCTGCGCCGTGCCTGCGTTCGCCTGCACCCTTGTCACCGCGCCCGCGGCTGAGTTCCGCCGCGCCTGCGGGTTACTTGCTCCGCCCCTGCGTCCTTGTTTTACGCAGGTGCGTCTTGTCCCGGATCTACCTAGAGTAAGGTAGATCCTTTCCTTTCCTAGTATGAGCGGTAGTAGCATGCTAGGTAGCGGATGTTGATGAGTATGATATAGATATGCCGGTTACGGCTTTAAGGTTATGAGTTGGATATGATCCTTATGGATCCCTTGGGTCTAGGTGTGACCCTTTGTGTGATAGGAGTTTGATATATATGTATGCCTTGTATAGGCCGTGTTATCCTCCAGTTTGGAGTGGACTGAGTTGAGGGTTGATCCAGTTGAGACGACTACGAGGTTGAGGTAAGTCCGTGGGACTTACTTAGTTGTCATTCCTTTATAGGATGTTGTGCATGAGTGGTGTTTGTTATATGTTTATAGCATGCGTTATGTTGGTCACCGACCTATAATGTATTGATTGCCCATTGTAGGGTTGTGACAACTTTTCCATTCATCCTGCTGGGAGTTGGGGGTTCTCTGTGGTCAGGCCAGACCTGGTAAACGGTTCGGGCACTCTCCATTCTCTTAGGGTACACGGGGAGGTGTTCCAGGCACCACTCTAGCTGGTTATAGTACCCAGAGGCGAGGTTTATATTCCTCGTGTCACATATGTTTATATGGTTATTTATATACGAGTTGATTGTTGGACTTTATAAAGATAATGAAGCGGATAAATGTGTGAAAGCATGATGATGTGTTAAGATTTCTGATGTGTGTTTGTGCTCTAGCATAACCCTATATATGTGTATGGTTAGCTAACGGTTTTATACCGTGTTGTAGATACTTTGCAGGATAGGAGAGCTGCATAGTGACACAGAGTGGGTGATCCGCTGAGGGCTCCGTACACTGGGGCGTTATCGGGGATATGGGTTCTTTTGTTGTACAGTATGGTTTTGTTTGTACTCAGCGGTACATTGTATTACCTTTTTGATATATATATATATCAGTTTCATGTTTTGTTTTAATCTATCGGTGCCTTGTTGTAAGATCAGTGAAATTGTTGTCAGGCTAGGGTCAGGATCCATTGTGAGATCCTAGCCGAGTGGCACTCCGAGTCCTACGGATTTGGGGTGTTACAAAGTTGGTATCAGAGCCTAGGTTGACAACAATGGCACTAGTAATCTGCGATAAAGGTCGAATAGATAACTAAACAGAACCCGAAAAGGAGTTTGACTTTTCAAAAGGTTTTGGTTTTGAAATGAGTACAAATGTTTTGGGATACCGTGTACGTGAGCCATCACCCCTCTGAAGACCTCGATAATATAGATATATATAGATATTCTGTTGTGATTGATTTGATATATATCTATACATATGGCATATATAGCCTTCTAAGTAAGGTTTACGTCTTCTGCAGATGATTCAGACTAGAGCCTTACCTGCAGCTAGACGAGGTAGAGGTAGACCCCTTCTAGGTAGAGGACGAGGTAGGACTCCTGCTGGTGGTTCACATGCAGCGGAAGAGATCCATGAGGAGATTGCTGAGAGTGCCGTTCCTGAGGCTGGGAACGGTGCAGCTGAGAGACAAGGGCCACAGGGAACCCAGTCTAGGGAGTTTGACCGTGTCTCCATGGAGGGACAAGCCTTCCGCGAGTACATACGACGTGTTGAGGAGGCTGCCAGGGCAGGTAGGCCTGCTCCTGATCTGCCAGCACAGGAGGGATCATCTGAGAGATCCCATGCAGTTACACAGGTGCCAGCTGCACCGGCACCTGCCGTTGAGATTGCTCGAGCTACAGAGGAGCATAGAGGGCCTCGACCAAACACTTGGTTGAAGGCTTTTCATCAGATGGGAGTACCCCCTTTCAATGGGAAGGTGGGGTTAGAGTTGGAGCTCTGGTTAGGACATGTAGACTCAGCTCTGGAGTCTATTAGATGTCCAGTTGATAGGCAGATTGAGCTGGTGCAGGCCTTGTTCAGAGATTTGGCACAGCACTGGTGGAGGTCTGTACGAGTACTGGTTACTAGTTATGAGCAGATGAGGACTCTGATCCGAGAGCGTTTTTGCCCTGCCTCGTTGAGGAGGGAGAAGCTGGGAGACTTTGTTGAGGCTGGGTTCGAGGATGTACCGGTCTCAGAGGCTATTAGGAGATTTCAGGAGGAGCTGGCATTGCTGGGTCCAGCTGCACCTTCTGCAGATCAGCACGTGTATTTGTTTTCCCGACGTCTGAGGGATACTACCCGAACCTATATGGCGGGTTTTCACTGTGAGACCTTGGTCGATTATCAGGACCGGGCTTCTGACTACGAGAGGGAGAGAGCTAGCCAGAGGAGAGCTTCTCAGACCGGAGGGTCTAAGAAGAGACAGCGGACTGGTCAGACCAGTGGTACTGGTGGAGCTGCTGGTCAGGGCGAGGTCAGAGTCGCCAGAGTCGTCCTCCATCTGCACCGGGTGCAGATAAGGGAGTTCAGTGCTTCAACTACAGTGAGTATGGGCATATGAGGTCAGAGTGTACGAGGCAGCCGGTGACCTGCTTCACTTGTGGCAGACCTAGTCACAGAGCTACCTTCTGTAGACGAGGGAGAGCTTCATCACAACAGGATTCTTCTCCTGCTAGTGCAGCAGGAGGTAGACAGAGACCACCTCAGCAGCAGCAGCAGCAAAGTCAGGGACATCAGAGGGTCCCAGACCCCCCTACGACTCAGGGATCTGCTCCTGGGCCTAGTACAGGCAGAGGCCGTGGTGGGGGCACCACTGATACAAGAGGCCCACAGGGCCGAGTTTTTGAGCTGAGGAGTGCAGAGGAGCCAGCTGCACCTACTGCTACAGGTACCATTCTGATTCATGGTTTACCCGTTAGAGTTTTATTTGATACTGGTGCTACGCATTCTTTTATTTCTGATGCCTATGTAGAGCGTCTTGGTTTAGATACAGTTGAGGGGATACCCTTTATTATAGGGTTACCCGATGGTGGTAGGGTTAGAGGTACCCGTGAGATTCACGGTTGTCCCATTTCTGTAGGGACTCGTGTGTTACTAGTTGACTTCTTTGTCATGCCGTTAGAGCATGAGGAAGTTATACTAGGTATTGATTGGATGGATAGACATTATGCGGTCTTAGATGTAGGTAGGAGGACTGTTATCCTCTTTACCGAGTTAGGTCAAATAGAGGTTTTCCGAGGTTGGGACCTTGGAAAGACAGGCACGATTATCAGTGCAGTACGAGCAGCTAGATTGATTGCACAGGGTTGTGATGCCTTCTGGTGTTATGCCATGAAGGAGGGGGAGAGTCCAGCTGTAGAGGACATCCCAGTGGTTTGTGAGTTCACAGATGTTTATGCTGAGCCGTCCAGTTTGCCGCCTCAGAGGAGTGTGGATTTTGGTATCGAGTTAGATCCTGGTACGAGACCCATCTCGAAGGCCCCATACCGGATGGCGCCTGTTGAGATGTTGTAGCTGAAGAAGCAACTCGAGGAGTTGGCTGAGAAGGGCTTCATTCGCCCTAGCGTGTCCCCATGGGGAGCACCTGTCCTCTTCGTACGGAAGACGGACGGATCGTTGAGACTGTGTATTGATTACAGAGAGTTGAACAAGGTGATCATCAAGAACAAGTATCCACTGCCGCGCATTGATGACTTGTTAGATCAGCTTCAGGGAGCGACTGTGTTCTCCAGGATTGATCTGCGTTCTGGGTATCACCAGCTGAGGGTGAGAGAGCAGGATGTGCATAGGACAGCATTCATGACCAGATATGGACACTACGAGTTTGTAGTGATGCCATTTGGGCTTACGAATGCCCCAGCAGTCTTTGTGGATTTGATGAACAATATCTTCATCGACTTCCTGGATCAGTTTGTGGTGGTTTTCATTGATGACATTCTGGTATACTCTCGCAGTGAAGAGGAGCATACACGACATCTGAGGATTGTATTGCAGGTTTTGCGGGATAGAGAACTTTATGCAAAGTTCTCTAAGTGCGAGTTCTGGATGCCAAAGGTAGCATTCCTGAGTCACATTGTATCCACTGAGGGGATCAAGGTTGATCCGGCGAAGATAGAGGCAGTAGCTGCATGGACCACACCGACGAACGTCAAGGAAGTACGTAGCTTCCTTGGCCTAGCCGGTTATTACAGACGCTTTGTGGAGGGATTTTCTGTGATTGCCCGTCCAATGACGTGTTTCCTAAGGAAGACTACCAGATTTGTGTGGTCTGATCAGTGTATGCAGAGTTTTGAGGAGCTGAAGAGACGTCTGACTTCTGCTCCTGTTTTGGCACAGCCAAAGGGTATTGAGGATTTTGTAGTATACAGTGATGCATCCAAGCTAGGCTTAGGATGTGTGTTGATGCAGCGGGGCAAAGTGATTGCATATGCGTCTAGACAGCTGAAGACGTATGAGGAGAACTACCCGACTCATGATCTGGAGTTCGCAGCGGTAGTTCATGCACTGAAGATCTGGAGACATTACCTATATGGTGTTACATGTCAGATCTTCACAGACCATCAGAGTCTGAAGTACATTTTCACGCAGCGGGAATTGAATAACCGCCAGCGTAGGTGGCTTGAGCTGATCAAGGACTTTGATTTAGAGATTCTGTATCATCCGTGGAAGGCGAACATTGTCGCCAACGCCCTGAGCAGGAAGACGCCTCGAGAGCAGGCGATTGCGAGGCTGACAGTTCAACATCAGTTGCAGAGGGATCTGATCTGGTTAGAGTTGGACATCCAGTTTTTTGATGAGGATGTCCGGCTGAGTACTTTAGAGGTTCTACCTGATCTGTTGGGTGAGATCCAACATAAGCAGGAGACCTGCCCGACCTTGATGAGGATCAGAGAGCGGATGTCTCGGGATGAGGCACCACAGTTTCTTCTGGGAGCAGATGGAGTATTGAGACGCTGTGGTCGCGTCTGTGTACCTGCTGATACAGAGCTGAGGCAAAGGATATTACAGGAGGCTCACTGTACACCTTACTCGGTACATCTAGGTACGAGTAAGATGTACCAGGATCTGAGACGTTTATATTGGTGGAGAGGGATGAAGCCCGATGTGGCCAAATTTGTGGCACAGTGTGCGACCTGCCAACAGATCAAGATCGAGCATTTCAGGCTTGGAGGTGAGCTCCATTCACTTCCCGTTCCACAGAGGAAGTGGGAGGACGTCACCATGGACTTTGTGACTGGACTGAGGCAGAGCCGAAGTTTTGATGCCATCTGGGTCATAGTTGACAGACTGACAAAGACGGCACGTTTCATTCCTATTCGAGAGACGTGGCCGGTGAGCAGATTAGCAGAGGAGTACACTAGGCAGATAGTGAGACTCCATGGTGTACCGAGGACGATCGTTTCTGACAGAGATGGACGATTTACCTCGAGGTTTCGGCAGCAGATTCAGACTACCTTGGGGACGAGTTTGCACTTCACGACTGCGTTCCATCCTCAGACAGATGGTCAGTCAGAGAGGATCATTCAGACCTAGGAGGATATGCTGCGAGCATGTGTGTTGGATTGGGGGCACGTGTGGACGGATCATCTCCCACTTGTTGAGTTCTCCTACAACAGCAGCTGGCATGCATCTATTGGGATGACCCCATATGAGGCACTGTATGGACAGAAATGTCGTACCCCGTTATGCTGGGATGAGCAAAGCAATGTCAGTGGTTTAGCACCTGATCAGATTCAGGATGATATGGCTCGAGTAGCATTGATCAGAGAGCGTATGCTGACTGCGCAAAGCCGTCAGAAGTCGTATGCTGATAGGAGGCGTAGACCTCTAGAGTTCAGAGTTGGAGCCCATGTGTGGCTGAGAGTATCCCCGACACGAGGTGTTAGGCGTTTTGGCATTAAGGAGAAGTTGAGCCCCTGATATGTCGGACCGTTCGAGATTCTGGATCGGGTTAGGAGTGCATCTTATAGATTAGCCTTGCCTCCGAGATTAGAGGGTGTTCACCCTGTGTTTCACGTGTCTCAGCTGAGGGAGTATATACCAGATCCGAGACACATCGTGAGTTATGAGGATTTGGTGGTTGAGCCGGACCAGACTTTTGTTGAGCATCAGATTGTAGTCCTAGAACGAGGTATGAGACGCCTACGTTCGAAGACATTCCTATGTTGAGGATCCAGTGGTCGAGACGAGGACCCGAGGAGGCTACATGGGAGACTGAGGATAGTATCCAGAGGAACTATCCAGAGTTCTATGCCGAGATAGGTGCACCAGTAGGATCACCGAGTAGATCTTAGTACTAGCTTGGTGAGTCTTATGTGCTTACATACTTATATGCTATGATATGTTATTTCATGCTAGCTTTGTGGTGATTATGATCTTATTAGATCTTGTTGTGCTAGTATGATTTTTGTTTATAGCTGGAGATGGTTATTTCCTCCATGCTATTGTAATATGTTATGGTTGGCTAAAGATGGCTTTCCTCTAGGCCCTGGATAGTATATTTTGCTGTTGGAGTGGATGGTTTCCTCCATGCTTATGCTTGAGGTTATGGAGAGAGTTGTACCTCGACTTGTGAGTCCGAGTGGTTTGAGGTTATAGAGAGAGTTGTGCCTTAGCCGCCCCCGCGGGTCTGTGAGGTCGCCCCTGCGGCTACCCTGTTGTTCCGCCCCTGCGGCCAGGAAACCCGCCCCTGAGGTTTCCAGGAAACCCGCCCCTGCCGCAGCGCCTGCGCCGTGCCTGCGTTCGCCTGCAGCCTTGTCACCGCGCCCGCGGCTGAGTTCCGCCGCCCCTGCGGGTTACTTGCTCCGCCCCTGCGTCCCTTGTTTTACGCAGGTGCGTCTTGTCCCGGATCTACCTAGAGTTAGGTAGATCCTTTCCTTTCCTAGTATGAGCGGTAGTAGCATGCTAGGTAGCGGATGTTGATGAGTATGATATAGATATGCCGGTTACGGCTTTGAGGTTATGAGTTGGATATGATCCTTATGGATCCCTTGGGTCTAGGTGTGACCCTTTGTGTGATAGGAGTTTGATATATATGTATGCCTTGTATAGGCCGTGTTATCCTCCAGTTTGGAGTGGACTGAGTTGAGGGTTGATCCAGTTGAGACGACTACGAGGTTGAGGTAAGTCCGTGGGACTTACTTAGTTGTCATTCCTTTATAGGATGTTGTGCATGAGTGGTGTTTGTTATATGTTTATAGCATGCGTTATGTTGGTCACCGACCTATGATGTATTGATTTCCCATTGTAGGGTTGTGACAACTTTTCCATTCATCCCGCTGGGAGTTGGGGGTTCCCTGTGGTCAGGCCAGACCTGGTAAACGGTTCGGGCACTCACCATTCCCTTAGGGTACACGGGGAGGTGTTCCAGGCACCACTCCAGCTGGTTATAGTACCCAGAGGCGAGGGTTATATTCCTCGTGTCACATATGTTTATATGGATATTTATATACGAGTTGATTGCTGGACTTTATAAAGATAATGAACCGGATAAATGTGTGAAAGCATGATGATGTGTTAAGATTTCTGATGTGTGTTTGTGCTCTAGCATAACCCTATATATGTGTATGGTTAGCTAACGGTTTTATACCGTGTTGTAGATAGTTTGCAGGATAGGAGAGCTGCATAGTGACACAGAGTGGGTGATCCCTTGAGGGCTCCGTACACTGGGGCGTTATCGGGGATATGGGTTATTTTGTTGTACAGTATGGTTTTGTTTGTACTCAGCGGTACATTGTATTACCTTTTTGATATATATATATATATATATATATATATATATATATATATATATATATATATATATATATATATATATATATATATATATATGTCAGTTTCATGTTTTGTTTTAATCTATCGGTGCCTTGTTGTAAGATCAGTGAAATTGTTGTCAGGCTAGGGTCAGGATCCATTGTGAGATCCTAGCCCAGTAGCACTCCGAGTCCTACGGATTTGGGGTGTTACAATTTTGAGGGCATTATTGTCTTTTATTGTGTTTGAAATTCCTATGAATATAGTTTTACCAAACACATTGTATTTACTATAATATCTTTTACAAAATCCAATCTAAAAATACATAATTCAAAACCATAAACACAAATCTAAACAACAGTTTGTAAAATCTAATATATTTACTAAACATGTCCTGTTGTACAAATTATGTATGTGTGACATTAGAAAAAGAGTTATGTACTAGAATTGGCTCGTAGCTCGAGAGGGCAAGGGGTGGCAGACGACGAACCATCAAAATACAAAAGTTCTTTGAATTCGGTCGTTGAAGAGCATCCTTCTTAATGAGGCCTTCAACGACTTGCGGGATATCAACATGGGCAACAAAAGATAACTAGTCAAGGGCAACAATAGCATCGAGAGTTGACTTCAAAAAAAAAACATGTTTGCTATACAATTATTCAAACGCTTGCAAATAAACATGATATACCAATATTGATCTCAACTTTCCATGTGGGTTTCCAAATCCCGAAGATGCAATTGATCACATTTAGATTGTCTTTTTAATTTCAATTTTTCGAAAACCTAGTTCTTTTAGTCTAATTTGGCCTTTAAGAAGAGAGAGTGATTTTGTTTCAAATATTGACATCTTTGAAATTCTTTTAAAGGCTTTGACTCTCGTTGATTGTGGCGTCACGGATAATGAATCCAAATTTCAAGGATCCGCTAGTCAGTTTTGATCCATCGAAAATGAGTATCAAGAAGTCAATTGTACGTCTTGACCATGATAGGTTTTTCTCTTCCGTCTTTTTTTGGTGATTTGTTTGACTAGGTTTTCATCTTTCATTCTTTCTTTGGAATGTGACAACATGTATTCATGCTAGTTTCTAAATGTGTTTTTAGTTTTTTTTTCCGTCTTAGTTTGTGCATGGAACATGCATTTATCCTTAGCTTTGAGCTTGGATTTCCAAATAAATGTCTACTCCCTTGTTTGTGTTTCTTTGTAGGTGAATCAGCCAAAAAACGAGCAAGAAGGAACATCTTAGCCAAGCATTGGTGGCTAGCATACAAAAGCATCATCATCAACTTCCCTCTTTCGACATTTGAATGAAATAGGGTAAATTGCGGAAAATAACCTAACTTTGGGGGAGGGGGGGTTGCGATCTTTGGCCTAACCTTTAAAAAAAGCAACTAAAAATCCAACCTATACTATATGTTGTAGATGTTAGCCTATGCTTGCCGCTGGTAATTTTTCCGGTGAAAGTGATGAGTTGTCTGATGAGGTGTTTTCTTTCTTTAATAACTAGATAAATTGCGAAAAATAAAAAACCTTTTGAGAGTGTAGTTTGTTTGTAGCCTAACTTTTTAAAAATGTAAATAAAAAATCAATCTATACTATATGTTGTAGATGTTGGCCTATACTTCCGCCGATAATTTTCCGGTGAAAGTGATGAGTTGCATGTTAAGGTGTCACGTATATTTAATTACATAAAAATTACTTTAAGTAAACACAAATGATTTTTTAAAATCATTTTTGAAAAATTATCTATAACAATACCCAACCAAAAACCTCTATAAAAAAATCATACTCGTAAAAAACAAACCAAATACCTGATTAGTGTGATGATAATTTCATATGTATGACATAATACATTCTTAAACTTTCATATGAATGCCCTAGTGTTGTTGTGTTCTCTCAAATAACTCTGCTCACGGGCCTTCACTTTCACCGGAAAATTGTTGGCAATAAGTATAGACCAACATCTACAACATGTAGAATAGATTGGTTTTAATTTCATTTTTGAAAATTTAGGCTACGAACAAACTATACTCCTAAAATGTTTTGTATTTTTCGCAATTTATTCAGTCATTAAAGAGAGAAGACACCTCATCAGACACCTCATCACTTTCACCGGAAAAATTACTGGCGGTGAGCATAGGCTAGCTAACATCTACAACATATAGTATAAGTTGGAGTTTTAGTTGCATTTTTAAAAGGTTAGGCCATCGACCGCAACACCCCCAAAAGGTTAGGTTATTTTTCGTAATTTACCCAAAGAAATATCATCAAATCATCATTGAAGATCCAAAGGAACGTCCTCACCAAGTCCCGAGCCTGCTAAGGTCGAGCGCACCTCCCTTACGAGTCTAGTAATGAACCCGAGAAACCCGAGGATAAACCAAGAAAAATCCGGGCAAGAATAAGCCAAGGATTACCGGGTTTGGGAGAAGCCCGAGGTCGAGTTTTGCATGCCATGGACCGAGTTCCTTGGAAGAAAACCAAGTGTATGCCTTGTGCAAGAAACTTGACCGAGTTTTGCAAAACTCAGTCTATTTGTTCTCTTTCTCTAGACCGAGTTTCTATCAACAAACACATTATTCTATTTTTAACGGGGAATTTGGGTTTTGTGTATGGTTGGGGAAAACCTTCTAAAAACTTATATAAGATCATGGGGGTGTAATTTTAGAGATATTCCATCATTTTTCAGCATAATTTATATTTTAAATTAAATCAGATTAAAGAGTAATCTAGCTTCCTTCCCAAATTCTTCATCTTATTCATCACTTCTCCGAGTAATGTTTTACATAATTTTCACTAGGTAATTTCATATTTATTGATTCTTCTTGCATTATTAAGTAATTTATCTCCAATATCTATCTATGGATACATTGATTTGTTGATTTTGATTTTGATTTAGTTATGAGTAGTTAATCTCCTCTCTAGGTTTGAGGATGAAAGCCCCAAATCATTCTTCTTCTTTTTTTATAGTTATTTTGACTGTTGATTCATGATTTGAAGGGAATTTAAAACATTGTTTTGTAACTCGTGGTCATTTTTCGAATTCTAGGGAATATTCATACATGTTGAATTTATTTCACTTGTTGGTGGTTTACGTTTTCTAATCTAGACCTACTTGTTAAACTATTAAATTCTTCCATGATTGAGTGTTTATTTGCTAGATTGATCTTCTTAATTAAGACCGGACAGGAGATATGAAGTTGATCCTGCATTATTTGGACCCTACAATGTTGATTCGAGTGGATTAAGGGTTGAAGGATGATCTTTACAAATGCAGACAACACACATGAACAATCATTCAGGCGGTATTTAGACAAGAAAGAGCTTTGAAAGAGGTTTAGTTGAATGCAATTGATAAATACTAAAGATAGAGAAAAAAGAGAGGTTTAGTTGAGTCTTAATTACTATTGATTGAATTGGTATTTTTGATAGGAAGACTCTCTATAAATATATGGTTCACGGCGAAGAAAAAAGAGAGGCACCGAAACAACAAATTTCTAAAGATAACCTCGCTGGGAGGCGCTAAAGGGTGTGCACCCTGTAGTTTTGTACACCCTTCATGTAACCCTGTTGTAGAATTTGTTAGTTTTGCGATTTTGGTTGTCTACTAGTGCATTTATTGAATTGTAGGTATTCAAGGTCATGTAGAGAACATTTTGAAGATAATTTGGAGGAATGAATACATCAAACTGAGTTCTACTTGTGATTGAGGAGTTCCCCTGAAGACTGGATCAACTTAGAACCAACACTTAAGGAACCAAGTCAAGAATCTCATCAAGTTCGTAGAACTCTTAGTTTTCGACCTTATTCTCATCAATTTCTGACATTCATGTCAACTATAAAGTTGTAGAGCATTGAAATACCTTCGTAACTAGTACACATTAGTTTACTAGATTCCGACTTCAACATTAGGAAATTCAGTTTTATTGAACTATCAAAAAGTTGTCGATGGACTCGACGACCTACTAGTCTACTCGATTGAGACCATTTTCCCAACACATGATTGACTTATCCAAACAATAATATTTAAATGTGCTCCAGCCATTGATCGACTTGACCAAGATCAAATCTTCACCAACAAATACATTTTTATCTTTGTTATTCCTTATCTTTTTTTATTTGGGCTATCTTTTAGCCCTTTTGTTTGCGTTTTATTTTCTAGTAGGAGTAGGATTAAGATTAGTCTTCTAGCTATAAGTAAGAACTTTTAGGTCATATTTAACATATAGTTTTTATTCAATTTTTGATTCGGAAACCTTCATAGGCGGTAAACTGCCACCCTCAATCGACTTGACCAGTGACTATATTTATGATTAGTAAATGAGAAAGATTTGCAAGTATGTCTTGTTAATGTCTCATTATTTTAGGATTTGGAGATCCCAACTTGCATAATAGTTCTATTATGTATATGGTTGTTTATCCTTTGATTATATGTCTTAATTTATATGTTATGGTAGACTAAGGCACATCCGTTGCAAGATGTGAAAGTTGAGCATGAATGTTACATGTTTATTTTTGTTCTTCCAAGTGTTGTTTGTAAGATACGAGAGTTGCGTGATTAACACTTTATTATCTTGAAATATGTGATAATTGTGTTGGGTTGTTTCCAAAATAAAATGACTATATGACTTTGGATATGTTTAATCATAAATTGAGTTTTTATCATGCATTTTTGTGGTGATTCAAGTTCTAGAATAACTTTATCATTCGCCTACGTGGTCGTTATGTTTGTACGTGATTGGATCAATTTATAAAATCTTGTACCCCTCCTTTATTACTCTTCGATCGAGTTGACTGGCTCAATCGATTTATACTATATTTATGTTTTTATTTCTCTTTTACATAGTTTTTCTTATTTTTGTTGTTATGTTTATATTTCTTATTTTATTTTTGGGTTCGCACTTAATAACTCAAATCATAACGTGGGTCTCCTTGTTTTCGATTCTGAGCCTATACTACAATTGTGTCTTAAATTTATTTTTAAGATTTGAGGCTCATGGTTTACCCCTCAACAAATTGACGTCATTGTCGTGGAGTTTGATTGTTTTGTTTTATTAATTGCATTAGTCTCCTTTTCTACTTGATCCATGATTTTTGTCTTTTATATGTGGTTTCATAATATTATTGTATATCGACTCTCTCCACCCCCTCTAACAAAATAATGGAGGAGTAAGTCCAACACAACGATCTAAAGGAAGCGCTTAAAAGGAGGCAACCATCATTCACTTTCTAAGCGTTATTTTTACATTTGTCTTTTATTTATGTCTATTGCTCTCTGTTAGTGCCAATCGACTCGACTCCCCTTTGGATCAACTCGATCGAGTACATTATGTCACCATGCACCTGTAACACCCCAAATTCGTAGGACTCGAGGTGCTACTGGGCTAGGATCTCACAATGGATCCTGACCCTAGCCTGACAACAAGTTCACTGAATCTTACAACAAAACATAAAACTTATATATATATATATATACCAAAAGGTAATACAAAGTAAGTGCTGAGTACAAAATCAAAATATAAATCCGTACAACATAAATATCTCATATCCCACGATATCGCCCCAGTGTACGGAGCCCTCAGCAGATCACCCCTCTAGATCACTCTGCAGTTCTCCTAACCTGCAAAGGATCTACAACACGGTATAAAACCGTTAGCTAACCATACACATATATAAGAAGATGCTAGAGCACAAACACACATCAGGAATCATAACACATCAACATGCTTTCACACATTTACCCGGTTTATTATCTTTAAAACGTCAATCACTCAAATAGTATATAGATCTGCATATGAAAATATGTGACACGAGGAATGTATATAACCCTCGCCTTTGCGTGCAATAGCTAGCTGGAGTGGTATAGTAACACCCCAAATCCGTAGGACTCGGAGTCCTACTGGGCTAGGATCTCACAATGGATCCTGACCCTAGCCTGAAAACAATTTCACTGATCTTACAACAAGGCACCGATAGATTAAAACAAAACATGAAACTTATATATATATATATATATAGATATCAAAAGGTAATACAATGTACCGCTGAGTACAAACAAACTAAACTGTACAGCTAAATAACCCATATCCCCGATACCGCCCAGTGTACGGAGCCCTCAGCAGATCACCCACTCTGAATCACTCTGCAGCTCTCCTACCCTGCAAAGTGTCTACAACACGGTATGAAACCGTTAGCTAACCATACACAAATATAGGAAGATGCTAGAGCACAAACACACATCAGGAATCTTAACACATCATCATGCTTTCACACATTTACCCGGTTCATTATCTTTATAAAGTCCAGCAATCAACTCATATATAAATATCCATATAAACATAAGTGACACGAGGAATATAACCATCGCCTCTAGGTACTATAACCAGCTGGAATGGTGCCTGGAACACCTCCCCGTGTACCTTAAGGGAATGGAGAGTGTCCGAACCGTTTACCAGGTCTGGCCTGACCACAGAGAACCCCCAACTCCCAGCGGGATGAATGGAAAAGTTGTCACAGCCCTACAATGGGCAATCAATACATCATAGGTCGGTGACCATCATAAGACATGCTATAAACATATAATACACACCACTCATGCACAACATCCTATAAAGGAATGGCAACTTAGTAAGTCCCACGGACTTACCTCAACCTCGTAGTCGTCTCACTGGATCAACCTCAACTCAGTCCACTCCAAACTGGAGGATAACACGGCCTATACAAGGCATACATAAATATCAAACTCCTATCATACAAAGGGTCACACCTAGAACCAAGGGATCCATAAGGGATCATATCCAACTCGTAAACCTCAAAGCCCTAACCGGCAATTCCATATCATACTCGTCAACATCCGAATCCTAGCATGGTACTAAGTTCCTCATACTAGAAAGGAAAGGAACTACCTAACTATAGGTAGTCCCGGGACAAGACGCACCTGCGTGAACTAAGGATGCAGGGGCGGAGGAGATCACCCGCAGGCGCGGCAAGTACAATCCGCAGGGGCGGTGACAAGGAACGCTGGCAAACGCAGGCACGCCGCTGGCACGACGCAGAATGAAACCTCGCGGCTTCTCTTTAGCTCTTCACGTGATCAATCACGTCTACTCTCTTCCAGATTCATACACAAGCATAAACATACACATTTCAACATCATCCTATGCTCAAAGCATCTAATCCTAAGCTAGGGAAGGAAGAAGCAAAAAAAGAATGAAGAGAAGAAGGAGAAGAAGACTTACCACTGCTGAAGGTCTAGGCAAGCAAAAGCATAAGCACTACTCAACTGGCTTCACAAGCTCAACAACCACAACTAGCATCAACAACCACACAACCACACACAACTCTACCAACTCAAGGGAAAAACCAACTCAAGCTCAAGGAGAGAGAAGAAGAAGAAGCAAGAAGGACGTGAAACTGGACTGGAAATGTGAAGAAACCCTTGCTCAGCAAGGTGGAACGAAGGAGGTAAGGTAAGGTAAAGCACGGGTCAAAGGGTCAACAAAACCGGCTGCAGCCGCCGGAAACCGCAGGGGCGGGTTTCCTGGCCGCAAGGGCGGAACAACAGGGGAGCCGCAGGGGCGGCCTCACAGACCCGCGGGGGCTGCTAAGACCAAAAATAGCTCCCAAAACTAAGGCTCTTAAAGGTATCAACACATCTTCCCGTATACCATAAGGAGTGGTCAATGCCCTTCCCGTATACCAAAACTAACTAGCTTACAGAGAACTTCCCAAACTCCACTACGGGATGAAAGGTAAGTTGTCACAACCACTACAATGGACGGTCAATATATCATAGGTCGGTAATGAACCATATCGCATGCTATAAAGCATATAACAAACACCTCTCATGCATACATCAAATATAAGGATGGTAGCTAAGTAAGTCCTATGGACTTACCTCAACCTCAGTAGTAGTCTCACTACGATCAACTCTCAACCTGGTCCACTCCAATCTGGAGGACAACACTGCCTAATAACAAGGCATAACAATATATCAACTCATATCCATCAAATGGGTCACACCTAGACCCAAGGGATCCATAAGGATCATATCCTAACTCATAAACCTCAAAGCCATAACCAGCATAAACGATATCATACTCATCATCATTCTAACCTCATACACATACCTAGCATGCTACTAACCCGCTCATACTAGGAAAGGAAAGGATCTACCTAACTCTAGGTAGACCCGGGACAAGATGCACCTGCATAACAAGATAGACGTAGGGGCGGAACAGGCAACCCGCAGGCGCGACAAGGCTCAGCCGCAGGCGCGGTGACAATGGCTGCAGGCAACGCAGGCACGGCGCAGGCGCTGTGGCACGGCTTCAGCAGGGGCGGCGGCTTCCAGGCACGGAGGCGGCGACGGTGTAGAACGTAGCCCCGCGAGTCCTCTTTCACTCTTCACGTGATCAAATCACGTCTCTTCCATTCCAAAATCACACACATGCATATACATACACATACTAACATCAATCTATATCCAAATCATCTAATCCTAAGCTAAGGGAGATGGAATCAAAGAAGCAGAGATGTAGAAGAAGCAAAGAACTTACCACACTTGTGGTCCTAGGCTGCACAGAGGATCAACACCCAACACAGCTAGCTCTCAAGCTCATCACAACATCCAACATCATCAACATCATCATCCTCACAATCAAAACACTTTCAAACTCAAGAACACTCACACACAAGATCAAAGAGGGAGAAGGAGAAGCAAGAAGGATGTATGGTGGCTGGGAAAGGAGTGAAGAAGAAACCCTTGCTCAGCAAGGAAAGAAAGAAGTAAGGAAGAGAGTAAAGCACGAGTCAACCGGTCAACAAAACCGGCTGCAGCCACAGGAAACCGCGGGGGCAGTTCCCTAGGCCGCGGGAGCGAAAACCCGCTGGGGCGGCATACAAGCCCGCGGGGGCGGCTAAGATCAATCTCGGATAAAGTCAAATCTCGGCTAAGGCAAACTCGGTCCAAAAGACTAAGGCTCTTACAACACCATATAGCTAACAAATTTCCTCACCATTCACTCCTTACACCATGTCACATTACAACCTATTAAAAGACCTTTCTATTCATACTGTAATTGTAGGAAAGTGTGCTATTGAGATTAAAAATGCTATGGTAAGCTTATGGTTATGAATCATTTCATTAGTGTTGAGATTGAGTGTTACTATAAAGGCCTAAAACACATGTGAGAGAGTTATGCACATTTCCTTGACAAGTCATGAAACTAATGAGCTTTTGACTTTTTATATAACTATGATATATGTGATGATGACTTTTGTTTTGAAGAGATTTATCTTATCCACTTGAATAAGTATATTAGTCCTTCACATAGAGGTATCTTCGAATCTTACTTGAGAACAAGGTTCAAGTATGGGTATTGGATAGCATTCATTTTAGCGTCTTTTTTTCACCATCATTTCTATCCATCTCTTGAGGATATAATCTATAATTGCATTAGATTATAATAGATTTTCTTTTCTTTTGTGTTTTGAAAATCTACTTGCATGTTCATGTTCATGATATTGTTGACATTCTAGTTCTTCTAGGAGCTAATATAAACTATTAATGGAAGAAAATCTACAATACACTAAGGTTAACCCTACAATCAAGGAACTTCAAGTCAAGACTAATTGATTGATATCCAAAAGTAAGGAAATGAAGATCGCTCAAAGTATTACATCGATTGGCCCGACTTGCACCTCCATATACCAATCTAGACTATCCATCTACTAATCTATATCCTCACTGGATCACCCCTCCGAATCCACGTACCACCGCTATTCTCTCACCAAAACCAATGCCGGATTAACTCTTGAACCGAGTCCGTGTCTCCATCTTTGATGTCGAAAGATTTGGACTTTTACGGCTAATCCCATATCACTAACCTAGAGAAAATAAAGCTTAGAATTTTCAGCACTTGCTTATTGCAACAACTAACAAATGCAGACAACACACATGAACAATAATTCAGGTGGTATTTAGACAAGAAAGAGCTTTGAAGAAGAAGAAGGCATACAACACGAAATCCTTTTAAATAAATTTGTATATACACAAATAATGTGAGTGCAATTGTTAAATACTAAAGATAGAGCAAAAAGAGAGGTTTAGTTTAGTCATGGGCTGCAAACCTAAACCGTCGGTTTAGGTTTGCAAACCAAGGCCAAACCTAAACCGAAACCGGGAAGCCCAAAACCGGCAAACCGCCGGTTTAGCCCGGTTTATAAAAATAATAATAATAATAATTAAAGACAAAGTATTATGTTAAAAAAAATAAAGTTAATATTATATAAAAATAAAAAAAATAATTATAACAAAAATTAGTATATAAAAAGTAGTAATTAAAATTTATACCAATTGAAAAAAAAAACTCGGAAAAATTAAAGGGCTTGAACTGGTTTCCCGGTTGCCTACGTATCCTCCCGGGATTAAGAGGAATCAAAGCCCACGTAGTTCTCTTACCTTGACTTACCTTTTTTCGGACTTCCGAGTTTTTTTTTTAATCCTGCTTACCTTTCGATGTCGGACTCGGAAGTAGTGTCGGCGTCTTCGGAGTTGGAATCCGATTTGGAGTCGTACACCGGTGCATTCCTTTGTTTCCGCTTAGCCGCCCTTATCCAATCTTGAATACAAACTTGCATCTCCAACTTCTCGGGCTTCAATTGAGTTCTCTTGTGACCGAGAATGTTCCCACCTCGGCTAAGTGCTTGCTCCACCGCAACCGTTGATGCGGGCACGGCCATTATTTGTTGTACAATTTTAACTAAGGTTGGATATTTGGGAGCTAATCTCTTCCACCAATCCAAAATATCAAATTCAACATTATCATCAAAATTAAAACAAGTGTTAAGATAATCTTGATATTCCGCATTTGAAGATGAATGTCTAGGTGTTTTTGTTCTTCTAGCAAAAACTTGTTGTGCAAGTGAAAGAGAAGAAGATGAACTAGTAGAAGAGGGAGATGGACTAGGTGCGGTAGAAGAAGAGCTAGCACTAGATTGAAATGTACTAAATAATTTTCCAATTTCGGTATTAACTTCTTGCACAATGTTATGAATATTATAGTCTTCTTGTGTTAAGTTTACACACAAACAATCATAATAAATAGTCAATAAATCGGAAAGACCATCTAGTTTAAGTCTAGGATCAAAAACGGCGGTTACATAATAAATCATGGGAATGTTTCTATAATATTTAAGCCATTTTTCTTTCATATCAAGCATACATTGTACAAGGCAAGGTATGTTAAAACATTTTACAAAAGCTTCGGAAACATTAACGGCAATTTCTAAAAATCTATGAGATGTTGGAGTGTAAACACAACTCATGGTATTAGTTGCATCATTAAAAGTTTTTCAAACATTACAAATATGGGCACAAGTTTCCCAAACATTTTCATCATCTAAAATTGACCAAGGAACATTAATTGAAGCAAATTATTGTAACAAAATTTTATAACGTACGGCTTCGGAAAGTAGTTTGTAAGTCGAGTTCCAACGAGTTCCAACATCTTTTGAAAAAGCAATAGGATGAACATTTTTGTTTAAACATAAATTTCTCCATTTTCTTCTTAAATCGGAATCATGCCAAATATGATCAATAACAAGTTTGATTGGGGATAACATATCTCCTAAAACCTTAAGTCCATCTTGAACACATAAGTTTAAAATATGACATGCACATCTTTGATGAGTATAAGGAGTTTTTATATATTGTCCCGCATCTTCAACCAAATGGTTTACGACGGCGGTATTTGCGGATGCATTATCAAAAGAATATGAAAAAATTCGATGTTGTAAATTATATTCTTGTAAAACCGTTTGCTTGCAATGCCTAGTGCATTATGTCTTTGATTAAAATGCCGAAAATCAATAACATATTTATGCAAAAACATAGCGTTATCAATAAAATGTAAAGTAATGCCCATGTAAAAATGTTGTTGTGATTGTGTACTCCAAATATCACTACAAATTGAAACTTGATGTTCAAAACTAGCCAAATTCGATAAAAAATTTTCTTTCTTTTTTAAGTAAGATTTAGTAACTAATTTTGAAACGGTTTTCCTAGAAGTTGGTTTAAAAGAAGGTTGAAGATATCTAGTGTTATATTCCCTAACTTCTTCATATTCGACATAAGAAAACGGTAATGAATGTGAACAAATAACATCGGTAGTCCTAAACTTTCTTCACTATGATTATATGTAAATAAATGAGAATGAGAGGTAGAAGATGCAAACCCGTGGGACAATTGTGTTTGTCCCCGTGAAATCCCGAGCTTCTCCGGATGGACGTTTGTCATGTGAGTTTGCAATGTCCCGTAGCCGCCCTTCACCTTCCACTTGTACACCTTCGAGCAATAGTTGCATGCCACTTGACAGTACTCGTTCACCGGCTCCCCCTTGGTGTAATGCTTCGTAAATATTTCGGATGTAAGCATTTTCGGAGGGGGGAGACTTCTTCGTGGAACTTCGGTAACATCGGGATTGTCGGGCATTTGTGTTTCGCTCTCTTGGGTGCTAGGAAAGTATTGGGAAGAGGGAATTTGATCACTTGGGTTTGCCATTACGAGAAATCGAGAATACGAGGAATCGAGAATAAGAGATTAGGAGAGTAGAGAAGATGAGTTGTAGATGGTGTGATTTATAGAGGAAGAGAGAATGAGTATTTATAGGAAATTAGGATAAATTGTGGGGGGGGAGATTTATTAGTTTTTTTTTTTTTTTTTAAAATGTAAAAGCCCCAACGGCTCAAAAATGAGCCGTTGAGGCTTAAGAACCCAATGGCTATTTAAAATAGCCGTTGGGTTTTTTAAAAAAATAAAATAAAGCTGTTGGGTCCAAACCGGCGGTTTAGGCCGGTTCAAACCGGCGGTTCAAACCGTCGGTTTAAGTTTTCGGAAAAGACAAACCGAAACCTAAACCTTGAACCGGCGGAAACCTAAACCGGCCAAACCTAAACCGCCGGTTTACCAAACCGGCGGTTTGGACCGGTTTGAAAACCGCCGGTTCGCCGGTTTGAACCAAACCGGGCCCATATCTAGTTTAGTTGAGTCTTAATTATTATTGATTGAATTGATATTTTTGACAGTAAGGCTCTCTATAAATAAATGGTTCACGGGGAAGCAAAAAAGAGAAGGCATCCAAACAACAAATTTAAAGAGATAACCTGGCTGGTGGCGCTGAAGGATGTGCACCCTGTAGTCCACTACACCCTTCATATATTGATACACCACATCATGTCACGTGACCTGTGTAAAAGATATTTTGTCTGTGGTCTCAGTTCTACTCAAAGCCCCATAATATCCAACGGCCACGATCGCATCTAAAATACCAAATTTTACCCTTCTTCCGATATTGCAACCAATCAGAGTCGGCCACGTACAGCCCCGCATGGTGTTGTAACATGTTAGTGGGCACACTTGACGGGGTTGCGGGACGGGGCCCCACTCCCAGAGGGGAACTCTAAACGGAAGCTTTTGTTATTATATATGGGAGGGTCTCTTTGTGCGTTCATGTTCTTCAGGGCAGGGCCGGCTATTTTGAACGGCCTCAATCAAATCTCATACAGAGAGAAAAAGAAAGGGAGGTGCTGAGAACGTGAGAAGTGCTTCGCAGATCTATATTCGGTATGCTTATCATTTTCAATCCTTCCTCTTCTTACTTTTTATGATTTCGTGATGAGATGATTCCTCGTCTCTCTTTGTGTCATCTGATTTCAATGGGATCTTCCATCTGTGACGTGTTTGTGTTCTGTAATGCACCCAGATCTGGCTTCGGATCTGGCTAAATGACCTTTAATCTCAATATTTTTCATTTTTAATCCATTAACAATGCCCGACATTTGCGATTAATGTGTTTCCTTTTCGTGTTCTACCATTAACATACGTAAGGACTCCTTGTCAATTGGTTTCGGCAATTACTTATTGATTTGACCCGAATGTGGATGTGATAAACCTAAGAGTTCCAGAGTTGGATTTACGGTTTATGCTTCGATTCTTAGCCTTCCTTGTTTGTCTCCAGAACTAGCTATTAGTTTTATAATTTGATGTCAATGCATTGGAGCATATCCTTTGAAAGGTGCTTTGCGAATCGTAATCATAGTTCTTGCCTTCAAAATTTCTTTTGGCTAATTTATTAAACATACATGGAATCTGATATATGTTTTATTATATTTCAAGCAATTTTTGTAATGGAAAATCTGTTTATTCTCTTATTAACGGTTCATTATGCAATGCACGGTGGGGGATGGACCTTTGTTTTTCTCATATTTTAATAGTGTTTTGATTTTGGGTTCTAACTACATCATGTGACCACCGAGCCTCTGTAGAGAGGATTGCTGTTGCTACTCTGTCTAGATTTGTCTTTCCTCCTATGCCGTACCTACTCCTCTTATTATTATAATTATAATTATTATTTTAACAAACCAATATATTTTCTCTACTTGGCGTACAATATTCTTTTCCCCGTCGACTTTGATAGTGAATAGTGGCAGAAAGGTGGGTTCACATGGCTGCCCCCTTATTCTGGTGGTCCTTATCCACTCTGTATTCTTCACCACGAGATCGGTTGCTCGTGTCATGAAATGCTTTTGTCACCGTCTATATATTTAATTTCTGTTAACTACACTTTCTCGTGTCACCGTATACATATATGATCACTTGATCATATATATGTATATGTCTGCACGGTTTCCAGAGGCGAAGATTTCGAATTTAAATTGTACTTTGGTAGCTCATGAAAATTTATTTTCTTCATGACCGTCGATCCGTTCCAATTAACCTCCTCTATATGAGGCACTTCATAAGCAATCACGCGTTTTGGCTCACACCAAATCACCCTATCTGTCACTTTTTGTTGGATGCTAAAGTAAGAACATGCTTGGTTAGAGTAGCGGGTCCAGTTCATGCATGAAGCCTAACATCGTGATTTGAATTAGTCTTTTTTAATTAACGGTTGTAGTTATAAGTTGGACAGCTAGGTTGATTTTTTATTGGTGCTCTTCCTTCAAGTGGCCACTTGGACAAGAACCTCTTCAATCCATGAACTAAAAAAAAAGAGTTAAAAATAGACGAGAGATGAGTAGAGAAGTCTCGTTGAAAAGATCAATTCTAACACAATGTCTTGATTTAATAAAAAAAGTTAAAAAGTATTTTAAGGCATCAATATGACCGAAAGCCATCACCACCCATGTTACCCGATATATCTGATGTCTATCTCATGGTTCCTTTGACCTTTGTGCAGATATTCGTTCAAATCTACCACAATTTGCACGCTTAACTATTAAAAGATAAGGTCGGTTTGATAGATTACTTGAACGCTTAACAATTGTGGTAGATTCTTTCAAATCTACCACAATTTGCACGCGTAACTATTAAAAGATATCGGTTTGATAGATTACTTGGATAATTTCCTCTTTTTGGATCTGGGGAACGAATCTTAGAAAATAAGGATTATAATGATTAAAACATGAAAGTAACTTGAGTAACATTTACTATGATATACAAATATATATTATGGTATGACTAGGGTCTAGGGGTTCAAATTATGATGTGCATCCTATGACCTCTTGTGTTGTTTGTTTAGCCTATATACATGAAAGGACTGAGCCAAATTTTGGATAAGTGTGTTGTGGTTTGAAGCCAATTTAGAGTAACAGATCGAGATTAATCTTGCAGCGAAATTGGACAAAAATATATCTGAGACAGCTTTTTGAATGATTTGCATCTGAAATCCAAAATTTAGCTATATGGTCTATACACATTAGTTCCTCTTTGGGACGTGGGAAATGCATCTAACTCAATAAGAATGCTGATAAATAAATAATGGAATTAACATGACAAATGGAGATCGACCAAAATTGTATAATATGACTAGAGACATATATAAGGTGGCATCTTATACTCTCTTGTAATGAGGGGGGAAGGATGCTAGCTTAGGTGATGACATAGACGGTGTACAAAAACTAAAAGTTGTTTGTATTCAGCAGCTGGATAATTATGTTGTAGTTTGATACCAATTACAGAATTAGTGGTTCAGGTTTTTTAGTGGTTCACATAAAATGATTATTTTTTTGGATGTGACTGAATTGTTTTCATGCATCTAAGGTCATAATGCGTTTTGATGGGAACTTATTGAAGCATTTATTGCAAGTCAATGAGTGGATACTGAAAGTGCAGTAATGGACCAAATTGAGTGATGAAAAGCTTGTGAACACTGTCATTTACAATGTCAATTCTAGCAATGTCCTACTGGGCTTTTTTTTTATATTTTTTTGTTTGGGTCCATCTTTGTATTCTTGCTCTTTGAAGTACATACGGTCTAAAATTTTTTCCTTACCTGCTTGTCCATTTTTTATATATTGAAATATGCGGTTCTGTGTGGTTATCTTAAGTGCTATCCAACCTCGTTTTTGTCTCAATATGGACAAAAGCTTTGTATTTAAAGCAATCCCAAGTTTACTGTATTTTGATGCTTAATTTCAACAAGTCTTGAGATGTCTGTTTACATGTGTGGAGAGTGTAAAAGTTGTAACTATTAACTTTGTTTGATTATACAAAGTAACAAAGGTAATAGAACCTAGTTATGTTAAAAGATGAAATATATCATCTGTATACCCCTTTGAAGTTTGAATCAAGCTCTCACATTTTGATTTTCAGAATTGTTTTCTTATAAACAAATATGTTTTGAATCAATAAGGTTATATTGCTCTGTATTGTTTTAGTAGATCTTTAGTAGTTTTGTCAAACCATGGCTAAAAATTTAAAGCGCATGCCAGTACTTGCTGACTTGTTTTTCTATTGCAAATTAAAGAAGTGGCAGTAATCCATATGATATGAAAAACATATTTTTTTTATAGGCTTTATGAATCTCCTGGTTCAACACATCTTTAAGTAAACACATGAAAAAAGATTGTAGATCAATATATGGCTATCTGCAACAGTGGTAGAATGTATAATAGTGCTTCGGTATTGATAACTGTTTTGACGGCAATTGCATTTTTTTGTGCTTCATATCTATTAACCTTTTTATATCTTATATCAGATATTTATTAACCTGATTATGCTATATATGTTTGTATGATTTGCTCCAACGCTGCAAATATAACTTGGTTCTATACCTTTGTTTCGCCATGTATATAGACCATAGTTAAGACAATCTTTTGCTGCTATCATGTCATCCCAAATTGATATTGAATGGTCACTCTTGTCTCTCTTTACCTTTTTTCTTTGGAATATCCACACAAAATGCTGCAGATAAACTGAGCTGAATACATAATTATTTACTACATGTTGATAAACCCAAAGCTTTATTTCATCTTCAGGAACAATGGGTGCTGGTGGTCGATCAGTTCCTCTTGCAACTTCAAAGAAGTCAGAATCCGACCCTCTTAAAAGGGTACCTTATGAAAAGCCACCGTTCTCTCTGAGCCAACTGAAGAAGGCCATTCCTCCCCATTGCTTCCAACGCTCTGTGCTCCGCTCCTTCTCATATGTTGTCTATGATCTCACCATTGCTTTTATCCTCTACTACGTGGCAACAAACTACTTCCAGCTCCTCCCTCACGGCCTTGCCTACATCGCCTGGCCCCTCTACATCTTTGTTCAAGGCTGTGTTCTAACCGGTGTTTGGGTAATTGCCCATGAATGCGGCCACCATGCCTTCAGTGACTACCAATTGTTAGACGACACTGTTGGCCTTATCCTTCACTCATGTCTCCTTGTCCCATTCTTCTCATGGAAGATTAGCCATCGTCGCCACCACTCAAACACCGGGTCTCTAGAAAAAGATGAGGTATTCGTTCCGAAAGTGAGATCCGGTCTTAGCTGGTACTCTAAATACCTAAACAACCCACCAGGCCGATTCATCACATTAACCGTAACTCTAACTCTCGGTTGGCCCTTGTACCTTTTGTTCAACGTATCTGGCAGAAAGTACGAGAGATTTGCGTGTCACTACGACCCATACGGACCCATCTACAACGACCGTGAGAGGATGCAGATCTACATTTCTGACGTCGGCGTTATGAGTGTAACATATGGCTTATACCGTCTAGCTGTTGCCAAGGGTCTTGGTTGGGTGCTGTGTGTGTACGGAGGACCGTTGCTTGTTGTTAACGCATTCCTTGTACTGATTACTTTTCTACAGCACACCCATCCTTCTCTTCCTCACTATGACTCGTCGGAATGGGACTGGCTAAGAGGAGCTCTGGCTACTGTCGACAGAGACTACGGAATCTTGAACAAGGTTTTCCATAACATTACGGATACTCATGTAGCACACCATCTATTCTCGACGATGCCACATTACCATGCGATGGAAGCCACTAAGGCCATCAAGCCGGTGTTGGGTAAGTACTATCAGTTTGACGGGACTTCGTTTTACAGCGCAATGTGGAGGGAGGCGAAGGAGTGTATCTTTGTCGAGGCTGATGAGGGTAGCGAGTCGAAGGGCGTATTCTGGTACAGGAACAAGATCTGATGAAGAATTTGCTCGAGATATATTTAGAAGTCGGAATTTCGGCACCCCAGGTAAGATTATTATGGGTTTCGTTTCAAGTGTTTTAGTTCGTTAGCTTCTGCATTCGTCCGTGGTTCTTTTTTTGAGACTTGAGCGATAAAAAGAAGCCCATGCTAATTGCGGGGGGCTTACCTTCGTTGACGAGTCAGAACTGTGTGTTGTGGTGTGTTTGTTTCAACCCCCGTCCTGTTGAGTTTTGATTTGTTTCGTCACTGGACTTTTATGCCTAACTATCATCTGCTTCTCCCAATAATTTAGCATTACAACTTGTTACTACTTTTTAAACTTAATGCTTTCATATAAACTTTGCATTCTATTCTATAATTTGTTGGTGATTACTTAAGGATAAATTGACCCAAATGGATGTTGACAAATTTCTTTGGAAGATAAATTCTCCTTTTCCACATACTTTAGCGTCGGAGAAAGAATCGAATTGAAGTGCAAACAACCGAGAGTAACAAATCAGGCCAATGTTTAGGTTGAGCCATTCGTTAATAGGAGATTTAGGGCCGACAAAGAAGATTGGGCCCCAACAAGGGCATTTCTATCCGATTGTAAGACGAGGACTTAGTAGTAGGTTTATTATAAGAATCACGCATTGACATGTTTAAGATTTTATCGTTTATAATGCTTAGTTTTATCAGATTATCCATTATTGAGAATATAAATAACTAAAGTCCATGTGCTCATAAAATATAAACCAACTGCCCCGAACGGTGTGTCGATCGAGCAATCTTCACTTTTCTTCACTCTTGTACATCAATTAATTAAGGCTTAACCTTATATTCCTTGGCAAAAGAAAAAACTTTAGTATGTTGTAAACATTCTTTTGAGAATAGATCTAATTTAGCTCTGAAAGAGTAGAATGTCTTAAATATCATGAAAGTACAAGTAGATCTCCTAAATAAAAAAAAATTACTACAATAATATGATGCAAATTAACTATATATGCTTAAGAGATGGATAAGAATGAGGCTAAAAGATTAAATGTATGTTATCAGGTATATTCCCTTATTTTAGCATAAATTCTGTTCGTCATCTCTATACAAGGAGCATAAACTTGCCAGAAGAGGCGTTTTTAAGGACTATTATAAGATAACTAGCAGAGGAAAACTTCGTTCTCGTGCCTGAAAAATTCACCAAAGTTCCAAGCCTCCCAAAGCCCTTGAAAAACCTCTGTAGGCACGCCCACTCTCCATTTGGTGACACCATCGCCATGCTCCCGATCCCAAAAGGGTGCATGTGAACGTTATTCAAGCCATTTGCCAATATGACTAGGATGGATTAAAGATATCATGGGGAAGACAATAAGTACAACTCTTTCTAAAGCCTCTTGACAATGAGAGTTTGTTTAGAAATAGTGCTATATCCTCATTTTCATCATTAATGAATCTTTTCAAAGTAGGTTTACTAGGGGCCGAAGCTATATAAAGCATCCAAGTGATCTATACCAACTTTTATGATGGCCTAGCAAACCCAATCATGCTTTTCTTGACAAATTCAACTGTGAGATGATGTCCACCCCGGACGATGACACTTCAACATTCATGGAAGCATTTCAACCCTCATCAGTTTATTATATGATTGATAATCGAATAATAATGACCACTATTATACAATATTATTAAATTTTGAAGATAAATGAAAACAATGATATATGACCTCTATTTATAGGCTTGATCAAGTCATACTTAATCCTAAAATAGTAGATAAAAATGACTAAAACACGAATAGGATAAAGTTTCTAAGAATAGTATTTTCTAAGCTAAGTAACTGATAATAAGGCAACATGAATATCTTCCTTGGGTGACAAACATGTTGGTTTTTCGGTATTCGGTTTTATGTCAAAGTTGTTGTAATCTCCCAAAAGGAGTAGACTAATAACTTACAAGTTGTTGTAATCTCCAATAGGAGTAGACAAACAACTTAATTAGGCAAAGGCGTTGTAATCTCACATGTGAGTAGACAAGCGACTTACAAGTTGTTGTAAACTACAATAAGAAGTAGACTAAAAACTTAGTGCTGTAATATCCCGAGTGAGTAGACAAACAACCTTACATTAGTAAACCAGAATCATATATGTTCTTTAAGTCAATATCCAAGATTAAAACCAAGGGGTTGTAGTCTACAAAAGGAGTAGACGAACATCCTTATATAGTTAGATTCAATTGCATGCAAAAACCGGTTTTAGGATGATGTATGTACTTGACTTGGATAATGCAGAAATCACTCAATTATTGAGTTTTTCTTCTAAGTGTATTTGCCCCTACACCGGGATCCAAATACTTTATAGGGATAGACCAACACATTGCAAAGACCAAAGTATAGAAACATACCTTGTCTTACATTTGTAAAAGAGTTCTTCCAAATTTTGTCGAAACTTGATCCTTGTGGAATGGATGCCTATATTTCTTCAATACTAATTATGTATTTTGGTCTTCCAAGTTGCACAAACAAGTCAAAGAGAGAATTCTTATCCTTTGTCAAAACTTGGAACTAATAACATCCATTTTAGTGTCTTTATCCACCATCATTGTAACACCCCAAATCCGTAGGACTCGGAGTGCTACTGGGCTAGGATCTCACAATGGATCCTGACCCTAGCCTGACAATAATTTCACTGATCTTACAACAAGGCACCGATAGATTAAAACAAAACATGAAACTGATATATATATATATATATATATATATATATATATATATATATATATATATATATATATATATATATATATATATATATATATATATATATATATATATATATATATATATCGAAAAGGTAATACAATGTACCGCTGAGTACAAACAAAACCATACTGTACATCATAAGAACCCATATCACCGATAACGCCCCAGTGTACGGAGCCCTCAGTGGATCACCCACTCTGAATCACTCTGCAGCTCTCCTTTCATGCAAAGTGTCTACAACACGGTATGAAACCGTTAGCTAACCATACTCAAATATAGGAATATGCTAGAGCACAAACACACATAAGAAATCTTAACACATCATCATGCTTTCACACATTTACCCGGTTCGTTATCTTTATAAAGTCCAGCAAACAACTCATATATAAATATCCATATAAACATAAGTGACACGAGGAATATATAACCCTCGCCTCTGGGTACCATAACCAGCTGAAATGGTGTCTGGAACACCTCCCCGTGTACCCTAAGGGAATGGAGAGTGCCCGAACCGTTTACCAGGTCTGGCCTGACAACAGAAAACCCCCAACTCCCAGCGGGATGAATGGAAAAGTTGTCACATCCCTACAATGGGCAAGCAATATACCATAGGTCGGTGACCATCATAACGCATGCTATAAACATATAACAAACACCACTCATGCACAACATCCTATAAAGGAATGACAACTAAGTAAATCCCACGGACTTACCTCAACCTCGTAGTCGTCTCACTGGATCAACCCTCAACTCAGTCCACTCCAAACTGGAGGATAACATGGCCTATACAAGGCATACATATATATCAAACTCCTATCACAAAAAAGGGTCACACCTAGACCCAAGGGATCCATAAGGGATCATATCCAACTCGTAAACCTCAAAGCCCTAACCGGCATTTCCGTATCATACTCGTACCTAGCATGCTACTACTGCTCATACTAGGAAAGAAAAGGATCTACCTAGCTCTAGGTAGACCCGGGACAAAGCGCACCTGCGTGACAATGGGGCGCAGGGGCGAAAGGCAAGCGGGTGCGGGCGCGGCGGAACGTAACCGCGGGAGCGGTGACAAGGGACGTTGGCAGACGCAGGCACGCCGCTGGCACGACGCAGGTGCTGCGACACGGTAGCCGTGGGGCGGTGACTCTCGGCCGCGGGGGCGGCGACAACGCAGGAAACGGTTCTGCGATTTCTCCTCAGCTCTTCTCGTGATCAAACCACATCTTCTCTCATCCTGGGTCAAGCACATACATATACATACACACACAAACATCAATACACATCTATGCAAGCATCTAATCCTAAGCTAGGGATAAAGAACAAGAAAGGAAGAAGAGAATAAGAAGATCCTTACCACCCTTGTGGTCTAAGGCTGCAGGGAACGGTCACACACACTAGCTGGCCTCAAGCCCAGTAACAACAACCACCAGCATCCATAGCATCAAAGCCATCTCAACTCTCTTGTAAACTTCAAGAGAAACTCATACACAAGATCAAACTCAAGGGAAGGAGAAGGAGAAGCAAAAAGATCGTGGGAAGCTAAAGAACAGAGTGAACCCCTTGCTCAAGTAGCTAAGGGAAAGCTTAAGGAAGAAGGCAAAGGAAAGGGGAAAGCACAAGTCAAAGGGTCAACAAAACCGGCTGCAGCCGCCGGAAACCGCAAGGGAGGATTTCCTAGCCGCAGGGGCGGAACAACAGGGGAGCCGCAGGGGCGGCCTCACAGACCCGCGGGGGCAGCTAAGGCCAAAACTAGCTCCCAAAACTAAGGCTCTTACACCTCACCCCCCCTAAGAACAAGTTTCGTCCCGAAACTTGTAAAATCCTCAACCACTCGGACTCACAAGCCGAGGTACAACTCTCTTTATAACCTTAACATAAGCATGAAGGAAACCATCCACTCCAGCAACAACTATACTATCCAGGCATAGAGGGAAACCATCTCTAGCCAAACCATAACATATCCCAATAGCATGGAGGAAAGAGCCATCTCCAGCTATAAACAAAAATCATACTAGCACAACAAGATTTAATAAGATCATAATCACAACAAGCTAGCATGAAATAACATATCATAGCATATAAGCATGTAAGCACATAAGACTCACCAAGCTAGTACTAAGATCTACTCGGTGATCCTACTGGTGCACCTATCTCGGCATAGAACTCTGGATAGTTCCTCTGGATACTATCCTCAGTCTCCCATGTAGCCTCCTCGGGTCCTCGTCTCGACCACTGTATCCTAAGCATAAGTATGTCCTTCAAACGCAGGCGTCTCATACCTCGTTCTAAGACTGCAATCGGATGCTCAATAAAAGTGTGGTCCGCCTCAACCACCAAATCCTCATAACTCACGATGTGTCTCGGATCTGGTATATACTCCCTCAGTTGAGACACGTGAAACACAGGGTGAACACCCTCTAATCTCGGAGGCAAGGCTAATCTGTAAGCTGCGCTCCCAACCCGGTCCAGAATCTCGAACGGTCCGACATATCGGGGGCTCAACTTCCCCTTAATGCCAAAACGCCTAACACCTCGTGTCGGGGATACTCTCAGCCATAAATGGGCTCCAACTCTGAACTCCAGAGGTCTACGTCTCCTATCAACATACGACTTCTGACGGCTCTGCGCAGTCAACATACGCTCTCTGATCAATGCTATTCGAGCCGTATCATCCTGAACCTGATCAGGTGCTAAACCACTGACACTGCTCTGCTCATCCCAGCATAACGGGGTACGACATCTCTGTCCATACAGTGCCTCATATGGGGCCATCCCAATAGATGCATGCCAGCTGTTGTTGTAGGAGAACTCAACAAGTGGGAGATGATCCGTCCACACCTGTCCCCAATCCAACACACAAGCTTGCAGCATATCCTCCAGCGTCTGAATGGTCCTCTCTGACTGACCATCTGTCTGAGGATGGAACGCAGTCGTGAAGTGCAAACTCGTCCCCAGGGCAATCTTAATCTGCTGCCAGAATCTCGAGGTAAATCGTCCATCTCTGTCAGAGACGATCGTCCTCGGTACACCATAGAGTCTCACTATCTGCCTAGTGTACTCCTCAGCTAATCTGCTCACCGGCCACGTCTCCCTGATAGGAATGAAACGTGCCGTCTTCGTCAATCTGTCTACTATGACCCAGATGGCATCAAAACTCTGGCTCAACCTCAGTCCAGTCACAAAGTCCATGGTGACGTCCTCCCACTTCCTCTGTGGAACAGGAAGTGGATGGAGCTCACCTCCAGGTCTGAAATGCTTGATCTTGACATGCTGGCAGGTCGCACACTGTGCCACAAATCTGGCCACATCGGGCTTCAGCCCTCCCCACCAATATATACGTCTCAAGTCCTGATACATCTTACTCGTACCTGGATGTACAGAGTAAGGTGTACAGTGAGCCTATTGTAAAATCCTCTGCCTCAGCTCCGTATCAGCAGGTACAACGGACGCGACCGTGGCGCCTCAAAACTCTATCTGCTCCAAGCAGGAACTGTGGTGCCTCATCCCGAGACATCCTATCTCTGATCCTCTGTAAAGTCGGGCAGGTCTCTTGTTTCTGTCGGATCTCATCCAACAGATCAAGAAGGACCTCTAATGTACGCAGCTGGGCATCCTCATCAGGAAACTAGATGTCCAGCTCTAACCAGATCAGGTCTCTCTACAACTGATGCTGAACTGTCAGCCTCGCAATCGCCTGCTCTCGAGGCGTCTTCCTGCTCAGGGGCCGTCGCGACAACGTTCGCCTTCCCCCGGATGATACAGAATCTCCAGATCAAAATCCTTGATCAGCTCGAGCCACCTACGCTGGCGGTTATTCAATTCCGCGCTGCGTGAAAATGTACTTCAGACTCTGATGGTCTGTGAAGATCTGACATGTAACACCATACAGGTAATGTCTCCAGATCTTCAGTGCATGAACTACCGCTGCCAACTCCAGATCATGAGTCGGGTAGTTCTCCTCATACGTCTTCAGCTGTCTAGACGCATATGCAATAACTCTGCCTCTCTGCATCAACACACATCCAAGCCTAGCTTGGATGCATCACTGTATAACAAAATCCTCAGTACCCTCTGGCTGTGCAAAACAGGAGCAGAAGTCAGACGTCTCTTCAGCTCCTCAAAACTCTGCATACACTGATCAGACCACACAAATCTGGTAGTCTTCCTCAGCAAACTCGTCAGTGGACGGGCAATCACAGAAAATCCCTCCACAAAGCGTCTGTAATAACCGGCTAGGCCAAGGAAACTACGTACTTCCTTGACGTTCGTCGGTGTCGTCCATGCTGCTACTGCCTAATCTTCGCTGGATCCACCTTGATCCCCTCAGCTGATACTAACATGACCCCAGGAATGCTACCTCTGGCATCCAGAACTCACACTTAGAGAACTTAGCATAAAGTTCTCTATCCCCGCAAAACCTGCAATACAGTCCTCAGATGTCCTGCATGCTCCTCTCCACTGCGAGAGTATACCAGAATGTCATCAATGAAAACCACCCAAACTGATCCAGGAAGTCGATGAAAGATACTGTTCATCAACTCCATAAAGACGGGGGGGCATTCGTAAGCCCAAATGGCATCACTACAAACTCGTAGTGGCCATATCTGGTCCGGAATGTTGTCCTGTGCACATCCTGCTCCCTCACCTCAGCTGGTGATACCCGAAACGCAGGTCAATCCTGGAGAACACAGTCGCTCCCTGTAGCTGATCTAACAAATCATCAATGCGCGGGCAGTGGATACTTGTTCTTGATGGTCACCATTTGTTCAGCTCTCTGTAATCAATACACAGTCTCAACGATCCGTCTTCTTCCGTACGAAGAGGACAGGTGCTCCCCATGGGGACACGCTAGGGCGAATGAAGCCCTTCTCAGCCAACTCCTCGAGTTGCTTCTTCAGCTCCAGCATCTCGATAGGCGGCCATCCGGTATGGGCCTTCGAGATGGGTTTCGTACCAGGCTCTAACTCGATACTGAAATCCACACTCCTCTAAGGCGGCAAATTGGACGGCTCAGCAAAAACATCAGTAAACTCACAAACAACTGGGATATCCTCTAATGCTGGGCTCTCCCCCTCCTTCATGGCATAACATCAGAAGGCCTCACAACCTTGTGCAATCAGTCTAGCTTCCCGTATAGCACTGATAACTGTGCTACCTTTCCAAGTCCCAACCTTGGAAAACCTTTATCTGGCCTAATTCGGTAGAGAGGGGTAACAGTCCTCCTACCTACATCTAAGACTGCAAAATGTCTAGCCATCCAATCCATGCCTAGAATGACTTCTTCATGCTCTAATGGCATGACAAAGAAGTCAACTAGTAACACATGGGTCCCTACAGAAATGGGACAACCGTGAATCTCACGGGTACCTCTGACCCTGCCACCATCGGGTAACCCTATAATAAAGGGCATCCCCTCAACTGTATCTAAACCTAGACGCTCTACACAGGCATTAGAAATAAAAGAGTGCGTAGCACCAGTATCAAATAAAACTCTAACAGGTAAACCATGAATCAGAATGGTACCTGTAGCAGATGGAGGACGACTCTGGCGACTCTGACCTCACCCTGAACCAGCAGCTCCACCAGTACCACTAGTGACCAATCATCTGTCTCTTCTCAGACCTCCGGTCTGAGAAGCTCTCCTCTGGCTAGATCTCTCCCTCTCGTAGTCAGAAGCCCGGTCTTGATAATCAACCAAGGTCTCACAGTGAAAACCCGCCATATAGGTACGGGTAGTATCCTCAGACGTCGGGAAAACAAATACACGTGCTGATTTGCAGAAGGTGCAGCTGGACTCAACAATGCCAGCTCCTCCTGGAATCTCCTAATGGTCTTTGAGATCGGTACATCCTCGAATCCAGCCTCAACAAAGTCTCGCAGTTTCTCCCTCCTCAACGAGGCAGGGCAGAAACGCTCTCTAATCATCGTCTTCATCTGATCATAATTGGTAACCTGACCCCGTACTGATCCACTAGTGTTGTGCCAAGTACCGGAATAAAGTCTGAACCAACTCAATCTGTCTGTCAGCTGGACAGCGAATAGACTCCAGAGCTGAGTCTACATGCCCAATCCAGAGCTCAATCTCCAACCCCACCTTCCCAAAAAAAGGGGGTACACCCATCTGATGGAATGCCTTCAACTAGTTATCTGGTCTAGGCCCTCTATGCTCTTCTAGTGCTCTGGCCATCTCAGAAAGAGGTACCTGTACAGCTGGTACCTGAGTAACGGTGTGGGACCTCTCAGATGGTCCCTCCTGTGCCGGTAAATCTGGGCACGTCTACTGGCTCTGGCAGCCTCCTCAACACGTCTGATATAAGCATGAAACTCTGATCTACCCATAGAGACACGATCATACTCACCAGACTGGGCTCTTTGTGCCCCTGTCTCTCAGCTGCCCCGTTCCTAGTCTCAGGAACGGCGCTCTCAGCAACCTCCTCATGTATCTCTCCCGCATGTGAACCGTCAGCAGGAGTCCTACGCCGTCCTCTACGAGAGGGGGTCTACCTCTACCTCGTCTTGCTGTAGGTAAGGCTCTAGTCTGAACCATTTGCAGAAGACGTAAACCTATCTTAGAAGGCTTTATATATGCCATATGTATAGATATATCACAGATCAATCACAGCAGAATATCTATATATATCTATACTGTCGAGGTCTTCAGAGGGTGATGGCTCCCGTACACGGTATCCCAAAACATTTGTACTCATTTCAAAACCAAAAAAAAGTTTTGAAAAGTCAGACCCCTTTTCGGGTTCTGTTTATTTATCTATTCGACCTTTATCGCAGATTACAAGTGCCATTGTTGTCAACCTGGGCTCTGATACCAACTTTGTAACACCCCAAATCCATAGGACTCGGAGTGCTACTGGGCTAGGATCTCACAATGGATCCTGACCCTAGCCTGACAACAAGTTCACTAGATCTTACAACAAGGCACATATAGATTAAAACCAAACATCAAACTGTATATATATATAAGGTAATACAATGTACCGCTGAGTACAAACAAAACCATACTGTACAACAAAAGAACCCATATCCCCGATATCGCCCTAGTGTACGGAGCCCTCAGCGGATCACCCACTCTGTATCATTCTGCAGCTCTCCTATCCTGCAGAGTATCTACAACACGGTATAAAACCGTTGACTAACCATACACATATATAGGGTTATGCTAGAGCACAAACACACATAAGAAATCTTAACACATCATCATGCTTTCACACATTTACCCGGTTCATTATCTTTATAAAGTCCAGCAATCAACTCGTATATAAATATCCATATAAACATATGTGACACAAGGAATATAACCCTCGCCTCTGGTACTATAACCAGCTGGAGTGGTGCCTGGAACACCTCCCTGTGTACCCTAAGGGAATGGAGAGTGCCCGAACCGTTTACCAGGTCTGGCGTGACCATAGAGAACCCCCAACTCCCAGCGGGATGAATGGAAAAGTTGTCACAGACCTATAATGGGCAATCAATACATCATAGGTCGGTGACCAACATAACGCATGCTATAAACATATAACAAACACCACTCATGCACAACATCCTATAAAGGAATGGCAACTAAGTAAGTCCCACGGACTTACCTCAACCTCGTAGTCGTCTCAACTGGATCAACCCTCAACTCAGTCCACTCCAAACTGGAGGATAACACAGCCTATACAAGGCATACATATATCAAACTCCTATCACACAAAAGGGTCACACCTAGACCCAAGGGATCCATAAGGGATCATATCCAACTCGTAAATCTCAAAGCCCTAACCGACATTTTCCGTATCATACTCGTACCTAGCATGCTACTACCGCTCATACTAGGAAAGAAAAAGATCTACCTAGCTCTAGTTCGACCCGGGACAAAGCGCACCTACGTGACAAAGGGGCGCAGGGGCGAAAGGCAAGCGGGCGCGGGCGCGGCGGAACGTAACCGCGGGAGCGGTGACAAGGGACGCTGGCAGACGCAGGCACGCCACTGGCACGACGCAGGTGCTGCGACACGGTAGCCGTGGGGGCGGTGACTCTCGGCCGCGGGGGGCGGCGACAACGCAGGAAACGGTTCTGCGATTTCTCCTCAGCTCTTCTCGTGATCAAAAACGTCTTCTCTCATCCTGGGTCAAGCACATACATATACATACACATACAAACATCAATACACATCTATGCAAGCATCTAATCCTAAGCTAGGGATAAAGAACAAGAAAGGAAGAAGAGAATAAGAAGATCCTTACCACCCTTGTGGTCTAAGGCTGCAGGGAACGGTCACATACACACTAGCTGGCCTCAAGCCCAGTAACAACAACCACCAGCATCCATAGCATCAAATCCATCTCAACTCTCTTAAACTTCAAGAGAAACTCATACACAAGATCAAACTCAAGGGAAGGAGAAGGAGAAGCAAAAAGATCGTGGGAAGCTAAAGAACATAGTGAAACCCTTTCTCAAACAGCTAAGGGAAAGCTTAAGGAGAAGGCAAAAGAAAGGGGAAAGCACAAGTCAAAGGGTCAACAAAACCGGCTGCAACCGCCGGAAACTGCAGGAGCGGATTTTCTGGTCGCAGGGGCGGAACAACAGGGGAGCCGCAGGGCGGCCTCACAGACCCGCGGGGCGGCTAAGGCAAAAACTAGCTCTCAAAACTAAGGCTCTTACAATCATTCTTATCATTCCTTTGGACATTTAGGGTAGATTTCATTGCATATTGGTAGATTTTCTTCCCTTTTGTGTTTAGGAGATCTACTCGTGTTTTATTGATAATGTAGACATTCTAGTCCTTCTCGGAACCAAAATGAAGTTATTCTCGTAAGAATGCTAGTTACACACTAAGGATCATCATTTGATCAAGGAAGTTGAGGTAAAAACTGAAATGATCGAGATTCAAAGAGTGAAGAAATGAAGACCTCTCGATGATGAATTTGGCATTAAGCCTTGGAAGTCAGCCGATATGGATTTTCATGTAAATTACAAAGTTTTAGAGCCCCGAATGACCTTCGAAATTAGTACTCGTGGGTTTTCTAGTTCCGACCATAACAATGGAAAATCCAATCTTATTGAAGTGTCGCAATGTTGTCTTCACGAGGAGGTCGGCCAACCAGGACCCATTGATCAGACGACCAAGACCTAGTGATCGGCCGAATGCCCCCTAACTCACAACTATTGACATACTCTCTGAGGCGATGTCTTCTATAAAAATAGACCATTTCATGGTGGTCGGTCGATTGGTTCGGTCCCGTTCCGCTTCCGTCTTGGACGATCTATCTTTTTTCCCCTTATTCTTTCTCTTTTGTTCAGGGCTTTCTTTTAGCCCGTCCGTTGAAAGTTTTTTTTTTAAATCTTTTTTCCTTAAAGATAGGTTTTTGTAGGATTACCTCTAACCCTAAGAGGTTTAGGTTAGATATCCTCCCTATAAACAAGGCAATTCATTTATTAGTTCAGTTATCGCGTTTTTACGTTTTAATTCCAAAGCTTGCCAAATAGCATAGAATGAAGTTTGGATTGCTCGGTCTCAATGATTGGTTTGACTTGTTTGCTTTTGGCCAATTTTGTCTGTTTTTTGTCGATTTAATAAAGGAAGAGATTTTGTAAGTATGTCTTTCCGAAATCTCGTTATTTTAGAGTTAGGAGAGCACGACTTGAACTAATCATTCTATGATGTTTGTGATTGTCATTATCTTATGTCTTTATGCCTTATGGTAGTTTAGGATTTTTTTTTGCAAAATACGAGGGTCGAACATGAGATCATTTCATGACTATTTGTTCTTCCAAGTATTGATGGTAAAATGAGATTTTCGAGTCATTTATACCTTTCATATTCTACAAAATGTGAGAGCCGAGCAGAATGTCTCCCTCATGACCTGACTTTAGAATGATTGATTATTAATTGAGTTTATATTATGCACTATAATCAAGCAATATCTAAAATAAACAAATTATACCTTTCATACTGAATCTCTATTTATAGGCTTAATCAAGTCATACTGAATCCTAAAATAGTAGATAAAAATGACTAAAACACGAATAGGATAAAGTTTCTAAAATATATTATTTATCTAAGCTAATTAACTAATATAATAAGGCAACATAAATATCTTCCTTGGGAGACAAACTTGTTGATTTTTGGTGTTTTATTTTATGTAAAAAATTTGTGAAATCCCAGAAGGAGTGGACGTACAACTTACAAGTTGTTGTAATCTATAATAGGAGTAGACAAACAACTTAATTAGACAAATGGTAATCTATAATAGGAGTAGACAAACAACTTAATTAGACAGTTGTTGTAAACTACGATAAGGAGGAAACTAAAAACTTAGTGCTGTAATCTCACGAGTGAGTAGACAAGCAACCTTAAATAAGCAAACCAGAATCATATATGTTCTTTAAGTCAATATCCCGGATTAAAACCAAGGTGTTGTAGTCTCCAAAAGGAGTAGACGAGCATCCTTATATGGTTAGATTAAATTGCATGCAAACACCGGTTTTATGATGTTGTATGTACTTGACTTGGATAATGTTGAAATTACTCAATTATTGAGTTTTCCTTCTAAGTGTATTCGCTAGGGATGGCAATTTCATCCGTACCTGATGGACATCCGTCCACCCCGATCCAGTGAAAAAGGGTGAAAACCTGTTAAAGGACGGGTGAAAGCGGGTGGTGGATGAAGCGGATAGTGGATTGGGTAGGATGCGGTGAAGGTTTCATCCACCCATCCATCCGACCCGTATCTACCCGCTTAAAATTATATATACTTTTATTATTTGTAGTTTTTGTATCATAAATATTTTACATTTATGTCCTTACTATATAAACTTTATTAAAATAAACTATATTTTCTTTCATACTATTTTTGTTGTTATTATTGATTCGTTATAATTTATTTATTTTAGATATTGTTTGATTATAGTGTTTTACTTTATATTATGTAAAATCTTATGGTAACTTTAGATGAATTTAAGTATTACCTTAATTTTCATAAAAATTTTTTTACAAAAATATATATAAAGTGTAGAACACCCGAAAATCTCACCCAATCCATCCGCTTTCATCCGGTGAATGTGTGGTGAATTGGATGCGGGTGAGATCCTTAGCGGGTGGTGGATCGGGTGGGGGTGGAAATTTTGGGTGATGGATCGGGTGACGGTCAAGGTCATCCACCCGCACCCGATCCATTGTCATCCCTAGTATTTCGCCCTACAACGGGATCCAAATATCTTAGTGGGATAAGACCCAACACGTCACAAAGATTAAAGTATAGAAACATACCTTGTCTTACATTTGGAAAAAGAGTTCTTCTAGATTATGTCGAAACTTGAAATTTGTGGAATGGATCTCTATCTTTCTTAAATACTAATGAAGTGTTTTGGTCTTCCAAGTTGTACAAACAAGCCAAAGAGAGAATTTATATCCCTTGTCAAAACTTGGGAACTAATGACTCAACATTTGTCATGCAAACTGGAAGATCTTCAAGTGCAAATGACTCTCCCTTTTATAGGCAAATGGGGGCACGTTTTTTGGGACAATAATCGCCACAAGGTGGTTGAGAGAGGTAACGGCGGTTGAGAGACCAACCACTTTTTGGCCCAAGCCCAAGCCCAAGCCACAAAACCTAAACCCAACTTTTTGCAACTCAATGAACATTTGTGCTTGAATTTCTCTCAAACTTTGTAACAATATTCTTGAGCTAATATAATGAGGAATGCCCTAAAGAACGCTCATAAAATGTGTCCTAAAAAAGACAAAGTGTTGGACTCTCAAATTTTCTGCTGAAAAATAGACTACGCGTTGGAAAGACCAACGACGCTCTAGTGAAGTCATGGCAATGCCATGATAGAGTCAAGATAATGTCGCATTACACTCATGAGGCTCAATAAACCAATTTCCAACAAAGCCGTGATAATGCAGGTTCATCTAAGAGCCTAACTTCAGCACTCCAAGTGACGAGACCAGCTAAGAAGAGACGGATTATTAGAGAGGAGAAGCAGGAACATGAAGTGAAAGAAACGTGCAGGCCAGACATGGAGAGACCAAGTAGTCCACGACATTCACATGAAAAAAGGGTTCGTCGGGCTGACTTTGAAGGACGAAGACTTCGGGCAAATTTAAGTGGCTAAATTAGACCCAACAAGCTTTTTCATTTCAGCCCATTATTTAGACAATTTTAATATTGGATTTTGTTTTATTTTAATTGTTATTTTATTTTCTTCTAGAAGGTCTTATCTCTTAAAGATTTGACCTTATCCGCTTGTGAGAAGATCTTATCTCTTAAAGATTCGATCTTATCTTTTCGTATTTTATTTCATTTTTTTTAATTAGTTTGGCTCGATCTTGGATCAAGCCCAAGACCTGTTGTACTCACTTTGGACGTCCCCCTCTTCCTATATAAGGCATGTTGGGCGTCATTTTACAGTCAGCTTGAATAATAAACACATTTGATACTTTTTGAGTATTTTCTTCTCTCGTGGAATCGAGAACCGAATAGGTGGATTCCTATTCAACCCGGACGTGTGGATTCACGTCCAACCTTAGTTTGGAAGCTTAGGAGAGCCGTCCATCTTGGTGCCGATTCTAAGATTGGTCTCTCTTCGATCCCCAAGCGACTTCTTGCGTTGTTGAGAACAATCGTGTCTTTCTTTCAAATTCAAGATTATAGCGGGAGAATTCCTTTTAGCAATTCAATCAGTCTATCCAACTACGATCCATCCCAATCATCGGATCCCTCATCCGTCCATACCCAACGTTTCTACCATCTCCACGCCTCATCCATCACTTCTCTCTATCTCTAGTTCTTGTTGTTGAAAGATTGGGCAACCTCACGGCTAACCCCGTATCAAATTGGCATCAGAGCTAAGGTTCATCAACACCAACCACGCCATAAAAATAAGAAAAATCGGAGCTTTCAAGACTTGTCAAGAGGCTGCAACAAAAACAAGCGATTGGGAGCAGGAAGAACAACGGTTAGTAATCTATTCTCATTGACACACTGCTTTTACACAATCTAAATTCAATTTCTTGAATAAGATTAATTGTGACCTGAATTATTTCAGCATAACTCAGCCAAAGTTTCAATCTTTTTCTTGCCATACCTTTGATTCACTTCGTGAAAACCTATTCGGGCTAAATCGCGGGAAAACCAACCGGGATGATCTTTTTGGCTACGGTCACTCTTGAATCACCATCTCCTACCCTTGCAGCAGCCGCTGCCCTATCAAAAAACAAAATTTGCGCCACCGATCTCGGCCTCCATCTCGTCCGGAATTGACCGAGATCGCCCCACCGGCCTCATGCCACACCCCCGCCGGCAACCACTAGCGCCATTCCAGCATCCCCTACACCCCTTCAGGATTCCGTCGGCCTTCCATCACCCCCATCCGCCACCAGCCACGAAAATCCTTCGGCTTTCACCTTTCCTCCGCCGGCTTTCCGCCGCCCAACTACCACCTCCTGCCGCCGCCAGCCGCCGGTCTTGGCCGCTGCAGCACCACCCCACTACCACCAGTCCCCACCACCATCCACAACATCCTTTCCCCACCCGTGAAACACTCGGTTTCCCCTTGGAGCTGCCGGTTTCCGCCGCCTGCCTCCGCCGTCAGCCAACCGCCGGTGTTTTCCGGCCACCCACCACCCATTCTGCCGCTACAAAACCACCAGCCGCCGCCACCACCCTCCTGCAGCAGCTTGCCGGCCCTCCTAGGGTTTCGGCCTATCAAAAAAATAGAAGAAACGGGAACGAGAACGAGAACGGAGCTTCGATCATCTTTTGGCCTTTTGAGTTTCCTGCGCAAAATACCCTTTTCGTTTCCAGAAAGGGAGCCATTTGAATTATTTTCTCCCTTGCCCTTTTTTTTAATTTCCTCTTTTCCATTTTGGGTTCCCTGCAAGCACTACTCAAATTCCATTGCTTTCAACCTTTTGTTCCTTTGGAGCCTTACCTTGCCTTTTAATTTTTCAAGCTACTTTTATTTTTTCTTTTCTCAAGAATAATTGATTTTTGTTGAGAAATTACAGGCGAGTATAGATTATTTGATATGTCTAACTCAAGAAGAGAGAACGATCCCAGAGCCGACGCACCTAGAGCTATGGACGTCGAGACTATGTTCACTAGGATGGTGGAGAGGATGGACGCCTTGGAGACACGGTTCGACAAACGTCCGAACCCTCCTCCTGCACCTAGACAGCCGCTCTTCCGAGCTAATCCAGGAATCATGCAACCAAGACGGTTCATTAGAAGGGAATTGGATTTTGAGGATAGAGAGGACGAGAACCCCGTGCTAGAGACCGAAGTCTACTCTAAGGCTACGGTGAAAATACCACCATTCGAGGGAAAATGTGGCGCTGATTTGTACCTCATGTGGGAGGCGAAAGTAGAGCAAATTTGGAGTTGTCATAATGTTTCGGAGGCTAAGAAGGTACAATATGTTGCACTCGAGTTTACCGGCTATGCTTTGATGTGGTGGAACAACTTGGTGAAAGAGAGAAGACGAGCGCTTGACACAGAGATCACCACGTGGGAGCAGATGAAGGCCATTATGAGAGCCCGATTCGTTCCACCGTGTCATGGAAGAGATCTACGACAGAGGCTAGAAAACCTGAAGCAAGGTTTTTATGAGTGCCGAAGAGATTTCCGCAACCATGGAGATGGCTATAGTTCGAGCTGATGTTCAGGAGGATGAAGAAGCTACTATGGCGAGATACCTCAGGATTCTGCATCCTACCCTAGTACACGAGATAGAGTTGTATGCATATACTAACTTGACAGATTTACTACATCTCGTTGTGAGAGTGGAGAAGAAAATGAAAATACCCAACCATGACAAACGGTCTCCTTAAACATGGAGCAGGTTTTCAAGACGAGATCAAGGTAGTAGCAGCCGAGATCAGGGAAGCAACAGTCGAGACGTATCGGCTTTTACGACTTCCAGAGCTGCAGCTACGCGCAGTAAGACTCCCCCTTCGACATCACAGGGAAGTGATGCTAGCTCTACGCGAGCTAGAGATATCACTTGTTTTAAGTGTTAGGGAAGAGGACATATTGCTCGGGAATGTCCCAACAAGAGGACATTGTTCATCAATGAGAAGGGCCTCTATGAGTCAGATTCCGACACCGAGGAGGCTGAAGAAGGGAAGTTGGCTCTCATAGCTGACAAGGAGACTGACGAAGATGTGGATGAGCTACCCTTTGTTGAGGGATTATGCCTCCATGCAAGTAAGATCGTCCCTGACTCTCAACTTGTTTTAGGTACTCCAAACGAGATGGATATTGATGAGCATGACCTAGATATACATGCTGAAATTTCTAGTCATGATCTAGAGGAGGATGAGTACCTAGGTGTGTACATGAGTATTGACGTTGTGGAGCACCCGACTGGCTTAGCCATAGATGAGATGGAACAAAAAGTAACAGGGAAGGCCTTAAATGTTGAGTTATTTGATTGCTTTGTTATTAGAAGGGCACTGAGCATTTTACCTTTTAAAATGAGGACAATCACAGCGAGAATTTGTTCCATACGAGATGTTTGGTCAAAGGGAGAGTATGTAACATGATCATTGATAGTGGAAGCTGCAACAACTTGGTGAGTATTGAAGCTGTTGAAAAACTGCAGCTAGGAACAGTTCAACACCCCCGCCCTTATAAGCTGGGTTGGATGAACGATTGAGGAGAAATCAGGATCGACAAGCAGGCCAACATCACGTTCAAAATTGGAACGTATGAGGACACGGTGCTATGTACATCGCCCCTATGCACGAATGTCACATTCTACTTGGGCGACCTTGGGAGTATGATCGGGATGTTACCCATAAAGGGAAGACAAATCGTCTTTGTTTTACTTTTCAAGGTAAGGATTTCACGCTCAAACCCATGACACCCACAAAGGTCACTGAGTACTATGAGAATAAGAAGAGCAATGACGAAAATATTAAGAAGAAGACCTTGATGATCAGGAATGTAGAGAGGACATACCCAAGGCGTACATATCCATTCTTATGTCCTGTTTACAACTATGTTTGCAAGGAGTTCTTATCCTCAATATTCGAGGTGGGTATGTTTGAGAATCTCCTTGGAAATCTCAAAGACATAAACGGATTGATCGCAGTATACAACTGGAGATGCCTAGCTACTACACATCCCTCCTTGAGTATTGTTACTCTTTTTGAGGATCTCCGCTTAAAGGTGATTGCGCGAGTTGACCTCTTAGATGTTATCCCTACGTCCTACAAGCATTGCATTCATAACAGGGAATTGTTCTCATCTCTTTGAGATAAGACATTGAGGTTATTCAATGTTACTTTCACACCTTATGCAAGTGGTAGCTGTGTTTTATCGATTCGTGTTAGTACTTTCGGAGAAAATAGGCTCAGGGAGAAGGGACCAAGTTCAAACTTCGTGGATTCGAGGTCGAATCCTTTTCAAGAAAGGGAGGATGATGCAGGAGCATCTAGGAGCCTAACTTCAGCACTCCAAGTGACGAGATCAGCTAAGAAGAGACGGATTATTAGAGAGGAGAAGCAGGAACATGAAGTGAAAGAAACGTGCAGGCCAGACATGGAGAGACCAAGTAGTCCACGAGATTCACATGAAGAAAGGGTTCGTCGGGCTGCCTTTGAAGGACGAAGACTTCGGGCTAATTTAAGTGGCTAAATTAGACCCAACAAGCTTTTTATTTTCAGCCCATTATTTAGAAAATTTTAATATTGGGTTTTATTTTATTTTAATTATTATTTTGTTTCCTTCTAGAAGGTTTTATCTCTTAAAGATTTGACTTTATCCGTTTGTTAGAAGATCTTATCTCTTAAAGATTCGATCTTATCTTTTCGTATTTTATTTCATTTTTTTTAATCAGTTTGGGCTCGATCTTGGATCAAGCTCAAGGCCCGTTGTACTCACTTTGTACGTCCCCTCTGCCTATATAAGGCATGCTGGGCGTCATTTCACAGTCAGCTTGAATAATAAACACATTTGATACTTTTTAAGTATTTTCTTCTCTCGTGGAATCGAGAACCGAATAGGTGGATTCCTATTCAACCCGGACGTGTGAATTCACGTCCAACCCTAGTTTGGAAGCATAGGAGAGCCGTCCATCTTGGTGCCGATTCTAAGATTGGTCTCTCTTCGATCCCCAAGCGACTTCTTGCGTTGTTGAGAACAATCGTGTCTTTCTTTCAAATTCAAGATTATAGCGGGAGAATTCCTTTTAGGAATTCAATCAGTCTATCTAACTACGGTCCATCCCAATCATTGGATCCCTCATCCGTCCATATCCCACGTTTCTACCATCTCCACGCCTCATCCTTCCCTTCTCTCTATCTCTAGTTCTTGGTGTTGAAAGATCGGGTAACCTCACGGCTAACCTCACGGCTAACCCCGTACCACGTGATATCCATATCCCTTGGTTTAGTTCAGTTTAATTAACTTCCACACTTTTACCCCATAATCACTAACTTTCACACTTTTACCCCATAATCACTAGTTACTCTAAGTCAGCGGCGGAGCCAGAAAATTTTCGAGGGGGGGCACAAAATTTTTTTCTAATAAGACATTTCGCAAATAAATTTATATATAAATTCGCATATTATGTTAAAAATTAAACACTAAAATCTATAAATTAAAAAAAAAATTATACTAAAGTTTTCAAACTATAAATTAGAGTTTTTCGTTGTATATATTTTTTATTTAGATGATAGTTAAATTAATTTGGATATTTAGTTTGTTTTTATAAAGAAATTGTCAAATAAACTAGACAGTGGTTGATGAAATATTGTATTGATTACATTAGATTAACTGAAATTTAATTAAAAAAAATATACAATTCAAAAATAAGGTTTGTTTTGTATATTAATTTTAAAGTTGTGTTTTATAAATAAACTGTCAAATAAAATTAATTAATGGTTGATAAAATAGTATGTTAAAAATTATATCAAGTTGATTGTATTAATTAAGAGTTAAGCAATACTAAAAACAAAAAGAACATTTTTTCCTATTCCCCAAGACTCGAACCCTACAGTCCAAGCCCTCCTTCTCACCATCTACCAGATGAGCTAGCAGAGGAGTATGAATGATATCAACCTACGTAAAAATAATCTCGTTGGAAGCAGGGGCACAATCCCCCATAACCCCCTGTCTCCGCTTCTGCTCCAAGTGTCAATCACTTGACTTGCCTCCCGCAATCCATACCGTGACACACATGCGAGTAACTCATTGCATCTTATCTCGACGACAAGCTCAATGGTTATGTTAAGTCTTAGTGATATAGACACATGAGCAAAAAAATTTGGAACTTGAAGACATCATTTGAAATGTAGAAAATTTATGGTGGCGGCCAAAAAATTAAAAATATTGAGGATATGAAGAAGAAAATAGAAAATAAATTTAGAATAACATTACTTTAGATATTTTCGAAAATCTGTTTTGACATACAAAATGCATGGTTAGTGTAGGGCATATATTTGTAACCGCTTTTGTAAGCTCGTGAGTGATTGACATAGATGGCAGCAGCAGTGGAGAACCGTGTGGACTTCGGAGAGGATGATGTCAGTCTATGACGTGAGATGGTGATCCCCATCACGTGCATATCCGATGCTTCTGTTACGTTGTACAACCTCGACTTGGGTCCCTGCTTGCTACATACCCAGCTGGCAGCTGTACATATAATATAATATAAACCCTCATGCTCCCTCCCTAACAATCACCTACAGATAAAAAAAAAAACCATTCTGAAAATCAAGAATCATGACACACATGTCGAGAAGACACCGAAGTGATCACAAGAGCTACCATGCGGGTAATCCGATCCACAGAGACTCACGGGTCATATCCAAAGTCCAACCGAGGATCCGGATAATCCATATCTTCGCACCAGAGATCATCCAAACCGACGTTGCTAACTTCCGAGAGCTCGTCCAGAGGCTTACCGGAAAAGCGTCTTCTTCCTCCCCGGCGGCCGCCGCCACCACAACAACAACTGAGAGGGTCAGGGATGTGAGTGAGAAGAATATAGATACATATAATGATGATATTAGGGATAATGGTGGAGGGTTATTAGAAGGACTTAATCAGTGCTTTATGCAAGAGATGAATCCATTTGAGGAGAGCTTTCTTCCTCTTTCTTATTACTAATTTAGTTGTTTTGGCTTTTCTCTTATGCTTTGTATAATTTCACTCAACTCTACCTAGCTATAAAAGGAGAATTTGTGATTGAGATACGTAACTAGCGCTCATATTTCATACAATCTATGTATTTCTATAAGTCTCACATATAATCTTCAAAAGAGGCGAGTCCTTTAGGCTCCGGTCCGACTCATATACACAATTCAACCCAAACCCATCATATTTTTAGACAAAAGGTTATGGTAAGTCTCATCGACAAATCATTTAATTTTGTAATACTTTGAAATAACTAGTACAACCAAATACTTAAAAGCATTCAACCTATTTATAAAACTTTCACGGAACTTGTCAAATACACAACCACATGACTTAACAACAAAACAACTCTAGATTAAATTTGTATCATAGATATGTAAACAGTACGAATATATATTTTTAAAATATAGAAAAAATATACATGTACTCTGATGATATCTAGCTTTTTTTTTATAGATAGGAAAGAAATAAGTTTGACCAAACGTAATAAGTGACGTGGTTCGGCCTAGAGCATCCAAACAGATGAGAAACAAATACTCCGAAGGAAGATCCATAATAACGGTAGAAAAGACGTGTCCAAATTAAACACAACCGATTTGTCCGCTTTCCAAAAAACAAACGTGAGACGTAGAAAGCAAAAAAAAAACAAAAAAACTTTAGATAATAAAGTTTAGTTTAACCCTTCAATTAGCATGTAGTAAAATTGATTTTCCTTCTTCAACAATTAAGATGCATCCCATTTAATCACTTATTTGCGGGGTGAGGTTTATAATCCAAAAAAATGGGGAGGTTCTGGCATTTATACAAGTTTAGGATATTAATGTAACTCTTTAATAAAACAAATGAGTTATTTTCATGTTATGTTTTATCTATTTCTTCGTCTATTACAACTGTATAATAATATTTTTATTAATTAAAGTGTATTATTTTAGCTGCTCGACTCTAATACATAAGTTTAAATTCAATTATGTGTATGGCTTGGGGATTTTGGGTGGGCTGAACATTGTGTCCTAACTGCTGACAGTTGGTTACACATACAAGTCTACACGAATATATTGAATAAGCAGATATAAAGTCAATTTAAATTGCAGATCATCATCTTATTCTTTTTATCATAATCAAGATTCTTTATTTTTCTTTCAAAGTTGTACTTAACTACAATTGTACATAGACAAGTGGAGATACGAACGGTTTATTGTCGTTTATGGAGACCATGACATGTAGATATTAATCATTTGTAGCCCTCATATTAATAATTAAGCTAGTGGGTATTAAAAAAAAAAAAAATCTCTGATCAACTTATGCATCATAACATCAATAGATATTAACATAAAATACAACTAAAAACTATATAAATCTCAAACAATTTTAAAAATGGGGAACCGTTAATAGCATCGGCTCGTACTTTGGTATGGGAAGGAGTCTAGCAATCGGGCCCTGGTTGCCTGGGATACGATTTGTCTCCCTAAACGTGTTGGTAGCCTTGATTTTAAAGAATTGTTATCTTGGAATAAAAGAAGCATCACTAGGTTCGTTTTCGAAATCCATACTAATTCTTGCAGCATCTCGAGTTCGTGGATTAGGACTCATTTCCTCAAAAGGTATAATATTTGGAACTCCATCTCCAAGAGCTCCCAAAGCTTCTTTTGGAAATCTATTCTCAAAGTTCAGGACAAACTCCTCTCAAAGACCAAATTATCTAGCCTCATCCTAACTCTTTCGAAGGCCAATGACTCCTACTCCACTGCTAACGTTTACGGACTTCTTCAGCCTGAAGACGTCTTTCCTAGATGGAACTTTGACATCCGAGGGAAGCTAAATATCCCCAGATGTAGCTTCACAGCTTTGCTTATCGGACATGGTAAATTTTCTACCCTCAATAAGCTTGTTGATTGGAACCCGGTGAACGACCCCATGCCACCCGCATGCTCTATAACTTGAATCCTGAATCCCTTACCCACCTTTGGATCGATTGCCCATATACTTTCCTTGTTCTTGAGATCACCTTAGATGGATCCGTGTCCATATGCGTTTTCAAAACTTGAATGAAATGATCCTCGAGCTTTGTAGCTTCAGTACTACCAAGAATAACTTCATCCGTGGGGTTAGAGGCGGCACTATTACGACATTTCCTTACCACACTTGGAAAGCTCGTAACGACACTAACTATGGTAACAATAACTACGGTGCTATTGAGTGTGCCAATTTCATCATCCTTACTGTGAAAAACTACACATCTATTAAAAGAAGTGAAGTTATGGCATGGGCCAAGATTCTAGAATTCCTCTCGCTTCTTGATCTTATTTGTTTTTCCCCCTTAGTTTTTGGTTTTATCCTAAGGCGGTACCAATGGACTTGTTTAGGCTTGTTCTTGGTCTAGATGACTATCTTGTATCCATCCCTCTTTTCTCAATACAAGTACATTTTCAGAAGAAAAAAAAAAGTTTTACAAATATTGCGATAACAATTACATGATCTACCAACCACATTTTTGTGGTAGAAAGGGAGGGTTAGTCCCTCAGTGTATTAGAAAAAACGAGTTATATAGGAGTTATAAGAGGAAGCGAAACACCTTGTAAATAATCTAAAATCAAAGCACGTGAACTAAAGGGAGGGTCCTGAAAATAATAAACACCAACCGCAAGTGAGAAGGTAAAATTGGCTCCCGAAAAGTATGACCAAACCTTACGGTTCAATCACGGATTAGAGAGCCTTGACAATGAGCTACCGGGCTATAAAAGGGATGAATGTTGTCAACACCATTTTTAATCAACTGTAACACAATTTTGGAATCGCTGTCAATATGATTGCATCGATGCCAAGCATTCCAAGCCATTTCTAGTCCATAGAAGATCCCCATTAGTTGGCGGCCATTGTCATTGTATGACCTAGATTCACCATAAAAACTCCCGAGACAACTTCCATTGTTGTCCCTCATTATGCTTCCAACCGTGGCATCCACGAGATTCACCCTAGAGGCACCATCAATATTGACCTCGGTCCAACCATATTCAAGTGCAATCCACTAAACCAAAACTTCCCTCTTCCGGCAGGGTACCGGTTGGTGACAACAGTATGGTTACATCTTTCCCGATATTGAGCATAGAGGAATCCCACCTTATTTTGAACCCCATCATCTCCTTGGAAAACGCCACTTTAAAACCAACAAATCACTATGTGATCTTACTATTGCCAGGTTCTAAAAGAACCATTCATCCCAATCCAAACCGGAAAACTACCCTTGGAGTGACGGAGGAATCAATTTCGTCCAGGTACAATGTACAACCCTACAATCCCTGAATAAATGAAGGAGAGTTTCAGCATGTACGGGGAAGTTGTGGCAGTTATCGAAACTCGAAATATGACATCTCTCCCGCTTGGAGTTAGTCAGGATAACACCCCAAGTGACCAACCACATGAAAGTTTGAACCCTCTCTTGAACCCTCAACTTCCAAATCATACATAACAACCCCTTTCTAGCATGCTCAATATATATATGATGGCAGAAGAAGATATCATCTTGTATACAAAGGCTATAAAAAGAACACACCGTTTCTAGACCCAATCCATCGATTATAGTCCCTAGCATCACTATGTTCCACTAGGGTCCGAGCAACCAAATTAAGGAAACTCGTGTTAGATAGATTCGGTGAAGGTGTGTTTTATCCCATCCATTCTCCGCATTTCACAAGTCCTTGACACGAAGGCTTAACTCCACATCAATGAGCTCGATCAATCAGTGCATGGTACGAGAGAATGTCATTGTACAACCATTTATCCGCCAAAAAATATACCATGGTTACATTAGCCACATTCCATCCAATATTTGGAGCTATAATATCATTATAGCTCATGGTGATGCCCTTCCAAATGACTGAGCTTCTTGATTTACATACGAGAGTCGAGGGTCAACTCACATTCGTAACTTTGTATTTATGTACACAATGCGAATACATAGTTGATGCGGATTCTAAAAGAATCTCCATTCCACTACTGACGGCCATATTAGCCATGGTGGCCGATCTTAGTCCAAGACCCCGTATTTTTCAGTTTGGCAAAGCTTATTCCACTATAGAAGATGGATCTTCCACTCACCCATATTACTACCCTAAATAAACCAACAACAAAACTTGTCCATAATATCCCGACAAGCACTAGGAAGAATGATCATTTGCATTATATATAGAGGTATAGTACAAATCACATAATTAACAAAAGTAATTCGTCCCACAAGGCTCAGAGAGTATGCCTTCTAACCAACAAGCTTGGACTGAACACGCTCTTTTTCATGGATTAGAGAAATACCAAGGTATTTACAAAGATTTTTAGCTAGTAGTAGGGATACTACTCATTTCATGAAGTAGCCACTCAAGTTCACCTTGGATATTGTGTGACATAAAAATCTGGAATTTGGCGGGACTTACTCGTTGGCCCGAAGCACCATTAAATCTTTCCAAAATGTCTTTGATCAGACACATTTGACAAAAGAAGCCTAAAAATAGAGTAATATGTCATCAACAAAAATGAGGTGGAAAATGTTTGGCCCACCTCGAGAGAGATGAATAGATTTCCATCTTCCATTATTAAATGCCTGATCGATGAGATGACTCAGTCTCTCCATGTTCTCGTAGAGAACATATAGATAAGGTGGGGTCACCCCACCTAATACCTCGAGTCATCGGGGAAGAGTTAGATTCCTCACCATTCCAAAGCATACTCATAGAACATGTGGTCATACATGTAGAAATCCATTTGATCCATGTCGGCAGAAGCTTGAGATCGTGAAGGGTTTCAATTATGAATTCCCATCATAACCTATCATAAGCATTCTCCAAGGAGTTTAAGGCCCATCGAGCCTTTTTGGACCTTCTTTTTCCTTATAGAATGAACTACTTCATGGAGATTCACAATATTGTCCGAGATCACCATCAAGTAATGAAGCTACTCTACCTTGGGCTTACAATCTCGCTCATAACATGTTTTTGTTCACCATAATCTTCGTTATTGTTTTAAAGAAAACCGTGAAGAGGCTTATTGGTCGGAATTGAGTAATGAACTCCGGTTTATCCACTTTTTCAGTGAGCACCGTACCATTAATGTCTCGTTTTAAGACAGAGGAAAGGTATTCTCCTAGGAAAAAAATTCATGAACAAGTTTATTAGAGAAGAACCAACAGTAGACAATATATTTTTATAAAAATGAGTTGGAACACATCAACATCCGGAGCCTTTAATTTGCCAATTTGTTTGACAACTTCAAGAATATCCTTAGCACCAAACATATTTGTTTGTGCCTCCATGTAAGTCTCCAAGATTACTGGAAAGGCCATTCCTCTGACGACTTCAACATTTTTTCTAGGTGAAAAACCATTATACATAAAAGCATAACGGAGTTGATTCCAATTACTAAAGAATCATAAGATAAAGAGCGATGCCAATTAGCAAAAAATGTAAAGGTAGTAAATCTACTAAGGTCAGTAGGGACATTATGGACATTTATAGCACTCATAAATTGCATAAATCCTTTCACCTGCTCCCCAAGGGTTTCAATGTATGTACTTGTACAAACACGTGCTACAAGTAAATTAATCAATCCACTTTAAAGTTAAAAATTAGGAGTAGTATTTTTGGGCGTAGCACTTCCACTAATGCGGTTGGTACATGTGAGCATCATGTATGCTCCCAATATAGTTGCGTTGTTCCTATATGAGTTGCATCTAATCTAACTTCCTATGCATCTCGACAAGTATGCCACAAACTATTAGGATCATAATACCATCACCTATTCTAGACATCATTGTAAAACTTTGTTGGATCTACAGGGAGAAGACCAGTCGAGTCGATTAGACCACCCACAAGGAGGGGTCGTGTGCATCCGAGCGCACATGCACGTTAGGCCCAAGCCCAACACATAAACCCGATGAGGTTCCATCCTAAAATTAATTGGTTATAGAAGGAGTAGCTCACCGACCTTATATACTAGGCTCGGAAGCCCACAACTTTCGATGTGGGAACTTATTATCTCCAACACGCCCCCGCAAGTGCAACTAGAGGATATAGACCGAGTTGCACTTGCCCACAGGTTAGGATCGCAAGCCACATAGAGGCTAACCCCTTTGATATCATGTCAAAGTCCGATACAGACGGACCGGGTAGAGCGGGGGTCGTGTGCATCCGAGCACACATGCACGTTAGGCCCAAACCCAACACATAAACTCGATGAGGTTCCATCCTAAAATCAATTGGCAATAGGAGGAGTAGCTCACCGAGCTTATATACTAGGCTGGGAAGTCCCAATCTTTCGATGTGGGAACTAATTATCTCCAACACGCCCCCGCAAGTGCAACTAGAGGATATAGACCGAGTTGCACTTGTCCACAGGTTAGGATCGCGAGCCACATAGAGGCTAACTCTTCTGATACCATGTCAAAGTCCGATACAAACGGACCGAGTAGAGTAGGGGTCGTGTGCATCCGAGCACACATGCGTGTTAGGCCCCAACCCAGCACATAAACCCGATGAGGTTCCATCCTAAAACCAAGTGGCAATAGGAGGAGTAGCTCACCGATCGAGCTTATATACTAGGCTGAAAAGTCTCAATCTTTCGATGTGGGAACTAATTATCTCCAACATCTTGCAAAAACATTTTTCCGGTTAAAGGTCTGGCAAACCAAGTGGCTTCTTCGAACTTTGTCCTCTACACATTCAACCCACAAAACCAATACAATTAGAGAAAATAAGTTTTAAAAAAAACCCAATGATTTATGGTTTGTCAAACAAATATAACAAAATTTCCACCAACAACGACACCAAACAAGTATATGAATCGAGTAGAGGTATAACAAAATAGAAACATATAATAAAAACACGTATATTGGAGTCAACCTACTATATCAAACAACTCGATCGGTAGTAGTAAAGGACAAAAAAGAAGGTTTTTAGAATTTGCATACTCACAACAATGAATAATCAATCTCAATTGACAATAATCGTATAAAAAAAATCACATGTAGCCACGCTATGAAGAAGACAACCTTGCATAACTTTCACATATTGTAGTATATGAAAAGTATAAATTCCGCTAGTAAAATCGAACAATCTTAACTTCTTCACTCTCGGAAAAAGGACAATTCGACTTGGTGTTGATATTCTTCTTAGTAAAACATCGAAAATATGATTATTGCTATGAAAAAAGGACAGACGACTCGACAAAGGGGGTCGATTGACTCGACCATAAGTAAAACATCGAGCAATCTTAACTTCTTCACACTCGGTTCTCGATCAATCTTGTCTGGACATATATTTTCTTGATCACATGGAGAACTTTAACTTATTGTAGATATTTTTTGAGAATAATTTCATTTTAACTTTAAAAACAATAAAATGACTAAATATCATAAACGTAAAGATAAATATCTAAAAAACCAAAGTAAAAGAAACCTACCATTATTTGTGGTAAATTCTAGCCTATATGTAATAACGGGGCATTTGCAAACCTAAAGTATAAAAATTGCGAATCAGATATCTTTAATTCTATTATAATAAAAACAAACTTTTTTTCCCCCCCTCGTTTTGTTTAAAGTTGGAGGTTTTAATTATTTTTTTTTTGGTGAGAAGAGGATTTAAAATTTTAAAACTGAAAGTTGGATAGTTTTGATTATACAATTTCCAATTGTTTAATTTAATAATCAAGTGACATTATTTATAACACTTGAAAATGATAGAAATGACAACTCCTTTTACTCGTAAAATAAAAAAGTATCGACGCACGACTTGTGAGGACGAAGGACATTTTGTGAAGTATTCATCCTCTCCACCTCTACGTACAATTCCAGCTGGGTTTCCTAATTTTCAACTTTACAGAAAAAGGAAAAATAAATCCCTGACTATATAAATTCCATAACTCATTGCTTCTCAACGAACAAACTACAGAAACAAAAAAAAAACCCTAGCTAGCATTTTCCAAATCAATAGTCATGACGCACATGTTGAGAAAACACCAAAACGATCAGAGAAACTCCTCTACGGGTAATCCGATCCACAGAGACTCACGGGTCATATCCAAAATCAAACCAAGGATCCGGATCATCCATATCTTCGCCCCGGAGATCATCCAAACTGACGTCGCCAATTTCCGAGAGCTCGTCCAGAGGCTCACTGGAAAAGCCTCTTCCTCCCCGGCCACCACTACCACCACCACCACAACTTCGACCTCCTCAGAATACTCCAACGCTGAGATGGCCAGGAAGTTGTCGGATTTCAGTGACAAGGATTGTTTTGGTAGTTACGATGATAGGGATAATGGTGGAGGGTTTCTGGGGGTATTTGAAGGACTCAATGATTACTTTATGCAAGAGATGAACGAATCCGGTAATGAACACCATCCATTTCAGGAGAGCTTATATCCTCTTTCTTACAGCAGCAACAACACAAGTCCGTTTTAATTTTAATTGCTGGGTTCTGAATATATACATATATATCTCGAGATTGTATAGCTAGCTAAGCTAGGGTTTAGGTGTTGATTTGTATGGTAGAAGAGTGGATTTTTGTGGTATTCATTTTGAAGCTTTTGAGCGAGTTGATTGAGTGATATCCAGCAATTGCAGATATGGTGTGTAAATAGGAAAGAGGGTTGGGAGGAGAATCGAACACATTGTACCCTTCAACTCTATTTTAACTTTTTTATTACTAATTTAATTATTAAGATACTGTGGTTTGCTGTCTTTATGGTTTTAGCATTTCCAGTTTTTTGAGCTCTCTTTCTCAGTTCCATAATGCAGTACATGTACTGATGTACATGCCTAGCTTCAACTGCCTTGTTTTAGTCAACTGTACTTACAAGGAGAACCAATAAGAGAAATAACTATTGTTTTTTCATACAATTCTTATGTACATCTAGCAAGTGTTACATCTCATATACTACTTGCTTTTTCTTTCTTTTTTTTTATTTTTTTTATTTAAAAAATCAAATATATAAGCAATGCAATGAATAAGAAAAATAAAAAACCTAGAACTCATAAATCCCCCAAATCCTCTATAATGTAGCAAAATCCAACGAATTTTGGTCACCCCTCAAAAAGTACAATCTGATGACCTCGGATATCTCCGGCAACCCGGATCTTTACCGGACAATCCCGCTCATTTATCTCTTTCCAAGAAACCAAAGCACCACAACTTCCGTCTTGTAATCTCGGCAATGGTTTTTGCCAACGTCCGATACAGGCGGATCGGGTAGAGCGGGGGTCGTGTGAATACGAGCGCACATGTGCGTTAGGCTCATGTTCAGGACATAAACTCTATGAGGTTCCATCCTAAAACCAATTGGCGATAGGAAGAGTAGCCCACCGACCTTAACTAGGTTCGGAATGCCCACAACTTTCGATGTGGGAACTTATTATCTCCAACACGTCCCTGCAAGTGCAACTAGAGGTTATAGACCGAGTTGTACTTGCCCACAGGTTAGGATCACGAACCGAATAGAGGCTAACTCCTTTGATATCATGTCAAAGTCCGATACAAACGGACTGGGTAAAGTGGGGGTCGTGTGCATCCGAGCCCACATGTGCGTTAGGCCCAAGCCTAGCACATAAACCCAACGAGGTTCCATCCTAAAACCAATTGGCTATAAGAGGGGTAGCCCACCGACTTTATATACTAGTCTCGGAAGTCCCAATCTTGTGATGTGGGAACTAATTATCTCCAACAGGTTTGGCTTCAGTTTAGCCCCAAATCCTCTCTATCTCGTTTGCTTCCACCATCGCTAGAAGCAAATTACTCCTCTTCACCGCCTCTCCATCCTATACCTCCTTCTCCGTTTATGTGGACTTTGTTAAACCCAAAGTTTTACCCCGGTGTTTCCAGTCTTCACCAACTCACACTCTATGGTTAACCAACATGGGATTTTGTTTGCACCATCTCCATGTTTGTTGTGTGTGTAGCTTGTCTTTGGGTGTGTTTGACAAGGCCGAAACACTAGCGATTCGGAGTGTATGTGAGTGTAAGTAGTGCAGAGGAGCCAGCTGCACCGACTGCTACAGGTACCATTCTGATTAATGGTTTAATTGTTAGAGTGTTATTTGATACTGGTGCTACACATTCTTTTATTTCCGATGCCTATGTAGTGCGTCTGAGTCTAGATACAGTTGAGAGGATGCCCTTTATTATAGGGTTACCCGATGGTGGTAGGGTCAGAGGTACCCGTGAGATTCGTTACTGTCCCATTATTGTAGGGACCCGTGTTTTGCTTGTGGACTTCTTTGTCATGCCATTAGTGCATGAAGAAGTCATTCTAGGTATGGATTGGATGGATAGACATTCTGCAGTCATAGATGTAGGTAGGAGGACTGTTACCCTCTCTACCGAATTAGGTTAGATAGAGGTTTTCCGAGGTTGGGACCTTGGAAAGACAGACACAATTATCAGTGCGATACGGGCAGCTAGACTGATTGCACAGGGTTGTGATGTCTTCTGGTGTTATGCCATGAAGAAGGGGGAGAGTCCAGCATTAGAGGACATCCCAGTTGTCTGTGATTTTGCAGATGTATTTGTTGAGCCGTCCAGTTTTCCGCCTCAGAGGAGTGTGGATTTTGGCATTGATTTAGAGCCTGGTACGAGACCGATCTCGAAGGCCCCATATCGGATGGTGCCTGTTGAGATGTTAAAGTTGAAGAAGCAACTCGAGGAGTTGGCTGAGAAGGGTTTTATTCGCCCTAGCGTATCTCCATGGGGAGCACCTGTCCTCTTCGTACGGAAGAAGGACGGATCGTTGAGACTGTGCATAGATTATAGAGAGCTGAACAAGGTGACCATCAAGAACAAGTATCCATTGCCGCGTATTGATGATTTGTTAGATCAGCTTCAGGGAGCGACAGTGTTCTCCAAGATTGATCTGCGCTCATGATATCACCAGCTGAGGGTGAGAGAGCATGATGTGCACAGGACAACATTCCGGACCAGATATGGACACTACGAGTTTGTAGTGATGCCATTTGGGCTTACGAATGCCCCAACTGTCTTTATGGTTTGTGGTGGTATTCATAGATGATATTCTTGTGTACTCTCGCAGTAGAGAGGTGCATGTAGGACAGCTGAGGACTGTATTGCAGGTTTTACGGGATAAAGAACTTTATGCTAAGTTCTCTAAGTGCGAGTTTTGGATGTCAGAGGTAGCATTCCTGGGTCACATTGTTTCCACCGAGGAGATCAAGGTTGATCCGGCGAAGATAGAGGCAGTAGCAGCATGGACGACACCGACGAACGTCAAGGAAATACGTAGCTTTCTTGGCTTAGCCGGTTATTACAGACGCTTTGTGGAGGGATTTTCTGTGATTGCCCGTCCACTGACGAGTTTGCTGAGGAAGACTACCAGATTCGTATGGTCTGATAAGTGTATGCAGAGTTTTGAGGAGCTGAAGAGACGTCTGACTTCTGCTCCTATTTTGGTACAGCCAGAGGGTACAGAGGATTTTGTGGTATACAGTGATGCATCCAAGCTAGGCTTGGGATGTGTGTTGATGCAGCGGGGCAGAGTGATTGCATATGCGTCTAGACAGCTGAAGACGTATGAGGAGAACTACCCGACTCACGATCTGGAGTTGGCAGCGGTAGTTCATGCATTGAAGATTTGGAGACATTACTTGTATGGTGCTACATGTCAGAACTTCACAGACCATAAGAGTCTGAAGTATTTATTTATGCAGCGGGAATTGAATAACCACCAGCGTAGGTGGCTTGAGCTGATCAAGGAGTTTGATTTGGAGATTCTGTATCATCCAGGAAAGGCGAACGTTGCCGCTGACGTCCTGAGCAAGAAGACGCTTCGAGAGTAGGCGATTGCGAGGCTGACAGTTCAGCATCACTTACAGAGAGACCTGATCTCGTTAGAGTTGGACATCTAGTTTCCTGATGAGGATGCCCAACTAAGTACTTTAGAGGTTCTTCCTGATCCGTTGGGTGAAATCCAACAGAAGCAGGAGACCTGCCCGACACTGACAAGGATACGAGAGAGGATGTCTCGGGATGAGGCATCACAGTTCCTGCTAGGAGCAGATGGAGTTTTGAGATGCTGCGGTCGCGTCTGTGTACCTGCTGATACAGAGCTGAGACAAAGGATTTTACAGGAGGCTCACTGTACACCATACTCTATACATCCAGGTACGAGTAAGATGTATAAGGATTTGAGACGTTTATATTGGTGGGGAGGGTTGAAGCCCGATGTGGCCAGATTTGTTGCACGACCTGTTAGCAGGTCAAGATTGAGAATTGTAGACCTGGAGGTGAGCTCCATCCACTTCATGTTCTGCAGAGGAAGTGGGAGGACATCACCATGGACTTTGTGATTGGGCTGAGACTGAGCCGGAGTTTTAATGCCATCTGGGTTATAGTGGACAGATTGACGAAGACGGCGCGTTTCATTCCTATTAGGGAGACGTGGCCGGTGAGCAGATTAGCTGAGGAGTACACTAGGCAGATAGTGAGACTCCATGGTGTACCGAGGACGATCGTCTTTGACAAAGATGGACGATTTACCTCGAGGTTCTGGCAGCAGATTCAGACTGCCCTGGGGACGAGTTTACACTTTACGACTGCGTTTCATCCTCAGACAGATGGTCAGTCTGAGAGGACCATTCAGACCCTGGAGGATATGTTGCGAGCTTGTGTGTTGGATTGGGGACAAGTGTGGACGGATCATCTCCCACTTGTTGAGTTCTCATACAACAACAGCTGTCATGCATCTATTGGGATGACCCCATATGAGGCACTGTATGGACAGAGATGCTGTACTTCGTTATGCTCGGATGAGCCTAGTGCGGCTAGTGGTTTGACACCTGATCAGATTCAGGATGATGTGACTCGAGTAGCACTGATTCGAGAGCGGATGCTGACTGCCCAGAGCCGTCATAAGTCGTATGTTGATAGGAGGCGTAGACCTCTTGAGTTCAGAGTTGGAGCCCATGTGTGGCTGAGAGTGTCCCCGACACGAGGTGTTAGGCGATTTGGCATTAAGGGGAAGTTGAGCTCCGGATATGTCGGACCGTTTAAGATTCTGGATCGGGCTGGGAGTGCAGCTTACAGATTAGTGATGCGCCCTTGACAACCATGACCGTGGATAAGGAGGACGATGCTTTGCGGGTTCGCTCCGATGGACCGCTTACTCGCTCCCGAGCTAAAGCCATCGCCCAAGTTGCCGGCTCAATCATCCGCCGCACCATTGCATCACTTGGACCCGTTAGTGGCATGCCATGTCACAACTCCACCATGGCATAAACTTCCGGCGCCACGTCATCAAGCTAGCAATATTATTATTATTTTATTATATTTTGCATTTAAAATAATAGACTTTAATTTTCGGAACCGTAACTCCGGAACTTAATTCCGGGAGTTACTTGCCGACATTGATAGTCTAGGCCTCTCAATTCGGGAGTTAGCCCCGGCTTTATTTTCCTCTTTTATTTCCCGCCTTTATTCCGTCTTTAATTTCCGGCTAATGGTTTGGCCTTCATCCACTATATAAAGGATGTTTGACCACACTTGTAAAGCATGTCTAATATTAATCAAGTTATTTGAAGGAAAATCCTCTCTCTTGATTTGGGCATCACCTCCCCTTCAATGCCCTCAAAGTTCTTCCTTGGATCAAGTCTTAGATCCAAGAACTCACATTCGAGGATTCTTCTAAAGAATCAAACTCTCAAATCCACTCTCAAATGCGAGATATCCGAATCAAACCTTCTAAAGAATCAAACTCTCAAATCCAAAAACAAGACTTGGATCAAGTCTTGTTTTTGTGCGTTATTTTATTATCCTTCTTTTGCCTTTGTTGTTCTTTCCCTCTTGAAGATCTTCATCTTGTGCTTCGTGTTCATTGAAGTTTTCTTGAAAATTTTTTTTTCTCACCAAACAAATTTATGAGATATTTGGTGTTCCATCAAACCATCTATCAAATACAATTTGTTCTTAAACCGACCCAATCCGACAAGTTTGTTAATCAATTTTACCAAATTTCTTGGGATTTATTTGTTATCAAATTCGGATATCTCGCATTTTGATATTCAAAAAAAAAAAACAAAACAAAAACCAAAACTCTTCAACAAAGAGGATTTGTTTCCAAAGTGTTTCATCTCTTGCATCAAAAGTTGCAAAGTTCAAAAAAAAAAAAAAAAAAAGTGAAAAGACGTCCGGCAAACCGGTCCATCCGAAAAATCGGATTATTACAAAAGGTCAAAGACCAAAAGCAAGTAAAACTTGCCGATAAACAATCCCTCCATTTCTTATCTCTCCATCTTCTTACACACGTTGCAAATTTATCACTTGTTATTTGTGTGAATTGGTTCAAATTTTGTTGGATTAGCCTATCTTGTCTAACCGCCAAACGGCCTTCCCAAAAGTAGAACCTTAACGCACTTGAACTTGGGTAACGTTGACTTAATTCGTCACCTTGCTATTTGATTGCTTGCATTTGTGTGTATCCATTTGGAATCATGACTAACGTTGATATGGAAAACTCTCAGGATGCTCGTGAACGTGAAAATATCTCCTTATCCGAGGAAGTTGTTAATCTTAAGTAACAATTGGAGGAGATGAGGGCACAACTTTTGGCCCTTACGATCGCTCAACGTCCCGCTTCAAATCCAAATGACACCATGGTCGAGACTTCCACGTCCGATGCCCGACGAAAAGGCAAAGGTCTTTTGGGATCCGACCCATCTCAAGGTCTTAGGCTTGCCTCAGTCATCGAAAGTCAAAATCAACAAGACGGTAAGGACCACCTCAATGAGACCAACAACAACGATGGCCCGACTCCGGATGATTTACTTTATGTAGATACGATGGATCGGAACAAGCGTTTCGAGCGCAACCGTAGATGGTACGGATCGCCCCCACCTCTACCAAATGCACAACATACTAGCCGTCCCGTCCAGGACGAATCCTGACACACCAATCGACAAGATCATCATCCTCGACGTTCTAGTAATGATCGGTATGGACAACGCCGCCAACAACCTAGCCGGCGATCATCATACCGCGGCTATGATGAATATGACGAGAGGGATGATTTTGATGAGTTCTCCGACGATGAACCCAACTTGGAACGGGTGGCTCATGTCCGTCCATGGCACCCACCCGTCCGAGACCCATATGAGAATCAGGACCGAGGAGAAGAATGGTTGCCTCCTCCTAACCCACCAAGGCATGCACATCAACGAGCTCATCATGATGATATGCCACCGCCCCGCCCGGATCCCTACAAAGCTCGTAGGGAAGGTAAAGTTAAATTCCCAATATTTTATAGGGAATATGATCCTTGTGTATTTCTTGATTGGGCACAGGACATGAGAAGGGCTTTGAAGCATTTCCACTATGAGGAATATGAGAAGATCGAAGCGGCAACCATGTATTTTGAAGGCGATGCAAAATCTTGGTGGAACCGGTATGAACACGTCCGTGAGAGCCGAGGATGGAAACCGGTTGCGACGTTTGATCAATTGATCTACGTCATGACAAAGAAGTATGTCCCCGACGACTTCAAAAACGATATGTGGATGCAAATTGCCAAGCTCCAACAAGGCAAACTCACTCCGGTGGCCTACTTGGCCAAGCTCGAGGACATGCATATGAAGGCCGGCATTTCGGCCTCTCCCTCCGCCCTACGCACCAAGTTCATGAGTGGCCTTAATCCGTCAATCCGAGGTCCCCTTGAGATCGTTCCATACAAGGACTTGGGAGCTTTGTGTCATGCGGCCATGAAGCTTCACAAGCAACAACAAGAGAATCCAAGATACTCAAGGTATAACTAATCTCAAAGTCAATACGCTTATTCTACTAACACCCATGTTCGAGATATATCTAGTTCTCAAGATTCCGGCGCCACCAAAGGAGCCCAACGGATGGTTCAATCCACCCGACAAGCGGATACCGAGAGGGCACCACAACGTGGTCCCAATGCCCCGGCACAAGCGCCTTCCGTCCGCACCCCTCAAGGACCTCCACCGGCGGCACGGCCAAGAGAGCCCGTGTGTTACAAATGTAGCGGATTTGGTCACGTCCAACGTGATTGCCCGAACACTAAGCTGTGTTGTTTGCCAACCCCTCATATGAAGATGAGGAAGATGAAGAAGACGGCGATATCATCATAGAGGATGACCAAGATGCCGACCCTTACTACGACATGGAACCATGCGACGAACAAAGGGCTTGCGGCCCGGCACAACCCGGTAAATTTGCCCTTGTATCTCGTCAAATTTTGGCCGTTAAAGAATTTGTTCCTATTGACCAACGCGGGAATCTTTTCCACTCTCGTTGTTTGGTCAATAATATTAGTCTCTCTTTAATAGTTGATGGGGGTTCATGTTGTAACATTATCAATGAAAAAGTGGTAAAACACTTTAAGTTGCCTACAACCCCCCACCCAACACCTTATGGAATCCAATGGAGTTCCGATAAGGCGTGTGACACCGTCACACAACAAGCTTGGGTGACGTTTTCCATAGGCGCCTATGTTGATAAGATCCTTTGTGATGTTATCAAAATGGACGCCACACATGTATTATTAGGACGACCATGGCAATTCGATCGTCGTACATTCCATGATGGTTATCTTAATAGATATATGTTCCAATATAATGGAAAAAGAGTCACATTATTGCCTATGACTCCACATGAAATATTAATTGATTATGCGGAACGGAAGAGGCAACAAGCCATAGATGAGATCACTACGGCGCCGACAACATCGGACCCTCCTAGGAGTCCTCCCGATGTTGTGGGTGCTAGTACTTCCGGATCCCGGAACACCGCCCCTAGTAACCATGCTATTGAGTCTAGAGGTTGTAAAGGAAGCATCGTTCCCACAAATGCAACTTTACCATCTCCAGACCCAATAATCAAAGGCCGGTGTGAGCCAAGGGTACTTTTGGCCCGGAAACATGATTTGACACCGGTCAAGGAAGGCAAGTTACCATGCTTCTTGCTAGTCCCTTTTTGTTTATCTACTTCCCATGACCTTAGTAATATGCCGCACGAGGTGTTACTTTGTTGTCTGAATTTCAGGACGTCTTGACCGATGATCTACCACCCGGCTTGCCACCGATCCGTGGAATTGAGCACCAAATTGATTTGGTGCCCGGCGCGCCTTTACCCAACCGTGCCGCTTACCGTGCAAGTCCGGAAGAGACTAAGGAGCTATAACGTCAAGTCCAAGAGCTCCTAGACCGGGGATATGTTCGTGAGTCGCTTTCACCATGTACCGTGCCGGTCATTTTGGTGCCCAAGAAGGACGGGTCATGGAGGATGTGTGTCGATTGTCGAGCCATCAACCAAATAACCGTCAAGTACCAGCATCCGATCCCGCGCCTCGACGACATGTTAGATGAACTCCACGGTGCCACCATTTTCTCAAAGATTAATCTCCGGAGTGGTTATCACCAAATCCGGATGGCCGAGGGTGACGAGTGGAAAACGGCATTCAAGACAAAGTACGGGTTATATGAGTGGCTTGTCATGCCGTTCGGACTTTCCAATGCCCCATCAGCGTTCATGCGTCTCATGAACCATGTCCTCCGCCGGTTTTTGGGTAATTTTATCGTTGTTTATTTTGACGATATTCCTATTTTTAGTAAGTCTTTGGATGAACACATCGGACACCTTCGCCAAGTGCTCGAGTGCCTTAGACAAGAACAATTATACGTCAATTATGAAAAATGTGTCTTTTGCTCCGACACAACAATATTTCTTGGCTATATGGTGTCTAAGGACGGACTCCGAGTAGACGAATCCAAAGTTCGCGCTATTCGGGAGTGGCCTACACCTAGTACGGTCACCATGGTCCGAGCCTTTCTCGGCTTAGCGGGCTTCTACCGACGCTTTGTCAAAGAATTTAGCTCGGTAGTGGCGCCGCTTCATGAGCTCACTACTAAGGGTGTCACGTTTGAGTGGCGTGATACCCATGCTCGAGCGTTTGATGCACTCAAAGACTGACTTTGCAATGCACCGTTACTCCAGCACCCAAATTTCTCGAAAACCTTCGAGGTGGAGTGTGATGCATCTAACGTTGGCATTGGAGGGGTTCTCCTACAAGATAATCGGCCCATTGCTTACTTTAGTGAAAAGCTTTCCGGTCCGCCACTCAATTATCCAACTTATGACAAGGAACTATATGCTTTAGTTCGTTGTCTAAAAACATGGCAACACTACTTGTGGCCGAAGGAGTTCGTGTTTCATTCGGATCATGCGGCTCTTTCGTATCTCAAAAGCCAAACTAATCTTAGTCGGCGCCATGCAAGTTGGGTAGAATTTCTAGAAACCTTTCCTTATGTCATTCGGCATAAGAAGGGAAAAGAGAATGTTGTAGCCGATGCCCTTTCTCGGCGATATATCCTTTTGGTGCATATGGACGCCAAGATCCATGACTTTGCTCTTATCAAAGAGTTATATGCCACGAATCTTGACTTCAAGGATATATTTGCAAAATGTCTTGACCTCCGAGAGCATGAATCTTTCTTTATAAATGATGGCTACTTGTTCCGCGCGGGAAAACATTGTATTCCGCGTTCGTCCATACGCCACTTGTTGATAAAGGAGGCCCATGAGGGTCGTGGTCACTTTGGTGCTACCAAGACTCTCGCCGCTCTCCAAGAGTACTTCTTTTGGCCCAAAATGTGCAAGCATGTGACACGGTTGTGCACAAGTTGCATCACATGTCATCATACAAAATCGCGTCAGGGTCCGGACGGATTGTATTCTCCTTTACCTATACCAATGGGACCTTGGGAGGATCTTTCCATGGACTTTGTAGTTGGCCTACGAATGTCCAAGCGAGGCAACGACTCCATTTTTGTGGTAGTCGACCGTTTCTAAAAAATGGCTCATTTTATCGCGTGTAAGAGCACCCACAATGCTAGCGATGTCGCCACGTTATTCTTTAACAATGTGGTGCGCTTACACGGGATACCACGTTCCATCCTTAGTGATCGGGACGTGAAGTTTGTGAGTCACTTTTGGAGGACGTTATGGGGAAAACTTGGAACCAACTTGTTGTTTTCAAGTAGTTATCACCCCCAAACCGATGGTCAAACGGAGGTGACCAATCGGACTCTCGGTGCTCTACTTAGAGCAACGCTAAGGAACAAACCACGAAAGTGGGAGGACTTACTTTCGGTTGTGGAGTTTTCGTATAACAGGTCTAGGCACTCGGCAACTAAACTCTCACCTTTTGAAGTTGTCTACGGCCTTAATCCACACACGCCTTTGCACTTCACACCACGCCCACTCAAGGACGGTGAACACATCACCGCCGCAAGTCGAGCCGCCTCAATCATTGAACTTCATGAGCGGACAAGAGCACAACTCCAACGTCGTGCCGCCCAACTTGCCGAACAACGCAATAAGGGCCGTCGCGACATATCTTTCGAGCCCGGCGATCTTATTTGGCTCCACTTAAGGAATGAGCGTTTTCCATCTCGATGCAAGGGCAAGCTATCGGATCGAGGTGATGGGCCTTTCCGGATCTTATCCCGCCATGGTCCGAATGCTTACAAGTTGGAGCTTCCGGATTCTTACGGAGTGCACCCAACGTTCAATGTCAAGGATCTAGCCCCTTATGTTGAGCCCCTATTTGACAACGGTGAAACGAGGACGTTTCACATTCAAGATGGGGGGACTGATGCGCCCTTGACAACCATGACCGTGGATGAGGAGGACGATGCTTTGCGGGTTCGCTCCGATGGACCGCTTACTCGCTCCCGAGCTAAAGCCATCACCCAAGCTCCCGGCTCAATCATCCGCCGCACCATTGCATCACTTGGACCCGTTAGTGGCATGCCATGTCACCACTCCACCATGGCATAGACTTCCGGCGCCACGTCATCAAGCTAACAATATTATTATTATTTTATTATATTTTGCATTTAAAATAATAGACTTTAAGCTTCGGAACCGTAACTCCGGAACTTAATTCCGGGAGTTACTTGCCGACATTGATAGTCTAGGCCTTTCAATTCGGGAGTTAGCCCCGGCTTTATTTCCCGCTTTAATTTCCCTCCTTTATTTCCGTCTTTAATTTCCGGCTAATGGTTTGGCCTTCATCCACTCTATAAAGGATGCTTGACCACACTTGTAAAGCATGTCTAATATTAATCAAGTTATTTGAAGGAAAATCCTCTCTCTTGATTTGGGCATCACTTCCTCTTCAATCCCCTCAAAGTTCTTCCTTGGATCAAGTCTTAGATCCAAGAACTCACCTTCGAGGATTCTTCTAAAGAATCAAACTCTCAAATCCACTACAACGTTTGCTCGATCTCTCTAGATCGAATCAAACCTTTGCTTCCGCATCCATTTTCAAATCGCTTCCGCCTTATCAAACTTCTATCAAAGTTCTCATTTGCACATCAACACGAGTAGTTGAAGCTCTAGCTTGGTCTAGATCCGGCGTCCGTTCTTCAACGCTTCCAAGGACGCATCAATTAGCCTTGCCTCCGAGATTAGAGGGTGTTCACCCTGTGTTCACGTGTCTCAGCTGAGGGAGTACATACCAGATCCGAGATATATCGTGAGTTATGATGATTTGGTGGTTGAGCCGGACCACACTTTTGTTGAACACCCTATTGCAGTCCTAGAACGAGGTATGAGACGCCTGCGTTTGAAGGACATACCTATGCTGAGGATACAATGGTCGAGACGAGGACCTGATGAGGCTACATGGGAGACCGAGGATAGTATCCAGAGGAACTATCTAGAGTTCTATGCTAAGATAGATATACTTGTAGGATCTACGAGTAGATCTTAGTACTATCTTGGTGAGTGTTTACTTATGTGTTTATATGCCATGATGTGTTTATTTTCGTATTAGCTTGAAATGATGTGTGACCTTATTAGATCTTGTTGTGCTACTGCGATTGTTTATAGCTGGAGATGGTTCGTTCCTCCCTGCTTTTCTGATGCTGGTTGGCTAGAGATGGTTTTCCTCTATGCCCTGGATAGTGTTTGTGCTGGAGTCGATGGTTTCCTCCATGCTTATGTTTGAGGTTATAGAGAGAGTTGTACCTCGGCTTCTGAGTCCGAGTGGTTTGAGGATTTTACAAGTTTCGGGATGAAACTTGTTTTTGGGGGGCTGAGGTGTAAGAGCCTTAGTCTTTGGGAGCTAGTTTAGCCTTAGCCGCCCCCGCGGGTCTGTGAGGCCGCCCCTGCGGCTCCTCTTTTGTTCCGCCCCTGCGGCCAGGAAACCCGCCCCTGCGGTTTCCTACAGCAGCAGCCGGCTTTGTTGACCTTTGACCCGTGCTTTATTCTTCACTTCCTTAACCTAATTCCTTGCTTTGGCTTGCTGAGCATCTTCACTCCCTTTCCCAGCTGCCTTCACGTCCTTCTTCTTCCCCCTTGATCTTCTTCTTGGTTTCCTTAGAATTGGAAGTGTTTTGGTGTGGTTTTGTGTGTGGTTGATGATGATGATGTTGTATGATGTTGTTACTGAGCTTGAGAGCTAGTAGAGGTACTGTCTTGGATCAGTTTCGTGCTAAGGCCACAACTGTGGGTAAGTTCCTTGTTCTTCTTCTTCTTTCTTTGTTTTCTTCCTTCCTTAGCTTAGGATTAGATGTATTGATCATAGATTAATGTTGGAATGTGTATGTATATGTATGTGTGTGAATCTGGAATGATGAAGACGTGGTTGGATCACGAGAAGAGCCGAAGAGGAATTGCGGGGTCACGTTGTGCACTGTCGCCGCCCCGCGCCTGGAAGTCGTCGCCCCTGCGGGAGCCGTGCCGCAGCGCCCGCGCCGTGCCTGCGTTGCCTGCGGCCTTTGTCACCGCGCCCGCGGCTGAGTCCTGCCGCGCCTGCGGGTTGCCTTGCTCCGCCCCTGCGTCTCTTGTGTCACCCAGGTGCGTCTTGTCCCGGGTCTACCTAGAGTTAGGTAGATCCTTTCCTTTTCTAGTATGAGCGGTAGTAGCATGCTAGGTATGTGTTGAGGATAGATGGTTGATGAGTATGTTTCGTTATGCCTTGTTGCTAGGCAGTGTTATCCTCCAGATTGGAGTGGACCGTGTTTGAGGGTTGATCGAGTTGAGACGACTATGATGTTGAGGTAAGTCCATAGGACTTACTTAGTTGCTATCCTTATATTGGATGTATGCATGAGTGGTGTTTGTTATATGCTTTATAGCATGCGTTATGATGGTCACCGACCTATGGTATATTGCTTGCCCATTGTAGGGCCGTGATAACTTGCCCTTTCATTCCGCCGGGAGTCTGGGAGGTTCTCTGTAGGCAGGCCAGACTTGGTAAACGGTTCGGGCACTCTCCATTCCTTTAGGGTACACGGGGAGGTGTTCTAGGAACCATTCCAGCTGGCTATTGGACCCAGAGGCGAGGATTATATATTCCTCGTGTCACATATGTTTATATTGATATATATACGAGTTGATTGCTGGACTTTATAAAGATAATGAACCGGGTAAATGTGTGATATCATGTTAACGTGTTTTGTATTCTTTGATGTGTGTTTGTGCTCTGCATCTCTTATATATGTGTATGGTTAGCTAACGGTTTTACACCGTGTTGTAGATCCTTTGCAGGATAGGGGAGCAGCAGAGTGATCCAGAGTGGGCGATCAGCTGAGGGCTCCGTACTCTGGGGCGTTATCGGGGTTATGGGATCTTTTTGTTGTACAGTGTGGTTTTATTTGTACTCAGCGGTACTTACCTTTTGATATATATATATATATATCAATTTCATGTTTTGTATTTAATCTTAATAATCTATCTGTGCCTTGTTGTATGATTCAGTGAATTTGTTGTCAGGCTAGGGTCAGGATCCATTGTGAGATCCTAGCCTAGTAGCACCTCGAGTCCTACGGATTTGAGGCGTTACACTATAACCTCATAGACACCTTTTTTTTAGAACGAATAAATGCGTCATTGATGAAGTAATAACAATATTGACATATGTTTTTTAAATTATTTAATAATTCATATTTCATTAATCATTAAACTTGTCAATAAACTAATATCCCAATGACAATGAGGTTAACCTATCAACAAATTAAAACTATATCATATTCAATAAATATTTTTATTTATTATTATATAGTGACTTATCCTATTTGGATGATCTTATTATAATAACTAATTAAATTTTCATAAAATAAGAAGACAATATTAAGATTTATAAAAAAGAAGCAAATTAATTTGAAAAATATAAGGTACGTGGAGTTTTAGATTTCTATAATAACAGATAGATTGTTCAAAAAATTCAAAAAAATTCAAATAAATTAGGCGATTCTCGTATTTGAAAGATATGGGAAAGTTTTTATTTTTGTTTAAAAATAAGCAAAATTTATTAAATTTTTTTTTGGAATTATATTAAAAGAAAAAATTAATTTAATCGACCACTAAGATAGGATAGGAATTTAGTATCCGGAAGGATAATTACAATTTAAAACAAAATCATGTTCTATAGATTATTTAAAAATTTTAAATAAATCAAAATCAAGATTTGTTTTAGAGATATGATCGGGATTTAGTATTTTTCAATATAAACACTAATTAAAAAAATTAATTAAATTTTTTATAAATTGATTTTTTTAATTTTCTATTGAAAATACCTAAATAATAACTTTTTAAAATATTTTGAGAGCTGCGTGAATTCTGGTATTGGCACATGGCAATAAGAGTCTTTCCTTTAATACTTTTATATATATATATATATATATATATATATATATATATATATATATAAAGATATACAAAACAAATAATAAGTACTAACCTCCACTATAAAAAAAAGTATTGTAATTGTTTGATTTAGGCTTCATGGAACATTAAACATAGACATAAAAGTAAACATCATAAGATATGAAGCATAAGGTAGTATTTACACAATTACATATATGTTATGTTACCTAAGGCTCATGAATGACTTATTGAAACAGTAAACATACAAGTCACAACTCTATTATTGGCTTGTTAATTTTCTGTTGATTACTTTATCAAAGCAAAGATTTAACACATATAAAAGTTTTTCTTTCAGAACAACTTTTGTAGATTGGTATCCTAGAGAAACTATGGTTAACTCATAGAAAATTGTTACAGCATTAGGTGCTGATAATCTTGATATTTCCTTCTAGGTTGGAACAAAGATATTGTAAGAGCCTTAGTCTTTAGAGCCATTTTTGGTCTTAGCCGCCCCGCGGGTTTGGGGAGCCGCCCCCGCGGGTTTGGAATCCGCCCCTGCGGTTTCTTGCGGCTGCAGCCGACTTTGTTGACTCTTGACCGTGCTTTACTCTCTTCTCTTCTTAGTCTTTTCCTTTGCTTCATGAGAAAGGGTTACTTCCTTTCCCAGCCAATTCACGTCCTTCTTGCTTCTCCTTCTCCTCTTCTTGATCTTGTGTGTGAGTTCCCTTGAGTTTGCAAGAGAGTTTGTGTGTGATCGTTGTTGTTGAGTTTGATGGATGTTGTTGTTGAGCTTGGGAGCCAGCTGAGAAGGTGTTTGTGATCTTTCTCTTGTTTAGGTCACAACTTTAGGTAAGTTCTTGCTTCTTCCTTCTTTCTTCTTCCTTGATTCCTATTCCTAGCTTAGGATTAGATGCATGTTGAGGTATATTGATGTTGGTTTATGTATGTATATGTATGTGCTTGGTTTTGTATGAGTGAAGACGTGATTTGATCACGTGAAGAGCCGAAGAGGAACCGCGGGATCACTCTCTGCATTGTCGCCGCCCCCGCGGTCCAGCGAAGTCGCCCATGCGGGAGCCTTGTCACCGCACCCGCGCCCAGAAGCTACCGCCCCCGCGGCCACGGTCTCAGCGCCTACGCCAACGCATGTGCTTGCCTGCGGACCCTGTCACCGCGCCTGCGGCCGAGCCTTGCCGCGCCCGTGGTTTGCTTGTTCTGCCCCTGCGTCTTTCCGTTCCGCATGTGCATCTTGTACAAGATCTACCTAGAGTAGTATGATCCTTTCCTTTCCGAGTATGAGCGGGTTAGTAGCATGCTAGGTATGTGTATGAGGATAGAATGTTAATGAGCATGATATAGAGTTATACCGGTTAGGGCTTTGAGGTTTATAAGTTGGATACGATCTGTATGGATCCCTTGGGTCTTGATGTGGCCCTTTGATGGATATGAGTTTGATATATTGCTATGCCTTGTTATTAGGCAGTGTTATTCTCCAGAGTTGAAGCTGATCGGGTTGAGATTACTTCTAAGGTTGAGGTAAGTCCATAGGACTTACTTAGCTACCATCCCTATATTAGATGTGTGCATGAGTGGTGTGTGATATATGCTTGATAGCATGCATAGAGATGATTACCGACCTATGGTTTAGTGACTGCCCATTGTAGGGCGTGACAACCTTCCCTTTCATCCCTCTGAGGAGTCTGGGAGGTTCTTTGTGGACAGGTCAGACTTGGTTCAGTGGGACGGGCTTTCTCCACTCCCATAGGGTATACGGGGACGGTGACCGTATCCCCACTCCAGCTGGCAACATCTCCGAGAGGCGAGGGTTATATTCCTCGTGTCACATATATTCATATTCAGATATATACATATATATATATATATATATATATATATATATATATATATATATATATATATATATATATATATATATATATATATATATATATATATATATATATATATATATATATATATATACGATTGAGTGATTGGACTTTATAAAGATAATAAACCGGGTAAATGTGTGCTTATCATCTATATATATATATATATATATATATATATATATATAGATAGATAGATGATAAGCATAATCACAATCACACATCAAGGAATAATAACACATTATCATGCTTTCACACATTTACCCGGTTTATTATCTTTATAAAGTCCAATCACTCAATCGTATATATATACATATATATATATATATATATATATATATATATATATATATATATATATATATATATATATATATATATATATATATATATATATATATACGATTGAGTGATTGGACTTTATAAAGATAATAAACCGGGTAAATGTGTGAAAGCATGATGATGTGTTATTATTCCTTGATGTGTGATTGTGATTATGCTTATCATCTATCTATCTATATTTATATATATGTGTGTGTGTGTGTGTGTGTATGGTTAGCTAACGGTTATATACTGTGTTGTAGATCCTTTGCAGGTTAGGAGAGCTGCAGAGTGATCCAGAGTGGGTGATCCGCTGAGGGCTCCGTACACTGGGTTTTATGCGAGGGTTATGGGATATTTCATATGTACAGTTTATGTTTACTTTTGTACTCAGCGGTACTTTTGTATTATCTTTTGATATTTATATATCAGTTTTATGTTTTGGTTTTAATCTATTTGTGCCTTGTTGTAAGATCCAGTGAACTTGTGGTCAGGCTGGGGTCAGGATCCATTGTGAGATCCCAGTCCAGTAGCGTCTCGAGTCCTACAGATTCGGGGTGTTACATATATGATTACAGATGTATAAAAACCACTCAAACATAATAACATTTACTGCAAAAGTCTAGCAATAATAAGTTTCATCAACTGTTAGAGGCATATCTAAATCATTAGTTGAAGTTGATACAGTTTTCTTTGATTGTTGTTGAACATTCTCAATGAATCGTCTACTTGCAAAAGCTTTCCTGAATTTTGACTACATCAACTTCTTTTCCGCATAAGCAAATACAAGACAAGTTGGAAAAATAAATCTATAGGATAAGAATGCAGTGAATCAAGAAACAAACCAGGAAGGGCATACCTAACTTCATAAGCATGTACATATGACTGAAATTGAAACATGCCGGACAGATGGTGTATGCATCAGAAAACAATGCAAGAAAATTTTCTATCAAATCCAATAGACACATGTATAAAAACAACTCCGGTGATATTTTTTTGTATAAACATTGATAACTTATGTAGGTAAATGTGTCACTTTTGTTCCAATTAACTTGACTTCACCAATGTAAAAATTATGGGAGGTAAAGAAAAATTGCAAGCTGCTAAGCTTTGTAATTCCAATTTGATACAATATAGAACTATGAAATAAGTCAATTTACCTTCTAAGTAGGTTTAGAGAATCGATATCATGTAAAAATAGGCTTTAGAGTATTCCTTGAATATAGATAACACATATATATAGCATATATAAGCTAAATAAGTTAAATAAGGAAATAACATAATTCCATGATATTCTAACAACACTATCAAATGGTTCTAAGTTTGCAAATTTTGAAATTGTTGGTTTCTTTTTTTGGTAGAAATAGTTGGGATTGATAGAGTATTATCAATTTGTTTAATTTGCAAGTTACTTTGTATGGCTTCATACATTTTTTTCTTTTACCATCTGCAACATAACTTGCCGTGTTAAGTATGGTATTTGAATTGGATGTAACACCCCAAATTTGCGGGATTCGGGATGCTACGGGCGAGACCTCACAATGGGTCCCGACCCTTAGCCTGACAACAATTTCACCGGACCTTTCCAACAAGGCACAAATAAAGGCAAAACTCAAAATCATTTATAATGTATGCGAGAAACTGAAATGTAACGATACAAGGCGGAAACTCAGCCGAGTCCTCAAAACGACACAACTCCGATAAGAAAACCAAAACCGTACAACATAATTCAACAATACAAAGACATAACCCAAAAACGTCCCCATTCTATAATGTACGGAGACCCCGGTTGTCCACTCTTCCACCTCACTCAGCGGCGTCCCCATTCTAACCCAAAAACGTCCCCATTCTAACCTGCAAGGTATCTACACGAACAGTTTAAAACCGTTAGCTCATATTCGAAGCATTAGAAAAAAGGTGAAGGCACATACACATATACATCACGTAACACATACATACTCCAAAACACACAAGTCCGGTTTATTATCTTTTTATTATTAAGTCGTATCCCGCTCTAATTCAACTTAGGTTTGTGACACGAGAACCACCGTGGTCTCGCCTCAGTCCTTACTTACCGGCAAGGAATGGTACTGATGCATCCGACCGTCTACCCGTCCGGGCTAGTCGCCGAGTGTAAGAGCCTTAGTCTTTGGGAGCCAGTTTTGGCTTTAGCCGCCCCGCGGGTCCGTGAGGCCGCCCCTGCGGCTCGTCTGTTGTTCCGCTCCTGTGGCCAGGAAGCCCGCCCTTGCGGTTTCCTACGGCTGCAGCCGGTTTTGTTGACCCTTTGACCCGTGCTTTACCCTTTCATTCCTTAACCTATTTCCTTTGCTTTGGGAGCAAGAGATCTTCATTCCCATTGCAGTTTACCTCCTCACGTCCTTCTTCTCTCTTCTTCTATCTCCTTGATCTTGAGTTGCTTTCATCTTGGTTTGGAAGTGGTTTTGTGTGGCTTTGGTAGAGGTTGATGTTTTGCTTGGTTGCTGAGCTTGTGATGCCAGCTGAGAGTGTGTTCTTTTCTTCCCTTGAGTGATCACAACATTAGAGGTGAGCTCCTTGCTTCTCTTTCCTTTCTTTCTTTCTTGTTCTTCCTCCCTAGCTTAGGATTAGATGCATGTATAGGTGTATGTTGATGTTAGATTGTGTATGTATATGGTTATATGTGGCTTTGGAATGGAGAAGACGTGGATTGATCACGTGAAGAGCCAAAGAGGAACCGCGGGGTCACTTTCTACACTGTCGCCGCCCCCCCGCCTGGAAGCCGCCGCCCCTGCAGGAGCCGTGTTACAGCGCTTGTTCCGTGCCTGCGTTTGCCTGTGGCCGATGTCACTACGCCTGTGGCCGAGCCTTGCCGCGCCCGCGGTTTGCTTTGTCCCGCCCCTGTGTCTTTCCGTTCCGCAGGTGCGTCTTGTACAGGATCTACTTAGAGTAGTATGATCCTTTCCTTTCCTAGTATGAGCGGGTTAGTAGCATGCTAGGTACGTGTTTGAGGTTAGAATGATGATGAGTATGATATCGTTTATGCCGTTTATGGCTTTGAGGTTTATGAGTTAGGATATAATCCTTATGGATCCCTTTGCTCTAGGTGTGACCTCTTTGATGGATAGGAGTTGATACCTTGTTATGCCTTGTTTTAGGTAGTGTTGTCCTCCAGATTGGAGTGGACCGTGCTTGAGAGTACTACGTGGTTGAGATTACTTCTGAGGTTGAGGTAAGTACATAGGACTTACTTAGCTACCATCCTTATATTGGATGTATGCATGAGTGGTGTGTGTTATATGCTTGATAGCATGCGATGTTGTTATCACCTAGCTATGGTTTAGTGAGTGCCCACTGTAGGGTTGTGACAGCTTTGCCTTGTCATCCCGCGAGGAGACAAGGAGGTTCTTTGCGGAGAGTCCAGTCTGGTACACGGGACGGGCACTGTCTCCACTCCCTTAGGGTACACGGGGAAGTGATCCCAGATGACCACTCCAGCTGGCGGTACCACCGAGAGGCGAGGGTTATATTCCTCGTGTCACATATATTCATATACATCTATATATACGATTTGAGTGATTGACGTTAGAAAGATAATAAACCGGGTAAATGTGTGATAGCATGATGAGGTGTTTATTATTCCCTGATGTGTGATTGTGTTTTGCATCTCTATATATATGTGTATGGTTAGCTAACGGTTTTATACCGTGTTGTAGATCCTTTATAGGTTAGGAGAGCTGCAGAGTGATCCAGAGGGGTGATCCGCTGAGGGCTCCGTACACTGGGGCGTTATCTGGGATATGGGATCTTTTGTTGTACAATCATGTTTTATTTGTACTCAGTGGTATTTATGTATTACCTTTTGATACTTATATATATCAGTTTCCTGTTTTGTTTTAATCTATCTATGCCTTGTTGTAAGATCCAGGGAACTTGTTGTCAGGCTAGGGTCACAATCCATTGTGAGATCCTAGCCCAGTAGCACCTCGAGTCCTACGGATTTGGGGTGTTACAAAGTTGTTATTAGAGCCTAGGTTGACAACAATGGCACTTGTAATCTACAATAAAGGTCGAATAGATAAATAAACAGAACCCGAAAGGGGTTTGACTTTTCAAAAGGTTTTGGTTTTTAAACGAGTACAAATATTTTGGGATATCGTGTACGTGAGCCATCGCCCCTCTGAAGATCTCGACAGTATATATATATATATATATATATATATATATATATATATATATATATATATATATATATATATATATATATATATATATATATATATATATATATATATATATATATATATATTCTGTTGTGATTGATTTGATATATATCTATACATATGGCATATATATAGCCTTTTGAGTTAGGTTTACGTCCTTTGCAGATGGTTCAGACTAGAGCCTTACCTGCAGTTGGACGAGGTAGAGGTAGATCCCCTCTAGGTAGAGGACGGGGTAGGATTCCCGTTGTTGATCCACGTGCAACGGAGGAGGTTTACGAGGACGTTGCTGAGAGTGTCGTTCTTGAGACTGAGAACGGAGCAGCTGAGAGACAGGGATCCCAGAGAGTCCAGCCAGATGACTCTGATCATGTCTCCATGGAGGGACCAGCCTTCCGCGAGTATATCAGACGTGTAGAAGAGGCTGCTAGGGCAGGTAGGCATGCCTTTGATCTGCCAGCACAGGAGGGATCATCTGAGAGATCCCATGGAGTTACTCAGGTGCCAGCTGTACAAGCACATGCTGTTGAGACTGCTAGAGTTACAAAGGAGTATAGAGGGCCTAGACCAGACACTTGGTTGAAGGCTTTTCATCAGATGGGTGTACCCCCTTTCTCTAGAGTTTATTAGATGTCCAGCAGATAGACAGATCGATTTGGTGCAGGATTTATTCCGGGACTTGGCACAACACCGGTGGAGATCAGTACGGGGTCAAGTTACCAGTTATGTGCAGATGAGGACTATGATCAGAGAGCGTTTCTACCCCGCCTCACTGAGGAGGGAGAAACTGCGGGACTTTGTGGAGACTGGCTTTGAGGATGTACAAATCTCAGAGGCCATTAGGAGATTACAGGAGGAGCTGGCATTGTTGGGTCCAGCTGCACCTCCTACAGATCAGCATGTATATCTGTTCTCCGACGACTGAGGGATACTACCCGGACCTACATGGCGGGATTTCATTGTGAGTCTCTGATGGACTACCAGGACAGAGCTTCTGATTATGAGGGGGAGTGAGCTAGTCAGAGGAGAGCTTCTCAGACCGGAGGGTTTGAGAAGAGACAACGTACCGGGCAGACCAGTGGTACCGATGAAGTTGTTGGTTCAGGGCGAGGCCAGAGCCGCCAGAGTCATCCCCCATCTGTACCAGTTGTAGATAGGAGACCACAGTGTTACAACTGTGGTGGTTATGGACATATGCGGCCAGAGTGCCCAAGGCAAACAGTGTTGTGTTACACTTGTGGCCGACCAGGTCATATGGCTGTTTTCTGCCGACAGGGCGGAGCTTCATCTCCACAGGGTTCTTTCCCTACCAGTGTAGCGGGAGGTGGGCAGAGGCCACCTTAGCAGCAGCAGATGCAGGGATAGCAGAGGGTCCCAGATCGTCCTACGACTCAGGGATCTGCTCTTGGGCCGAGTAGAGGCAGTGGTCGTGGTGGGAGTACCACGGACACCAGAGGACCACATGGTCGAGTTTTGGAGCTGAGGAGTGCAGATGAGCCAGATGCACCGACTGCTACAGGTACCATTCTGATTCATGGTTTACTTGTTAGAGTTTTGTTTGATACTAGAGTTACACATTCTTTTATTTCTGATGCCTGTGTTGAGGCGTTTGAGTCTAGATACCACTGAGGGGATACCCTTTAGTATAGGGTTACCCGATGGTAGTAGGGTCAAAGGTACCCATGAGATTCGTGACTGTCCCATTTCTATAGGGACCCGTGTATTGTTTGTGGACTTCTTTCTCATGCCATTAGTGCATGAAGAAGTCATTTTAGGCATGGATTGGATGGATAGGCATCAGGCAGTTTTAGATGTAGGTAGGAGGACTGTTACCCTCTCTACCGAGTTAGGACATATAGAGGTTTTCTGAGGTTGGGATCTTGGAAAATCGGGCATGGTTATCAGTGCGATACGGGCAGCGAGACTCATTACACAGGGTTGTAAGGTCTTCTGGTGTTATGCCATGAAGGAGGGGGGGAGTCTAGTATTAGAGGATATCCCAGTTGTTTGTGATTTTGCAGATGTATTTGCTGAGGCGTCTAGTTTGCCGCCTCAGAGGAGTGTGGATTTTGGCATTGAGTTAGAGCCTTGTACGAGACCGATCTCGAAGGCCCCATATCAGATGGCGCCTGTTGAGATGATAGAGTTGAAGAAGCAACTCGAGGAGTTGGCTGAGAAGGGTTTTATTCGACCTAGCGTATCTCCATGGGGAGCACCAGTCCTCTTCGTACGGAAGAAGGACGGATCGTTGAGACTGTGCATATATTACAGAGAGATGAACAAGGTGACCATCAAGAACAAGTATCCATTGCCACGCATTGATGACTTGTTAGATCAGCTTCAGGGAGCGACTGTATTTTCCAGGATTGATCTGCGCTCAGGATATCACCAACTGAGGGTGAGAGAGCAGGATGTGCACAAGACAACATTACGGACCAGATATGGACACTACGAGTTTGTAGTGATGCCATTTGGGCTTACGAATGCCCCAACGTCTTCATGGAGTTGATGAACAGCATATTCATCCTCCTAGATTAGTTTGTGGTGGTATTCATAGATGACATTCTGGTGTACTCTCGCTGTAGAGAGGAGCATACAGGATAGTTGATCGAGGACTGTATTGCCGGTTTTACGGGATAGAGAACTCTATGCTAAGTTCTCTAAGTGCGAGTTCTGGATGCCAAAGGTAGCATTCCTGGGTCATGTTGTATCAGCTGAAGGAATCAAGGTTGATCCGGAGAAGATAGAGGCAGTATGGACGACACCGACGAACGTCAAGGAAGTACGTAGCTTCCTTGGCCTAGCCAGTTATTACAGACGCTTTGTGGAGGGCTTTCCTGTGATTGCCGTCCACTGACGAGTCTGCTGAGGAAGACTACCAGATTTGTATGGTTTGATCAGTGTATAGAGTTTTGAGGAGCTGAAGAGACGTCTGACTTCTGCTCCTATTTTGGCACAGCTAGAGGGTACAGAGGATTTTGTGGTTTACAGTGATGCATCCAAGCTACGCTTGGGATGTGTATTGATGCAGCGGGGCAAAGTGATTGCATATGCATCTAGACAACTGAAGATGTATGAGGAGAACTACTCGACTCCTGATCTGGAGTTGGCAGCGGTAGTTCATGCACTGAAGATCTGGAGACATTACATGTATGATGCTACATGTCAGATCTTCACAGACCATAAGAGTCTGAAGTACATTTTCACGCAGCGGCAATTGAATAACCGCCAGTGTAGGTGGCTTGAGATGATCAAGGACTTTGATTTGGAAATCCTGTATCATCCAAGGAAGGCGAACGTTGTCGCCGATGCCCTGAGCAGGAAGACGCCTCCAGAGCATGCGATTGCGAGATTGACAATTCAACATCAGTTACAGAGAGACCTGATCTGGTTAGAGTTGGACATCTAGTTTCCTGATGAGGATGCCTAGCTGTGTACTTTAGAAGTTCTTCCTGATCTGTTGGGTGAGATCCAACAAAAGCAAGAGACTTGGCCGACACTGATGAGGATACGAGATAGGATGTCTCGGGATGAGGCACCAAGGTTTTTGCTAGGAGCAGATGGAGTGTTGAGACGCCGCGGTCGCATCTGTATACCCGCTGATGCGGATCTATGCCAGAGGATTTTTACAAGAGGCTCATTGTACGCCTTATTCAGTACACCCAAGTACGAGTAAGATGTACCAGGACTTGAGACGTTTATATTGGTGGGGAGGGCTGAAGCCCGATGTAGCTAGATTTGTGGCCCAGTGTGCGACCTTCCAGCAGGTCAAGATAGAGCATTGTAGACCTGGAGGTGAGCTCCATCCACTACCTGTTCCACAAAGGAAGTGGGAGGACGTCACCATGGACTTTGTGACTGGGCTGAGACTGAGCCGGAGTTTTGATGCTATTTGGGTTATCGTGGACAGATTGACGAAGACGGCACGTTTTATCCCTATACGGGAAACGTGGCAGGTGAGCATTAGTAGAGGAGTACACTAGGCAGGTAGTGAGACTCCATGATGTACCGAAGACGATCGTCTCAGACATAGATGGACGATTTACCTCGAGGTTCCGGCAGCAGATTCATACAACAACAGCAGATTCAGACTCCATGGTGTACCGGTGAGCATATGCTGCGAGCTTGTGTGTTGGACTGGGGACAAGTATGGACGGATCATCTCCCACTTGTTGAGTTCTCATACAACAACAGCTGGCATGCATCGATTGGGATGGCCCCATATGGGGCACTGTATGGACAGAGATGTCGTACTCCGTTATGCTGGGATGAGCCGAGCAGTGTTAGTGGTTTGCACCTGATCAGATTCAGGATGATGTTGCTCGAGTAGCATTGATTAGAGAGCGGATGCTGACTGCATAGAGCCGTCAGAAGTCATATGCAGATAGGAGGCGTAGACCTCTAGAGTTCAGAGTGGGAGCCCATGTGTGGCTGAGAGTGTCCCTGACACGAGGTGTTAGGCGTTTTGGCATTAAGGGGAAGTTGAGCCCCCGATATGTCGGACCGTTCGAGATTCTGGATCGGGTTGGGAGCGCAACATACAGGTTAGCTTTGCCTCCGAGATTAGAGGGTGTTCACCCTGTTTTTCACGTGTCTCAGCTGCGGGAGTATATACCAGATCTGAGACATATTGTGAGTTATGATGATTTGGTGGTTGAGCCGGACCACACTTTTGTTGAGCACCCGATTGCAGTCCTAGAACGAGGTATGAGACGCCTGCTTTCGAAGGACATTCCTATGTTGAGGATACAGTGGTAAAGACGAGGACCTGATGAGGCTACATGGGAGACTGAGGATAGTATCCATAGGAACTATCCAGAGTTCTATGCCGAGATAGATGCACAAGTAGGATCGCCGAGTAAATCTTAGTACTATCTTGGTGAGTGTTATGCTTATGTGATAGGACAGCATTCCGGACCAAATATGGACACTACGAGTTTGTAGTGATGCCATTTGGGCTTACGAATGCCCCAACAGTTTTTATGGAGTTGATGAACAACATCTTCATCGACTTCCTGGATAAGTTTGTGGTGGTCTTTATAGATGATATTTTGGTGTACTCTCGCAGTAGAGAGGAGCATGCAGGACAGATGAGGACTGTATTACAGGTTTTACGGGATAGAGAACTTTATGCTAAGTTCTCTAAGTGCGAGTTTTGGATGCTAGAAGTAGCATTCGTGGGTCATGTTGTATCAACTAAAGGAATCAAGGTGGATCCGGCCAAGGTTGAGGCAGTAGCAGCTTGGACTACACCGACAAACGTCAAGGAAGTACGTAGCTTCCTTGGCCTAGCCGGTTATTACAGACGCTTTGTGGAGGGCTTTTCTGTGATTGCCCGTCCACTGACGAGTCTGTTGAGGAAGACTACCAGATTTGTATGGTCTGACCAGTGTATGTAGAGTTTTGAGAAGCTGAAGAGACGTCTGACTTCTGCTCCTATTTTGGCACAGCTAGAGGGTACAGAGGATTTTGTGGTTTATAGTGATGCATCCAAGCTACGCTTGGGATGTGTATTGATGCAGCGGGGCAGAGTGATTGCATATGCGTCTAGACAGCTGAAAACGTATGAGGAGAACTACCCGACTCACGATCTGGAGTTGGCAGCGATAGTTCATGCATTGAAGATCTGGAAACATTACCTGTATGGTGCTACATGTCAGATCTTCACAAACCATGAGAGTCTGAAGTATCTTTTCACGCAACGGGAATTGAATAACCGCCAGCGTAGGTGGCTTGAGCTGATCAAGGACTTTGATTTGGAGATTCTGTATCATCGAGGGAAGGCGAACGTTGTCGCCGACGCCCTGAGCAGGAAGACGTCTCGAGAGCAGGCGATTGCGAGATTGACAGTTCAGTATCAGTTGCAGAGGGATCTGATCTGGTTAGAGTTGGACATCCAGTTTCCTGATGAGGATGCCCAGCTGAGTACTTTAGAGGTTCTTCCTGATATGTTGGGTGAAATCCAATAGAAGCAGGTGACCTGCCCAACACTGACGAGGATACGCAATAGGATGTCTCGGGATGAGGCACCACAGTTCCTGCTAGGAGCAGATGGAGGGTTGAGGCACCGCGGTCGCGTCTGTGTACCCGCTGATGCGGATCTACGCTAGAGGATATTACAGGAGGCTCAATGTACGCCTTATTCAGTGCATCCAGGTACGAGCAAGATGTACCATGACTTGAGACGTTTATATTAGTGGGGAGAGTTGAAGCCCGATGTGGCCAGATTTGGGGCACAGTGTGCGACCTTTCAGCAGGTCAAGATAGAGCATTGACCTGGAGGTAAACTCCATCCACTTTCTATTCCACAGAGGAAGTGGGAGGACGTCACCATGGACTTTGTGACTGGGCTGAGACCGAGCAGGAGTTGTGATGCCATCTGGGTCATAGTGGACAGACTGACGAAGACGGCACGTTTTATCCCTATCCGGGAAATGTGGCTAGTGAGCAGATTAGCAGAGGAGTACACTAGGCAGATAGTGAGACTCCATGGTGTACCGAGGACGATCGTCTCAGACAGAGATGGACGATTTACCTCGAGGTTCTAGCAGCAGATTCAGACTACCCTAGGGACGAGTTTGCACTTTAATACTGCATTTCATCCTCAGACAAATGGTCATTCAGAGAGGACCATTCAGACACTGGAGGATATGCTGCGAGCTTGTGTGTTGGATTGAGGACAAGTGTGGACGAATCATCTCCCACTAGTTGAGTTCTCATACAACAACAGCTGGCATGCATCTATTGGGATGGCCCCATATGAGGCACTGTATGGGCAGAAATGTCGTACTCCGTTATGCTGGGATGGGCAGAGCAGTGTTAGTGGTTTGACACCTAATCAGATTCAGGATGATGTGGCTTGAGTAGCACTTATTAGAGAGAGGATGCTGACTGCACAAAGCCGTCTATAATGTTATGCAGATAGGAGGTGTAGACCCCTAGAGTTCAGAATATGAGCCCATGTGAGGCTGAGGGTGTCTCCGACACGAGGTGTTAGACGTTTTGGCATTAAAGAGAAGTTGAGCCGATATGTCGGACCGTTCGAGATTCTGGATCGGGTTGGGAGCGCAGCATATAGGTTAGCTTTGCCTCCGAGATTAGAGGGTGTTCACCCTGTGTTTCATGTGTCTCAGCTGAGGGAGTATATACCAGATCCGAGACATATTGTGGGTTATGATGATTTGGTGGTTGAGCCGGACCACATTTTTGTTGAGCATCCGATTGCAGTCCTAGAACGAGGTATGAGACGCCTGCGTTCGAAGGACATTCCTATGTTGAGGATACAGTGGTTGAGATGAGGACCTGATGAGGCTGCATGGGAGACTAAGGATAGTATTAAGAGGAACTATCCAGAGTTTTATGCCGAGATAGATATACCCGTAGGATCGACGAGTAGGTCTTAGTACTATCTTGGTGAGTGTTGTGATTATGTGCTTTTATGCTATGATGTGTTTATTTTCGTACGAGCTATGATGTGATGTATGATCTTATTAGATCTTGCTGTGCTAGTGCGATTGATGATTATAGCTGGACATGGTTCTTTCCTCCATGCTATTGTGATGCGATTAGGATTTAGTTGGAGATGGTTATTCCTCCATGCTATTTTGATGGACATAGTATTACTGGAGATGTTTTCCCTCCATGCCCTTCTGTTATGATGAGGATGATACGGCTAGAGATGTTTTTCCTCTATGCCTTTACGATGTGATGATGATACGGCTAGAGATGTTTTTCCTCTATGCCCTTGTGATATGATTATAGTTTGGCTAGAGATGGTTTTCCTCTATGCCTTGGATAGTGATTTTGTTACTGGAGTTGATGATTTCCTCCATGTTTGATTTTGAGGTTATAGAGAGAGTTGTACCTCGGCTTGTGAGTCCGAGTGGTTTGAGGATTTTACAAGTTTCGGGACGAAACTTGTTTTTAGGGGGGTGAGATGTAAGAGCCTTGATCTTTAGGAGCCATTTTTGGCCTTAGTCGCCCCTGCGGGTTAGTGGAGCCACCCCTGCTGCTAGTGTAGTGATCCGCCCCTGCGGCCAGGAATTTCCGCCCCTGCGGTTTCCTGCGGCTACAGCCGGCTTTGTTGACTCTTTGACCCGTGCTTTACTCTTCTTGCCTCTTAACCTTTCTTTACCTTAGGATGAAGGGTTTCTTCATTCTTCATCTTCCCCAGTTGCCTTCACGTCCTTCTTCTCTCTTCTCCTTCTCCTTGATCTTGCTTGAGCTCCCTTGGTTTGGATGAGTTAGTTGTTGTGAGGCTTTGATGATGTTGATGCTAGTGGATGTTGTGCTGAGCTTGAGAGCCAACTGAGGTACTGTCTTGGATCGTTTCCCTTGCTTAGACCAGCAGTGGAGGTAAGCTCCTTGCTTCTCCTTCCTTTCTTCTTCTTTGATTCCATTAATCCTCTCCCTAGCTTAGGATTAGATGTATGTTGAGGTATATTGATGTTGGAATGTGCTTGTGTATGTATGTGTGTGGTTATGGCATGAAGAAGACGTGATTTGATCACGTGAAGAGCCGAAGAGGAATCGCGGGATCACATTCTGCACTGTCGCCGCCCCCACGCCTAGAAGCCGCCGCCCCTGCGGGAACCGTGTCATAGCGCATGCGCCGTGCCTGCGCTTGCCTGCGGCCACTGTCACCGCGCCTGCGGCCGAGCCTTGCCGTGCCTGCGGTTTGCCTTGGTCCGCCCCTACGTCTTTCCGTTCCGCAGGTGCGTCTTGTTCAGGATCTACTTAGAGTAGTATGATCCTTTCCTTTCTTAGTATGAGCGGGTTAGTAGCATTCTAGGTATGTGTATGAGGATAGAGTGATGAGGATTGTGATAAGCATTTATCCCTGCATAAGGTTGACATACAATAATATTTGGGTAGTAACGAACATGTGAGTTATAACGAACATGTAAAAAGTCCATCTTATTCCTGCATAAGCATTTATCCCCCTCTATTTTGTCTTTTGATGTATGGGTGCTAACGGTGGAACTCAACTCAAACAAGTGACCGAGTTACATGGACAACTCTTGAAGTACAATGTGTTTTATTGCAAGTCAACATCATTTGACCAAAAGGAACACAAAATATTTGGGTACGTTCTATATTGAATTTTTGACCTGGTTCTTGAAATTGATGACCAAAATTTTACACATTTGGCGCTACTCAAAACACTATTCGCCCATACACATCCATATTTTCTATATTAATATCTTATTTTCATTTTGAAACTAAAGATTCTTTTTTGTTTTCTGTTGCGGTTGTGTCTAGACTAGCTAGATTGCCTACCTACCCTCTTTGTGAGGGATCAAGCCGTTCGTAGTTCTTGGTGAACCAATTTCACAATTTGATTTGATTTGATTTTTTAAAAATTTTTATATCTTTTTATATGCATCACCCAGAATAATCCGAACCCACCTTCTATGAAGGGTTTTCTGAATTATCTAGACTATCATTTGCATAAAAGTTTTTTTTTTTTGGGCGACTAGGTTCGGTATCCACTTCCTACCAAACTTCCTACGTAGCCGACAAATGGCATCAAGTCTTCACGTAGTTCTTACTTGATAGTGAAACTCTAAGTAAAGAACTTCTTTATGAATTTTCCATTGACACAAGCGTATATGACACCACCATCTACACTTGAGAGCTCGTATGCACCTTTTGAGAAGACTTTGGTGATGACATATGGGCCTTCCCACTTTGGCTCAAATTTTCCTTGCGACTTTCGGTTTATGACAATCGGACGCCTTATTGTAAGTACTAGATCTCCAACTGAAAATGACCGAAATTTAACTCGTTTGTTGAATGCCCCAGCTATTTGAGCTTGGTATATCTCGAGCCTTTGTTGTGCTGACAACCTTCGCTCGTCTAGAGCCTCGAGTTCCGCTAAACGGACCTTGGTATTCTCTTTTGGATCAGTAAGTTGCACTACGACCCTAAGAGATGGTAGTTGTACTTCAAGTGGTAATACCGCCTCAGAGCCAAACACAAGATTGTATGGTGTGCACCCAGTTGATGTTCGTACCGTTGTCCGGTATGCCCACAAGGCCTCAAGTAGACGTTCATGCCAGTCTCTTTTTGATTTTGACACCATCTTCTTTAAAATCTTTGAGAGAACCTTGTTGAACGCCTCGGCTTGACCATTGGAAGAAGGATTGTAGCTTGACGAGAAATTGTGTTTGAATCCAAACTTTTCAGCTAACCTCACCAACATTTGATTTTTGAAGTACAAAGCGTTGTCTGAGATGATTTTTGTGGGGACTCCAAATCGGTAGATTAGTTGAATCCTTATGAAATTTGCTACCTCTTTTGCCCCCACAACTCTTAATGGCAAAGCCTCAACCCATTTGGAAAAATAGTCAGTTGTGGCCAAAATTTATCGGTGACTACGGGAGGATGTTGGATTGATGGGTCCTACCACATCGAGGCCCCATGCACTGAAGAAGTTGGGGTGGTTGGTGGATGAAATCGGAATGGATTTGACAAGCATGGCATGCTTTTGCAAAACTCATCGTGCCCTTCACCATTGTTGGCCAATAATATCCTAATCTCTTAACTTGATCGGCTAATTTGGGACCAGCTTGATGTGCTCCACATACCCCGGCATGAGTTTCTTCAAGGATGTACTTAACTTTTTCTTTAGATAAGCACCTAAGTAACATTCCATCAAAAGCCCTTCGATACAGTGTATCATTTTGTAAAAGGAACCTCGACGCTCGTCTTTTGACATCTACGTTCTTTTTTGCATTCTCGGGTAAAATCCCATGCTTCAAATAATCAATTATCGGTTGTCTACAATCTACTTCTTCATCAATTTCATACACTGTAACAACACTAACTTCTTCGGCAGGATTGGCTCATTCCGATACAGGTGCAAGTAAATGTCGTTCACCGATGGTGACCTGGATCTCACGTTCACCGGGAAGCGTTAATGATGCTGCTAGTTTTGCCAAAGCATCCGCCTTTGCATTTTCACCTCTTGAGACATGATCAATTTCTATTTGATAGAACTGACATATGAGTTCTTTTGCTTTCTTGTGTAGAGGTATTAAGCCGGGATTCTTCTCTTCGAGATCATCAACTGTTGGTTGCCCGCCTTCTTCCATCTCTGGTGGGGCTGGTTTTACCTTGTTGATGAAATCCGACGAATTTGATTCGAGATTTGCTTCTTCGGTTCGGCTTTTGTGAAAATTGATCTTGGGAGTTTGGCTATCTTGGGACTCTTTCCTATTAAGGAACGTCACGACATCGACTTCTTCGACTTAACCATCACTTGTCTTTCTTATGATGGCTCCAAATTGATTCCTCCTTTTGAGCTTCCATTTCCGGTTTCTTCTGACTCGGAACCATTTTCTTTTAGGCTCATCAACTAACTCAAGTCTTTGAAAAACTTAAGGCCGAGACACTTCACCTACAAAGGACTTATCAAGCCTTTCAAACACTGACACTCGAGACACAATTGATGTTTTCTCTTCTATGAACATTTCTTGTTCTATCGGTGTTAAAGTCATTGGTTCTTCAATGTTGGCGGTTAGAAGTCCATCTTCATGAGAGACAATTAGTTTGTCGAGATCATCATCATTCTCATCTTTCCTTGACTTTGTGTCTTCCGTAAAAGACCATGACTCTTGAATTTCACCATCATCCTTTTGCCTTCCGATAGACTGACTAGATGATGTGCCTCGTAGCACTATCCTATTGTTCTTTTCTTGTTTATCCCCGAAAATCCTATGAATGACCAATTCCGTATCTTGCGAGACTTGATTGATTTTTCGAAGGGGAAAAGTGTAGCTTGTCATGAGAGAATCCATTACCTTCTCGATAGGGGTCGGTTTTTGATCGGCCTCTCTCTTGTCTTTTGGTGTGTACTTGAATCTACGTGGAGGTCTTTCTTCCGCGTCTTTTATGTCAAGCATTAACTTTGGGATCATTTCATCGACACGAGTTACTGAGCTATTAGGAAATTTCCACGGCTCCTTATTCTCAGTATTGTTCATACAAGGGTGAACATTTACCACTTTGTAGAACTTTGCATCGGCATAATTCACATCCTCCCCACAAAAAAGGTTCGGGTCTCCTCTAATGATCCTTTCAATTCCATTTTCATCGGTATATTTCAAACATTGATGAAGCGTTGAGCGGATGGATTCTATCGAATGGAGCCAAGGTCGCCCCAACAAATCATTATACGATGTGTTTGCCTCTATGGCATGAAAGAGAGCATCTTTGTATAATTCATCCATCTCCACCTTTAATGTTATAGTCCCCAAGCTCTTTGTCCCACTTGGTTGAAACCTTGAATTGTGAGCAATGTTGGGGATAGGTGTCGGGTACTCAATCCCATTGATGTCAAAGCTTTTAACGGTAGAAGATTTACTGCCGATCCACCATCGAGTAAAATTCGGTTTATTTTTGTGTCGCCGATAATATCTGTCACATATAACGGCCTATTGTGTCCCTCACTCCCCAATTGGAGGTCTTCATCTGAAAAGGTGATGGCGGCCATACATGAGTCACAATGAGATGATGGGTACAATGACACATCATTGACCTCGATGGGATCAACTTGATCTTTGTAATCTTCGGGATCCATAAGAGCTTGAATTAGAGCCTTCCTTAGATCTCTAGACATTTGTAAGGCATCATATACACTCAAACGTGACGGGATGCGCTTAAGGTGGCTAACAACATCATAGCGTTTTTTCTCCTTATGGGGAGCATCTCGTACTGATATGGGGATCCGAGGAGTATGATCTGGTCCATGTGGTTCTTTATCACTTCTTTTCTCGACATGCACTTGGTTATCAACACCATCTTCGTGACTTGTCGCTTTTGTTATCTCCCCGGAAGGTGACACCACGTCTTTTTCCTTTCCTTTTGATTGCGGTGAAGGTAGTTGACGACCAAATCGAAGAGTAATTGCATCTGCTGCTTGTTGTGTCTCTTCACATTCATCAGCCCAAGAGACCATGCAGCATTGGACAACTTCGTCTCCCCAAAATAAATTATCATCATCCTCTGATGAGTCTTCTTTGTTAAACTCTTTAGGAATGAAATCTTTCAAGGTAAAAGGAACTCGTTGAGGTTGAACATACTCTTCCTCAGGGTCATTTTTGAGCTTCTTTGTTTTCTTACTCTTCTTTTTCTTTTTCTTTCTTTTCTTCTTATCGGGTTTTCTTCCGATCATTCTAATGCCTGGAGGAGTAGTTTTTTGGGTAATCACTTGTTGAGGGCTTCTATGATTTTTTGATAACTGCCATTCGAAAAGACTATCTTCATCGTCATCATCCGAATATAGATCCTCAATATTAGAGCACATCATGATCTCATACCAGGTCGGTATACCCGGTTCATCTCTTGGCATGTCAGGATAAGCCCATACTACTCGGACATCATCATCAACCCGAAATTGCACAGCTACTCCCATGAAAGGTAGTGGGGTTGTGGGGATGCCCCCATCCTCCAAATCTTCTGAATGTGCATCCTCAATTTCCTGATTCTCGGGCATTTGTGTGGGTATTTGTAACGTTCTTGTCACCTCCGTCGTTGAAATTGAGTTCATTGTTGCCGACGAGCCTTTTGACTTTGTGCCTTCAATCTCAATTTCACCTTTGTTAATTAACCACTATATCCTATCCTTAAGAACATAGAACTCTTGGATCGGATGACCGAGGATTCGGTGGAACGGGCAATACTTTGGGTCGTTTGTCATACCCACCTCATTTGGCCTTTTCGGTTCGGGAAGTACCAAAGCTTTGGCCGTCATCAGCTCATCAAATATCCCTTGGACATCATCATCATCAAAGGGGTATTTCTTTTGCTTTCTCTCTTGTAGAGTGATCTTTTTGTTATTCTCTTGTCCTCTATCTCTACCTTGAGCTGTAAAGTTGTTCCCATCGCTAGAGGTACTTCCACCGGTTTTAATGAATGTTGTCATGGATTCACCTTTCTTTTGTGGTTTTCTTCCATCGTCTCTCCTATACTTGTTTGATTGTGTCCGGGTGTTTGCCACCTTTTGTCTAGCTAGTTGTCATTCAACATTGCAAGTCTTTGACACCAACGCATCAAAGGATAAGGGCTCCGCACTACCAACGTGTACAGGTAATTCCGGGAGCAAGTTGTTGGTGCACATTTGGACACATGCCAACTCGCTAATTTTCTTTGGGCATTGTAGCCTTAGGCTTCTCCATCTTGCTATAAAGTCATTACCATTCTCATTCGGTTTTTGGTGTGTGTTGGCCAAGTACATGATGGAAACCTTCGCGTTTGTACTCACAAACTGAGCAAGGAAAGCTCTTTGCAAATCATCTCATGTTTAAATCGACCCCAGATGCAGTTGGGTGTACCACGTGAATGACCCCTTAAGTGATTGAACAAACTGTCTGATGGGCAATGCATCACTCAAAGTTGTTTCACCGCAAGCCGAGTAAAAGTAAGCAAGATGCTCATGTGGTGAACCATGTATGCCATCAAACTTGTCAAAATTTTGCCTTTGTTATCCTGGTGAAAAAGGCAAAGCGTCAAAGTGTAACGGGTACGGTTTTCTATACCCAATCACCGGTGGGTTTTGAGAAATTTGAAAGTCTTTAATCCCTTTGGCAATCATTTCTCTAATTTCCTCGGGAGATATACTCAAGGCTCCAGTTTGACCAGATGCTTCAGGTTGACTTCCATGGTTGTCTCCTCCTCGGTTGAACAAACTCTCTTGGGCTTGATTCTCCCTTCGTGCGGTTAAAGCGGCGATTTGAGCATCTTTCTCATCCATAATTCTTTGCATCTCCCGGAGTTTCTCTTCGGTGTCGGAGGTCCCTGTGGTCATTACTGGCATGTTTTCTCTCTCATCTTCCATGAGCGATTTACCCTTGTCCTGGTTATAAATAGGCGGAAAGTCATTCTCCTTAAAAGGCGAAGACTTGTCAAACAACGGCGAGCTGACGTCTTCCTCCACAATTTCCGTTGTCTTGGGCGTTGTGAGGCTTGGTGGTCGGGAGGTTACTTCCATGAATGACATCTCCCTAGCTCTTGACCTTGTGACTGGTCCTGTTTTAGTTCGAGATTCCGTCTGTTGGGAACTTTGAGTTATCTTGCTTGTTTGGCCTTTCTTGGGTTGAGCGGACTTGATAACCTTCACCTCAGAGACCCTAGTTTGGGTATCTTCCTTCTCTGTGTAGGATGTCATGTTGACTTGCTCCGTACGGTCCAGGTTGACAAGAATTGATCCTATGAGAAATTGTCTTGCCGGTGGCCTGATGCTTGATTTCTTAAGAGCTACCAGACCTCGTGCTGCTTCCCATAAGGTTGATCTGACCAATTCCAATGCTGGTGAAGGAGCGAGCTTAACCAATGATCCTGCTTTTTGTCTCTTGGATCCGTTCTTGCGTCCCCTTCTCCGGTTGCGCTTGTTCTTGGTGTTGGTAGAGGTTGACGTCTTTGACACTTGGTGAAACCCACCACTAGTCTTGAGGACCTAGATGGTCGGTCCTTGTGCCTTGCCCTTCTTGAGATTCAGGATTACTCCCTCTTCCAAGCTTCGGAGCGGTCCATAGGAATTGCTCAACAGGATCTCAGCTTCAACTACATCGCGAGTGACATTGATCACAACCCGGAATGAACGTCGACGGACCCACTGCCCCCCTTTCACAATGAAGGTGGCCGGAAGCTGGTTGAATTTGATCAAAGCCCTTGGTGACATTTTTCCTTAGGAAAAATGTCAACAAATATATTAGTATAATTTAAATCAATATAATTTTAAAATCATAAAGAAAGAAAAAGGGTCCCACTGGGCGTGCCAAAAATATGTTAATCAAAAATATTACAAGAAAATAAAAATACTTAACACATTTTGTTTGAAAAAGGTTTATAAGGTTCGACCCTTATTCGTCGTATCCTCACGATTCTAAAACAATACCGATTTTAAATCCGGACGACCTCTTGAATTTTTTTGAGGATTTGGGCTGCACCCGACGGGTTGCCTACGTACCTTCCCTAAGAAGGATCAAGCCTTACGTAGTTCAAGTTATATTTTTCCGGACTTAGATTTATATGCATCATAGATCGGAACCAAGCCAAACTTTTAGGACGGGTTGTCCGTTATCCGCACTAGCACTTGTATTTCTCTACTTTTTACGCATCACCAGAATCACTCGGACCCACCTTCTATGAAGGGTTTTCCGAGTTATCCGACTATCATGTGCGTATGAGAAACTCTAAGTTGGCGATATTTCTCTTCTCTTCTTTTTATTTGGGTTGGGGGTATGATTGAACTCGACGAGTTTCCTACGTATCCGTTTCGACGGAATCAAGTCATACGTAGTTCTCAACATGCCTTTAGAAAATCATTCACTTGGTATCCACGATTGAACTTAACAATTTATTTAGTCAAGTTTCCTACGTACCCTTTTATAGGGATCAAATCATACGTAGTTCTACCTTCACAATCTTTTTGGTTTAGGGGTGCGACCGGACTCGATGAGTGTTGCTTTATATCGAGCTTCCTACGTATCCATTTGAGACGAAATCAAGTCACCGTAGTTTTTTTTACTTGTGCCATTTTTTGATTTTCCAAATCCCTTGCATTATGTTTGTTGGGTAGAAGGTAGATTTTCTTCCGGTCTTCTTATTTTCATCTTTTGTATCAATTCTTGTCAACCCCTCTTTCCACTTTTAGTTGAACTATAAGACTGCAAACATATTTATTTTTGCTTCACCATTGTATTTTGCATCATAGTATTTGTGTTAACACGTTATTGTTTCTATACTTGTATCTTTGTTTGCTTTTGCCTCCGTACTTGTATCTTTGTTGCCTTTTGCTTCTGCACTTGCCTCTCATTCGTGTATAAAGCTCGGAGAGTGCTTGAGACTTTGTTAATTAAAGACCACTTTCTGGTCGATATTTCATTCTTGCACATCTATTTTAGCCTTATTCCTTGTGTATGAGTATATAGGAAAAAAAAAACTAAAGACTTGTAGCCCTTCCTCTTAATTTCTTCGGTCGCTCTTTTTATAGGCCCAATGATTTCTTTTGCCCATTTAGCGTATTTATTTTTAAATCATTTTAAATTTCTCGTCATTTCATCCGCTCGCTTTTTCTTGAAGAATTCACGACCTCTCAATTATACATCTTCAACCTACTGTCAAGCTTGACCCAATCTTATCAATCAAAATGAGTCTAACAAGGTGTAAGAAACCTTAGGTGTCCTCCCGCTTCAGCTCCCATGTCCTGTCATCTCATATAAATTTCAATCTTTTGATTTTGATTCACACTTTTATTTGACTATTTTGTTCCTTTACTTTCTGTTTATTGTATGCTTGAACTTTGATATTTATAAACCTTCCTCATACTTGCTGTTTGAAAACCATGAAGAAAAATAATATAATCATCATTCTTGAAGCTTCTTTTGATCGAAAACCCATAAAGGAGAAAGATAATATTTCCGGTCAAACATAACAACGACGAATTATCTATTTCGGTGTGAAGGCGAACCAACTCTATCTCAAATGGAGGGACAATTCCGTCAAGCTAGGTACGACAAACCATGCGGAGGGACATAAAGTTATCATCTTCACTGAGCCAACACAGAAAGAAATGCAGTTTGGGAACGAAGACTACGGTTTGAGTCACCATAAGTATAGAGCTTTTTTTTGGCTTTTAATCCTCCTCGCGTTGAACGGCATCGAAATGATGGGATTCATATCTTTCCTTGCGTGAAGTATTGATAACCTTCCGGCATTTAACTTGTAAAGATCAATGACCTTGCCCTTATAAACAATCCACATGAAACAAACTGAACTTTTACTAGGGACGTTGAAACCGAAGTCTTTGCGCTTGACTTCACCCAACGCAATAAGTGTACTTGTGCATAATTCTCAAACACCTAGCCATAGTTTTGCTTTGGATCCCTTGTAGCACATCTGCTCTATGACTCCATTTGCAATCAACCCGTCTTGTAGTGGCATGTTGAGAGGTACTCATTTTTTATTTGAAATGGCGGAGATTACTGTTGCAGCACTGCCGGTACTATTGCTGATGGGCGATCTCGCTTTGTACGCAAGAGTTGTTGTTCCTCCACCGACTTCTCCTTGTTTTCATGGTAACCTCCAAGTTTAGCATACGAACTCATTCCCCTCGTTTGTTGAATAGACTCTTCCCTTAAAATTGCTTTTCATTTGATTTTTCATTTCGATCGGCCCGTCTTCTAATCCAGGTACATCTCCGTCGGTGAAGCGGCGAAAGGTACGAATCCGAGCTTCATATAGTGGGGGAGGACAAGTTTCATTCTTCATGTGTCGGATAAAACGTGCGGCGAAAGGTACGAATCCGAGCTTCATATAGTGGGGGAGGACAAGTTTCATTCTTCATGTGTCGGATAAAACGTTTCTGCAGCTTTTCCACGTAAAACTTGAGGTTGTTTATGGATGGACTTGGTGTAGCTGCAAACTCCATTTAGATCGCTTTCTCAGATCTTCTCAACTTGTATGTGTAGTATGAGGTTGAATCTCCATATATTCAAGAACTATTCTGAAAATTGACAAACAAAATACCCAGCAATATAAAATTTGCACAATTTTCATACCTTAGTAAAATTGAAGGGATTGGAGACTAGATAACTTGGAACAGAATGACGAAACTTGATTCTGGAATAGATGATGTTGAGTGTGAGATGAGTGTCCTCCTTTCTTCTTTCCAAGCTTTTCTCCGGTTTTAACTTCTCTTTCTTGTCTTCTTTGAGTTCTCCGGCTTCTATCTCAGATTTATTTTGATTTTGCACCGTCTGCTTCTTTCTTTCTTTTTTTATATTTTTATTCTTTTTCTGTGTTGTGCCTTTATATAGATGTTGAGAGCAGCTAGCCCTTAAAATTTATGACAGCCGTTTCTTTTTGCATTTTGTAACAGCTAGGCTTGAATGCTATAATTGATAGCCCCCTATTTAGTGTTGTTTTGTAACTGTTAGACGTTTGACAAAAGTTCTGCAATTTGAGCTTGCCCTCCACGCATCTTCATACATGCATGCATAATGCATTAAGTATAAAATATATTCAATGTCAACAAGCTATCATCACTTTTGCGTTTTCCTTTTCTTGCTAGGAAAATGAGGATTAAGTCACCCTTTTATTTTATTTGTTTTTCTACATCTCATATATATATAATGTCAGATTAACTTTTAATTGAGGTAATAATGATGACTGTTCCAAAATGTGACTCTTGGGCATCAAGAATATAAACGTGTGTACAACATTACCACAATAGAGGATAATAAAAGTTATCCAATTGTAACAGTCTCTCACGAGTGACTATTCTTTCTGAATTTTTATTTTTTTAGTAAATTGCATTTACTCTTATTGTCTGACCAAGACTTTATATAATATTGAAAAGTCGGCACAATATGTATGGTAAGTATAAAGGTACATTAATTACCCATTAATTTGGCAAACCATTAACCATATTGCCCTAATATAAGCTTTTATTTTGGTCATTTAGTCTTGAATTTAAATTAGGGGCTAAAAACCTTTTTTTTTCTTTTTACTTTTTTTTTAATTTTGAAAGAATGGAAATTGATTAGTGTGTGAGAGCTTGTTATATGTATACTCCAATAATCAAGTCTCCAACTCTTTCCTTAACTTTGACGCTTTGGGTTTACGAGGATTTAAAAGAGTGCGCTATAAACATGGCACTTTGGTCATCCTTTGTTTTGGAATGTATATATCAAATGTTCAATCACCGATATTTTGGCCTATAATTGACACATATTGATCGTTGCCTCAACTAGGTATTTTCCCATTAGTTAGGATGATATTATTTATACTTAATATGAAACTTTAATATTTGTATAAAATTTTCCCTCAACAAGGATATTGATATCTTTGTATGTCTTGTATAGGCAGTGTTGTTATCCAGATTTGGAGCTGATCATACTTGAGAGTACTACGTGGTTGAGATTACTTCGAGGTTGAGGTAAGTCCATAGGACTTACTTAGCTACCATCCTTATATTGGATGTATGCATGAGTGGTGTGTGTTATATGCTTGATAGCATGCGTAGTGATGATTACCGACCTATGGTTTAGTGACTGCCCATTGTAGGGCCGTGACAACCCATCCCATGAGGAGACAGAGAGGTTCTCTGCAGATCGTCCAGATCTGGTACACGGGACGGGCGTTGTCTCCACTCTCTTAGGGTACACGGAGGAGTAGTCCCGGGTCACCACTCCAGCTGGCATTATCACCGAGAGGCGAGGGTTATATTCCTCGTGTCACATATGTTCATATTGATATCTATATATGTACGATTTGAGTGTTGGACGTTATAAAGATAAGAAACAGGGTAAATGTGTGATAGCATGATGAGGTGTTTATTATTTCCTGATATGTGATTGTGCTTATGCATCTTCTATATATATGTGTATGGTTAGCTAACGGTTTTATACCGTGTTGTAGATCTTTTGCAGGTTAGGAGAGCTGCAGAGTGATCCAGAGTGGGTGATCCGCTAAGGGCTCCGTACACGGGGTTTTATGTGAGGGTTATGGGACATTTCATATGTGCAGTTTATGTTTACTTTTGTACTCAACGATACTTCTGTATTACCTTTTGATATATATATATATATATCAGTTTTATGTTTTGGATTTAATCTATTTGTGCCGTGTTGTAAGATCCAGTGAACTTGTTGTCCGGCTAGGGTCAGGATCCATTGTGAGATCCCAGCCCAGTAGAACCTCGAGTCCTACGGATTTGGGGTGTTACAAAGTTGGTATCAGAGCCTTAGGTTGACAACAATGGCACTTGCAATCTGCGATAAAGGTCGAATAGATAAATAAACAGAACCCGAAAGGGGTCTGACTTTTCAAAAGGTTTTGGTTTTGAAATGAGTACAAATGTTTTGGGATATCGTGTACGTGAGCCATCGCCCCTCTGAAGATCTCGACAGTATAGATATATATAGATATTCTGTTGTGATTGATTTGATATATATCTATACATATGGCATATATATAGCCTTATAGGTTGGGTGTATTTACCCTGCAGATGGCTCAGACTAGAGCTGTATCTGCAGATGGGCGAGGTAGGGATAAATCCCCTCTTCCTCCAGTAGAGGTAGGGATAGATCCCCTCTTCCTTTTACTTGTGGCAGACCAGGTCATAGACATATTTTCTGTAAACGGGGCAGAGCTTCATTACAGCAGGAGTCTTCTCCTGTTAGTGCAGGAGGAGGTGAGAGGAGACCACCTCCTCAACAGACACAGGGACAATAGAGAGTCTCAGATCGTCCTACTGCTCTGAGTTCTGCTCCTGGGCCGAGTAGAGGCAGAGGTCGTGGTGGGAGTACCACGGACACCAGAGGACCACAGGGTCGAGTTTTTGAGTTGAGGAGTGCAAAGGAGCCAACTGCACCGACTGCTACAGGTGCCATTCTGATCCATCGTTTACCTGTTAGAGTTTTATTTAATATGTGAGCTATGTCTTCATTTGTATCCGATGTATATGTTGAGTATTTGAGTTTAGTTATGACAAGAGGATACTCTTTAGTATAGGGTTACTTGATGGTAGTAGGGTCAGAGGTACCAATGAGATCCGTGATTTGTCCCATTTCTGTAGGGACCCTTGTGCTACATGTTGATTTCTTTGTCATGCCATTAGAGCATGAAGAAGTCATTCTAGGTATGGATTGGATGGATAGACATTCTGCAGTGTTAGATGTAGGTAGGAGGATTGTTACCCTCTCTACCGAGTTAGGAAAGATAGAGGTTTTCCGAGGCTGGGACCTTGGAAAATCAGGTATGGTTATTAGTGCGATACGAGCAGCTAGACTGATTGCACAGGGTTGTGAGGTCTTCTGGTGTTATGCCATGAAGGAGGGGGAGAGTCCAGCATTAGAGGATATCCCAATGGTCTGTGATTTTACAGATGTATTTGTTGAGCCGTCCAGTTTGCCGCCTTAGAGGAGTGTGGATTTTGGCATTTATTTAGAGCCTGGTACGAGACCGATCTCGAAGGCCCCATATCGGATGGCGCCTGTTGAGATGTTAGAGTTGAAGAAGCAACTCGAGGAGTTGGCTGAGAAGGGTTTTATTCGCCCTAGCGTATCTCCATGGGGAACACCTGTCCTCTTCGTACGGAAGAAGGACGGATCGTTGAGACTGTGCATAGATTACAGAGAGCTGAACAAGGTGACCATCAAGAACAAGTATCCATTGTCTCGTATTGATGACTTGTTGCATCAGCTTCAGGGAGAAACAGTATTATCCAGGATTAACATGCGCTCAGGATATCACCAGCTAAGGGTGAGAGAGCAGGATGTGCATAGGACAGCATTCCGGACCAAATATGGACACTACGAGTTTGTAGTGATGCCATTTGGGCTTACGAATGCCCCAACAGTTTTTATGGAGTTGATGAACAACATCTTCATCGACTTCCTGGATCAGTTTGTGGTTGTCTTTATAGATGATATTTTGGTGTACTCTCGCAGTAGAGAGGAGCATGCAGGACAGATGAGGATTGTATTACAGGTTTTACGGGATAGAGAACTTTATGCTAAGTTCTCTAAGTGCGAGTTTTGGATGCTAGAAGTAGCATTCCTAGGTCATGTTGTATCAACTGAAGGAATCAAGGTGGATCCGGCCAAGGTTGAGGCAGTAGCAGCTTGGACTACACCGACAAACGTCAAGGAAGTACGTAGCTTCCTTGGCCTAGCCGGTTATTACAGACGCTTTGTGGAGGGCTTTTCTGTGATTGCCCGTCCACTGACGAATCTGTTGAGGAAGACTACCAGATTTGTATGGTATGACCAGTGTATGTAGAGTTTTGAGAAGCTGAAGAGACGTCTGACTTCTGCTCCTATTTTGGCACAGCTAGAGGGTACAGAGGATTTTGTGGTTTATAGTGATGCATCCAAGCTACGCTTGGGATGTGTATTGATGCAGCGGGGCAGAGTGATTGCATATGCGTCTAGACAGCTGAAAACGTATGAGGAGAACTACCCGACTCACGATCTGGAGGTTGGCAGCGGATAGTTCATGCATTGAAGATCTGGAAACATTACCTGTATGGTGCTACATGTCAGATCTTCACAGNAACTCAAAATCAAACATGGAGGAAATCATCAACTCCAGTAACAAAATCACTATCCAAGGCATAGAGGAAAACCATCTCTAGCCAAACTATAATCATATCACAAGGGCATAGAGGAAAAACATCTCTAGCCGTATCATCATCACATCGTAAAGGCATAGAGGAAAAACATCTCTAGCCGTATCATCCTCATCATAACAGAAGGGCATGGAGGGAAAACATCTCCAGCAATACTATGTCCATCAAAATAGCATGGAGGAATAACCATCTCCAACTAAATCCTAATCGCATCACAATAGCATGGAGGAAAGAACCATGTCCAGCTATAATAATCAATCGCACTAGCACAACAAGATCTAATAAGATCATACATCACATCATAGCTCGTACGAAAATAAACACATCATAGTATAAAAACACATAATCACAACACTCACCAAGATAGTACTAAGATCTACTCGTCGATCCTACGGGTATATCTATCTCGGCATAAAACTCTGGATAGTTCCTCTGAATACTATCCTTAGTCTCCCATGTAGCCTCATCAGGTCCTCATCTCAACCACTGTATCCTCAACATAGGAATGTCCTTCGAACGCAAACGTCTCATACCTCGTTCTAGGACTACAATCGGATGCTCAACAAAAATGTGGTCCGGCTCAACCACCAAATCATCATAACTCACAATATGTCTCGGATCTGGTATATACTCCCTCAACTGAGACACATGAAACACAGGGTGAACACCCTCTAATCTCGGAGACAAAGCTAACCTATATGCTGCGCTCCCAACCCGATCCAGAATCTCGAACGGTCCGACATATCGGCTCAACTTCTCTTTAATGCCAAAACGTCTAACACCTCATGTCGGAGACACCCTCAGCCTCACATGGGCTTATATTCTGAACTCTAGGGGTCTACGCCTCCTATGTGCATAACATTATAGACGGCTTTGTGTAGTCAGCATCCTCTCTCTAATCAGTGCTACTCAAGCCACATCATCCTGAATCTAATTAGGTGTCAAACCACTAACACTGCTATACTCATCCCAGCATAACGGAGTACGACATTTTTGCCCATACAGTGCCTCATATGGGGCCATCCCAATAGATGCATGCCAACTGTTATTGTATGAGAACTCAAGACGATCCGTCCACACTTGTCCCCAATCCAACACACAAGCTCGCAGCATATCCTCCAGTGTCTGAATGGTCCTCTCTGACTGACCATTTGTCTGAGGATGAAATGCAGTATTAAAGTGCAAACTCGTCCCCAGGGCAGTCTGAATCTGTTGCTAGAACCTCGAGGTAAATCGTCCATCTCTGTCTGAGACGATCGTCCTCGGTACACCATGGAGTCTCACTATCTGCCTAGTGTACTCCTCTGCTAATTTGCTCACTGGCCACGTTTCCTGGATAGGGATAAAACGTGCCGTCTTCGTCAATCTGTCCACTATGACCCAGATGGCATCAAAGCTCCTGCTCGGTCTCAGCCCAGTCACAAAGTCCATGGTGACGTCCTCCCACTTCCTCTGTGGAATAGAAAGTGGATGGAGTTTACCTCCAGGTCCGCAATGCTCTATCTTGACCTGCTGACAGGTCGCACACTGTGCCCCAAATCTGGCCACATCGGGCTTCAACTCTCCCCACCAATATAAACGTCTCAAGTCATGGTACATCTTGCTCGTACCTGGATACACTGAATAAGGCGTACAGTGAGCCTCCTGTAATATCCTCTAGCGTAGATCCGCATCAGCGGGTACACAGACGCGACCGCGGTGCCTCAACCCTCCATCTGCTCCTAGCAGGAACTGTGGTGCCTCATCCCGAGACATCCTATTGCGTATCCTCGTCAGTGTCGGGCAGGTCACCTGCTTCTATTGGATTTCACCCAAGATATCAACTCCAACAACAAATTCACTATACTAACCAAGGCATAGAGGAAAACCATCTCTAGCCGTATTATACTCATAACAGAAAGGCATGGAGGAAAAACATCTCCAGCAAAACTATATCCACCAAAATAGCATGGAGGAATAACCATCTCCAACTGAATCCTAATCGTATCACAATAGCATGGAGGAAAGAACCATGTCCAGCTATAATCATCAATCGCACTAGCACAGCAAGATCTAATAAGATCATACATCACATCATAGCTCGTACGAAAATAAACACATCATAGTATAAAAGCACATAATCACAACACTCACCAAGATAGTACTAAGATCTACTCGTCGATCCTACGGGTATATCTATCTCGGCATAAAACTCTAGATAGTTCCTCTGAATACTATCATTAGTCTCCCATGTAACCTCATCAGGTCCTCATCTCAACCACTGTTCCTCAACATAGGAATGTCCTTCGAACGCAGGCGTCTCATACCTCGTTCTAGGACTGCAATCGGATGCTCAACAAAAATGTGGTCCGGCTCAACCACCAAATCATCATAACCCACAATATGTCTCGGATCTGGTATATACTCCCTCAACTGAGACACATGAAACACAGGGTGAACACCCTCTAATCTCGGAGGCAAAGCCAATTTGTATGTTGCACTCCCAACCCGATCCAGAATCTCGAACGGTCCGACATATCAGGGACTCAACTTCCCCTTAATGCCAAAACGTCTAACACCTCGTGTCGGAGACACTCTCAACCACACATGGGCTCCTACTCTAAACTCTAGGGGTCTATGCCTCCTATCTGCATAAGACTTCTGACGGCTCTGTGCAGTCAGCATCCGCTCTCTAATCAGTGCTACTCGAGCCACATCATCCTGAATCTTATCAGGTGTCAATCCACAAACACTGCTTTGCTCATCCCACCATAACGGAGTACGAAATTTATGTCCATACAGTGCCTCACATGGAGCCATCCCAATAGATGCATGTCAGCTGTTGTTGTATGAGAACTCAACTAGTGGGAGATAATCCGTCAACACTTGTCCCCAATCCAACACACAAGCTCGCAGCATATCCTCTAGTGTCTGAATGGTCCTCTCTGACTGACCATCTGTCTGAGGATGGAACGTAGTCGTGAAGTGCAAACTCGTCCCCAAGGCAGTCTGAATCTGCTGCCAGAACCTCGAGGTAAATCGTCCATCTCTGTCTGAGACGATCGTCCTCGGTACACCATGGAGTCTCACTATCTGCCTAGTGTCTTCCTCAGCCAATCTGCTCACTGGCTACGTTCCCGGATAGGGATAAAACATGCCGTCTTCGTCAGTTTGTCTACTATAACCTAGATGGCATCAAAGCTCCTACTCGGTCTCAGCCCAGTCACAAAGTCCATGGTGACATCCTCCCACTTCCTCTGTGGAACAGGAAGTGGATGGAGTTCACCTCCAGGTCTGCAATGCTCTATCTTGACCTGCTGACAGGTCGCACACTGTGCCACGAATCTGGCCACATCGGGCTTCAGCCCTCCCCACCAATATAAATGTCTCAAATCCTGGTACATCTTACTCGTACCTGGGTGCACTGAATAAGGCGTACAGTGAGCCTCCTGAAAAATCCTCTGGCGTAGATCCGCATCAACGGGTACACAGACGCGACCGCGGCGCCTCAACACTCCATCTGCTCCTAGAAGGAACTTGGTGCCTCATCCCGAGACAATAGCAGTATTGTTAATTGTACTGCTATTTTCACACCCCTGTAAACTTTTATCAAAAATGATAAAAGCTCACACGTTAGTAAAAATACGGTATGTTTTAAATTTATAAACAAGAAATAAACACCGAATCTGTAGCGAACCCACAGTGTATGGGTCAATTACAGTTAGGGTAAGTATTCCAAGGTCGAACTCAGGGACTAAATGTTTGGAATGCAGATGTGATCACAGATAGCGTAAATCAAAATAAAAGAACGAGGTTGGAAAAGAAGGGAAGAAAGATCAAAGGAGTTTTGAAGGTTTTCTGCAAAGTTCGCAATCAAATAACAGATTTGATCGAAAACCAAGTAAAATAGACAAACGAAAATATATCAATAAAGAAAATGCGGATTCCAAGGATTCAAGGGTATCGTTATTACGCATGGACTCAGGAAATCTCTCGAAAGATCTAAGGTTACAAACTTCAGGGAAGAACGTTTCTAAACTGATAGTCTATTACCGGGTAAGTCTCAAGACTATCTAGTTCCAAACCAACTACCTATTACCGGGTAAGTCTCAAGGTAGAGAGGTAGAAAATTCTAAACAAACCAAATTCCGAACTAAGGGAAAGGTAAACCATTACCGGGTAAGTCTCAGGTATTACCCTACTTAGGACAGAATCTCGGCACACTAAACCCAATAGAGGTTTCCACCTCTATTACCTATGGTCGAACACTCAAGTATCCAAACGGAACATTACCGGGTAGGTTTCAATTCCGGTTTAGGTTACTAGCTAGATGAATTCTAACTAGGTTTATGAACAGGTCAACCATATGATTTCAAAGCTACTCGAACCAAGCAATAAGCACAACTCCATCATAGTCCGGGTAATAACGAATCCCAATTCACCTTGGATCCACACGAGTTTTAGCCAACAATTGACATTTCAAACGCAATCATCAATCCACTCAATTCAATGGAAGAAACAATCATCAATCCAAGTAATTCAATGGAAGAAGCAATTATCAATTCAATCAATTCAAGAGATTCAAGAGAGAATGCATAAACAAGAATCTAAAATAGAGATTAAAGAAGAAACTCAACTTTATTGATAGAGGATTAGCAAAACGTCAAATTTCCCAATATTCGCGAAGTTCCCCAAAGCTCCAACAAGTTCAACAATGGTCAACAATGGCCTAGGGTCAAGGGAGAAGAAAAGGGGAAGAAGCTCTCTCCAAAGGAGCTCGAAATTTTAATCAAACGGGGACCCCCGAAAATCATTTAGGGCTTTCCTTTTATATCCCGCAACGGGCTACCCTAAAACAAATCCGGAAATTAACGAAATAAATCGGCGAACAGGAATATCGGTTGGAAATCTCGGTCGGTGACCGAGATTTTTGAAAGTCAGGGCCGAGATTTGCTTCGTGATCCAGCGTTGACGAAATCTCGGTCAGAAATCTCGGTCAAATGTGAAAAATCTCGGCCGATATGGAACAAATCTCGGCCGAGATCGGGACCGAGATGGAGACCGAGATTCTTCGACAGAAACTTCTGATATGGGATCTCGGTCGAGCTGGCTCGGATCTCGGTCGGATCTCGGCCGAGATATCTCGGATCTCGGCCGAGATTTCTCGGAACTCGGCCGAGATCATGTGGATCTCGACCGAGATTGCTCCAATCTCGTGCGTTTCGACTTGGCTCGTCTTTTCCTTCTTTCCCGTGCATGCATGATCGCTCCTAAGCGTCCATCCCGAGGCCTGATCCTCAAATGCATCGTTTTAGCTCCGAAACACGCCAAAATACCTACAAAGACACCAAAAGTGTGTGTAGACATCTATACTCGCAAAGTTGCATTAAACAAGTATAAAGAACACAACTTAAGGCTAAAACATGCATGCGGGAAAGGAAAAACTAACTATATGCTCTACTAAACTAGGTCGATAATTCATGTTATTAGTGCCTCATCCCGAGACATCCTCTCTCGTATCCTTGTCAGTGTCGGGCAGGTCTCCTGCTTCTGTTGGATTTCACCCAACGGATCAGGAAGAACCTCTAAAGTACTCAGTTGGGCATCCTCATCAAGAAACTGGATGTCCAACTCTAACGAGATCAGGTCTCTCTGTAAATGATGCTGAACTGTCAGCCTCGCAATCGCCTGCTCTCGAGGCGTCTTCTTGCTCAGGACGTCAGCGGCAACGTTCGCCTTTCCTGGATGATACAGAATCTCCAAATCAAACTCCTTGATCAGCTCAAGCCACCTACGCTGGCGGTTATTCAATTCCCGCTGCATAAATAAATACTTCAGACTCTTATGGTCTGTGAAGTTCTGACATGTAGCACCATACAAGTAATGTCTCTAGATCTTCAATGCATGAACTACCGCTGCCAACTCCAGATCGTGAGTCGGGTAGTTCTCCTCATACGTCTTCAGCTGTCTAGACGCATATGCAATCACTCGGCCCCGATGCATCAACACACATCCCAAGCCTAGCTTGGATGCATCATTGTATACCACAAAATCCTCTGTACCCTCTGGCTATACCAAAATAGGAGCAGAAGTCAGACGTCTCTTCAGCTCCTCAAAATCTGCATACACTTATCAGACCATACGAATCTGGTAGTCTTCCTCAGCAAACTCGTAAGTGGACGGGCAATCACAGAAAATCCCTCCACAAACGTCGGTAATAACCGGCTAGGCCAAGAAAGCTACGTACTTCCTTGACGTTCGTTGGTGTCGTCCAAGCTGCTACTGACTCAATCTTCGCCGGATCCACCTTGACCCCTTCAGCTAAAACAACATGACCGAAGAATGCTACCTCTGGCATCCAGAACTCACACTTAGAGAACTTAACATAAAGTTCTCTATCCCGTAAAACCTGTAATATAGTCCTCGACTGCCATGCATGCTCCACTTTGTTGCGAGAGTACACCAAAATATCATCTATGAAGACCACCACAAACTGATCCAGGAAGTCGATAAATATGATGTTCATCAACTCCATAAAGACTGTTGGGGCATTCGTAAGCCCAAATGGCATCACTACAAACTCGTAGTGTCCATATCTGGTCCGGAATGCTGTCATGTGCACATCCTGCTCCCTCACCCTCAGCTGGTGATACCTTGAACGCAGGTCAATCCTGGAGAATATTGTCGCTCCCTGAAGCTGATCCAACAAATCATCAGTACGAGGCAATGGATACTTGTTCTTGATGGTCACCTTGTTCAGCTCCCTGTAATCTAAACACAATCTCAACGATCTGTCCATCTTCCGTACGAAGAGGAAAGGTGCTCCCCATGGAGATAAGCTAGGGCGGATGAAACCCTTCTCAGCTAACTCTTCGAGTTGCTTCTTCAGCTCTAACATCTCGACAAGCGCCATCCGGTATGGGGCCTTCGAGATCGGTCTCGTACCAGGCTCTAAATCAATGCCAAAATCCACACTCCTCTGAGGCGGCAAACTGGACGGCTCAGCAAATACATCTGTAAAATCATAGACAACTGGGATATCCTCTAGTGCTGGACTCTCCCCCTCCTTCATGGCATAACACCAGAAGGCCTCACAACCCTGTGCAATCAGTCTCGCTGCCCGTATCGCACTGATAACCATACCTGATTTTCCAAGGTCCCAACCTCGGAAGCCTCTATTTGTCCTAACTCGGTAGAGAGGGTAACAATCCTCCTACCTACATCTAACACTGTCTGGTGTCTATCCATCCAATCCATACCTAAAATGACTTCTTCATGCACTAATGGCATGACAAAGAAGTCAGCAAGCAATACACGGGTCCCTACAGAAATGGGAAAGTCACGGATCTCACGGGTACCTCTGACCCTGCTACCATCGGGTAACCCTATACTAAAGGGTATCCCCTCAATCGTATCTAGACTCAGACGCTCAACACAGGCATCGGAAATAAAAGAATGCGTAGCACCTGTATCAAACAAGACTCTAACAGGTAAACCATGAATCAGAATGGTACCTGTAGCAGTCGGTGCAGCTGGCTCCTCTCCACTCCTCAACTCAAAAACTCGACCCTGTGGTCCTCTGGTGTCCGTGGTACTCCCACCACAACCTCTGCCTCTACGCGGCCCAGGAGCAGATCCCTGAGTTGTAGGGCGATCTGGGACTCTCTATTGTCCCTATGTCTATTGCTGCTGAGGTAGTCTCTGCCTACCTCCCGCTACACTAGCAGGAGAAGAACCCTATTGAGATGAAGCTCCGCCTTGTCGGCAGTAGACAGTTCTATGACCCTGTCTACCACATGTGTAGCAGGTCACTAGCGTCCTCGTGCACTCTGCCTCATATGTCCTGGATCACCACAGTTATAACACTGACGTCCTTTATCTACAATCGGTGCAGATGAGGGGTAACTGTGGCGTCTCTGACCTCGCCAAACACTAGCAGTTCCACCAGTACCATTGGTCTGCCCAGTACGCTGTCTCTTCTCAGACCCTCCGGTCTGAGAAGCTCTCCTCTGTCAAGCTCTCTCTCTCTCATAATCAGAAGCCCGGTCCTGATAATCCACCAAGGTCTCACAGTGAAACCCTGCCATGTAAGTCCGGGTAGTATCCCTCAGTCGTCAGGAGAAAAGATATACATGCTGATCTGTAGGAGGTGCAGCTGGACCCAACAAAGCCAGCTCCTCCTGGAACCTCTTCATAGCCTTTGAGACTAGTACATCCTCAAATCCAGCCTCAACAAAATCTCGCAGTTTCTCCCTCCTCAGTGAGGCAGGGCAGAAACACTCTCTAATCATGGTCCTCATCTAATCACAACTACTAACCTGACCCCGTACAGATCTCCACCAGCGTTGTTCTAAGTCTCTGAACAAAGTCTGCACCAACTCTATCTGCCTATCTTCTAGACATCGAATAGACTCCAGAGCTGAGTCTACATGCCCGATCCATAACTCCACCTCTAACCCCACCTTCCCAGAGAAAGAGGGTACACCCATCTGATGAAATGCCTTCAACCAAGTGTCTGGTCTAGGCCCTCTATACTCCACCTGAACCCGAGCAGTCTCAGCAGCATGTGCCTGTACAGCTGGCACCTGAGTAACTCCGTGGGATCTCTCAGATGATCCCTCCTGTGCCCGTAGATCTGGTGCACGTCTACCTGCTCTGGCAGCCTCCTCTACTCGTCTGATATAAGCATGGAACTCTAATCCCCCCATGGAGACGCGATCAGAATCATCAGACTAGGCTCTATGTGATCCCTGTCTCTCAGCTGCACCGTTCCCAGTCTAAGGAACGACACTCTCAGAAACATCCTCGTGAATCTCTTCCGCTGCATGTGAACCACCAGCAGTAGTCCTACCCGATCTCTACCTAGAGGGGGTCTACCCCTACCTCGTCCAACAACATGTAAGGCTCTAGTCTGAACCATCTGCAGAGGATATAAACCTAACTTAGAAGGCTATATATATGCCATATGTATAGATATATATCAAGTCAATCACAACATAATATCTATATATATCTATATTGTCGAGATCTTCAGAGGGGCGATGGCTCACGTACACACTATCCCAAAACATTTGTACTCATTTCAAAACCAAAACCTTTAGAAAAGTCAGACCCCTTTTGGGTTCTGTTTATTTATCTATTCGAACTTTATTGCAGATTGCAAGTGCCATTGTTGTCAACCTAAGGCTCTAATGCATATATGTATGGTGAACATTGATAAAAGACAAAACAGGTAATCATCTAAAGTAGCCTTGGACATGGACAAACCAAGATCGTGCTTTTTAACTCACATAGCTCTCAATCCAACGGTTCAACGAGTATAGGAAAACCCATTCGCACTTAGAAACCCGGAATAGATCAAGAAAACCTTCTCGATTAGGTCCTTCAGTTTTAAAGATACAAAGACCGGTGAAATCTACAATGATTAGGCTTTTCCGAGACCTCGATAGACTAGTATTCTCTCATCCAAGCTCTTTTCAAAACATCCAATATAAAAAAAATTGTTTGGTTCTTTACTTTGCTTTATCTAAACCAATTAAAAACGCCACTCCGGTAAAACGAAGGTAATTAAAGTAAAAGGTGGAACTAAACCCTTTGAAAAGAAGAAATACCAAAGATCTCAATTCACATATATATATGCATACAATAGAATGACGACATTACAAGGATTATCTCAATCCTTAGATTAGGGAAGGAGACTAGCCGCTCATGTTAACAATCAAAGTCTAACAATGACAACCTACTTAGAATAAGGGAGAGAAGAGAAAAGAGAACAAAACTAAAGAACTCAGCCGAAGACCGAATGATCCGGGATATCCTAAACCTAACTCTCAGGTATGCTTATATAGGGGAGCATGACGTTTAGGGTTTACACAAAACCTAATTAACTTCCTAATTTAGTTGCTTAAAAAAGACGTAGTTTCTACGGCTAAAGATAAGGCATTACGTTCTCCCTTACGTCCCCTTACACTCCCTGACGGGCGTAACCCAGCGTAAGGTGTAACACCCCAAATCTGCTGGACTCGGGATGCTACGGGCGAGACCTCACAATGGGTCCCGACCCTTAGCTTGACAACAATTTCACCGGACCTTTCCAACAAGGCACAAATAAAGGCGAAAACTCAAACCATTTTTAATGTATGCGAAAACCGAAATGTAAAGAATACAAAGTGGAAACTCAGCCGAGTCCTCAAAACGACGTAACTCCGATACGGAAATCTAAATCGTACAACAACATCCACAAACTAACGATATGAAACATAACCCCAAAACGTCCCCGTCCTATAATGTACGGAGACCCCGGCTGTCAACTCCTCCACCTCACTTGGCGGCATCCCTAACCTGCAAGTCATCTACACAACGGTTTAAAACTGTTAGCTCATATTCGAAGCATTAGAAAAGAGGTGAAGGCACAAGCACATACATATCACACAACATAAAACACGCAAGTCCGGTTTATTATCTTTTTATTATTAAGGCATATCCCGTTCTAATTAAACTTCGGTTTGTGACACGAGACCACCGTGGTCTCGCCTCAGTCCCTACTTACCGGCAAAGAATGGTACGGATGCATCCGACCATCTAACCCGCCGGGCTAGTCGCCGAGAACCTCCTAGACTTCCCGCAGGGCTAGGCAGATGATGTCACCGCCCGTTATCATACACTTGGGCCAAAATATATAAGGTCGGTGGTCCTATTTACCGGTTTAGTTGTTATAACAAGAACATAAACACACACCACCAAACACACATCAATGCTAATACGTAAAATACGAGCTAAGTAAGTCCAGAGACTTACCTCGTCACCGCACTCAAATCACCACACTCTTGCTTCCTTAAGGAGGAAGCCCACAACCTGCTGCACAAGAGATATGCATATCAATACATACTCACGCTCAAGAAGTCTTAGACTTCACTCTAGTGATCTAAGCAAGATCACCTAACCCTCAAGCTATGAATGCATCCTAGGTCCCAAGTACTCACCACATTCTCCACACATGAAAGCTGCTCACAACAGTTTATAACCTCACAAGATATTAATCCTCAACCAAGGAGAAACAAGCTAGCCTAGAAGGCCCATCATGCTCACATGCTCATATCCATCAACTATATCGAGCCTTAAGGCTCCTAGGTTTACAACCACTAAGTGACATTCTCAAGCTACTCTAGGCCATCCTAAGCATGCTACTAACATGATTCAACAGCAATACTAAGGAAGGAATGAAGAGGAAAGGAGAGGAGAAGCCTACTGTTGCAGAAACCGCAGCCGCGGGCGGAGTCAGCTGGCGCCCCCTGCGGAACCAGGAGCCGCCCCCTGCGCCTTGCTGCCGCCCTGTAGCCGCACATGCGGGTGTGCCGAACCGCCCCTGCGGGTGTGTTGGCCGCCCCTGCGGCTGTGCTGGGCCGCACCTGCGGCTGGCCGCTCCCGCGGTCGTGATGATCCGCCCCGCGGGTTCTGTGCAGAACGTCGTCTTCTTCGTTTTCGATCGTGGATCCTTGGCTGCAAAGTCCTTCTTCTCTTGCTGGATCTTCTCCAAACACCCACCACTAGTCTTAGGCACCTCTCCTCGACCTAATCGTGCTAAGAACACATGCATGCAAAGGACTTGAGTGAAAACCTCTCAAAGCTTCATCCGTGGCCATGGATGAAGGAGGGAAGAAGAAAGGGGTGAGCAGCCATGGAGAGGAAGGAAGGAAGGAAGGAAAGAGACTTACCACACCTGATCTGCACTTCTCCTTCTGCAGTCCACACATGCAAGCTCCTCAATCAACAATGGAAGAAGAAAAGAGAAGAGAAGAAAGTGAAGGAAAGAAATGACGTGAGAGTGAGAAAGGGAGGAGAGAGAGGGGGAAATTGGCTGAAAAGGGGTGAGGGGACCAAGGGGTCAGCTGACCTCTTGTCCCTCCCCATGGACCGAGGGGTCGGAAATGACCCCTTGTCATTTTAACCCAGAACGAAGGGTCGGAACGCGGAAAAAAGACGAGTCGGCTCGGGATTTTTTTGGAAGAAATCCTGGCACTCGGCATCTCGGCCCTACGGGAAGATCTACAAGGCGCTCTAAGTCCGGAATAAAATTCCGGGCGTTACATAAGGGGCCATAACGGACAACGTAATTCTTCCGATGGGCTTGGGCTGCGTTTCTAGACTTCTTAGTGTTGGAGAAGCATGATCCTTACGCTTTGTGACGGGGATAATGGGGCGTAACGAAGAGAAAAATCCGATTTGCTCTTGAGTTTCCAAGTGTAGGAAGAGAATGGTGGTTCCATGTTCCAACTCCTTAGTCGACTTGGACGTTCTTGATGCTTTGACTCTCGAAGAACGCATTTTCGATGCCTTTTGTACCTAAAAAGCATGAAACACAAAAAAGACAAGAAAAATACCAAAATACAGAAAGTGGGGTATAGGTGAAGTGGAAATGTGGGTATGAAATGCATGAAAACATAAGGAAAAAATACATGAGGTACATAATTGCTTAAAACATAATATATATTACGAAAAAATGATTATTTAATTTTGTTAAACAAAATAAATACAGATTAACTTAAAGATTTGTTTTAACTAAAAAAAATTACCACAAAATAAAAAATGGGTTTTAAAAAATGATTTTCTAACATTAATGTTTTTTAAAAAATATTTATGTAATTATAAAAATGATTTTTCTAACTTTTAACAAAAGAGTTGAATTTTAAAATACTATTATTGTAGAACGATAAGTTTAACGCACCCTATTATAGTATATTTATACTGATTGATCGATTGATTATGTAATTGCAAATCACATCTTATTCGACTACATGCTCACATTTAACCAATTATATTCGTAAATTATATTTTTTTAATATAATAAATATACTATATGACTATAAAGATATAGGTATGAGGTATTAAGGTATGAGTATGAGATTGATATCTGATACTTTTGTTTCGGAGAGGAATAGAAGAGGGAAGAGCAATATTAGATATGTGATATGTCTAGTTTTTTGAGTATATCAAAATAGAAGAAAATGTTTATTAGGAGTATATCAAGATATCAGTTTGATATTCATATACTTGTATACCAAATATAGGTAAAGTTTTTTTATATCGATATCCATATCTATATCTAGATATGATACCAATCAGGCCCAGAGTTTTTATTAACAATACTTATAAACTAGTCATCACTGATTTATTAAAATGCGCAATGCGCGTCGCAAACACCACATCCTCTGTCATAATACCCTAAGCTACCGTCGTCTCAACTCAACTCAACTGGGTTCTAGTACTCCCCTTGCCGCCGGCTAGTGCTCGTCGTGCCTTTTTCAACGTATTTCCCTTCAACTCTCTCTGTAAAGCTGCCTCTGTCTTATGCTTTTCCCTTGTTGTCTTTCAAGTGTTTAATCACTTATCTTCAGTTCTCTCTATCCGATCCTCCTGATTTAAGGTTTTATATTGTTTAGATTGTGCTTGCAGTACGCTGTTATGAGTTGTAGCGCATAGGATTTGTGCAATATATGTGTAATTTGTGCTCAATTCATTTCATTTTTGTGCTTTCATTTCCTTCAACTCAAAGGTAAGACGAACTACGACTAGCAATCAAGACCGAACAATGGGAAGGAAAAAACAATCCCAGTCTCAAAACAAGAAAAACCAGCAAGAAGATCTGCTGGAAACACTAGGTGATTTCACTAGCAAGGAAAATTGGGACAAATTCTTCACTATCAGGGGTTGTGACGATTCTTTCGAGTGGTATGCTGAGTGGCCTGAGCTCAGAGAACCTCTTCTTCCCCTTCTTACTACAGACGCTTCCGGGACTTCCAAATCAGAGCTGCAAATCCTGGTTCCTGGTTGTGGTAATTCTCGGCTTTCTGAGCATCTTTATGATGCTGGAATTCATGGAATTACAAACATCGATTTTTCCAAGGTTGTTATTTCTGATATGCTCCGTCGCAATGTCCGAGACCGACCTATCATGCGTTGGCGTTTCATGGACATGACACAGATGCAGGTCTGTTCTTCACATTCCACAGTTTCATGTATTCTGCGTTTTTGTGTAGTATTCTATCACTTGTTAGGTGATTTGTTCTGAAAATATGTTGATATTTCTTTGACCAGTTCATAGATGGCACTTTCGATGTTGTGCTTGATAAAGGTGGACTGGATGCTTTGATGGAGCCAGAGGTTGGATCTAAGCTCGGCAGCCAGTATTTATCAGAGGTGTCCTGGATTTTCACATGACCATACATTTTTCAAGATCCTGTTGTATGTCATTAGGATTACTATTGGTTTCTCTGTTAAGAGGCTGATTTTTTGCTGTATTGACATCAGTTCCTGTTTATGTGGGTAGGTAAAGCGAGTTCTAAAATCAGGAGGGAAGTTTATCTGTCTCACACTGGCTGAGTCTCATGTTTTAGGTATACTTCAACTCAAGATTTGAAGTCTGCAGTGTTATTCTTTCTATTATTAACAATTGTCTTGGGTTTCTTCTCCTGTTTGCACTTTCAGATCTTGAATTTAGAGGAAATGTTTTGTTCTTATTCCTGTTTTTGTTTTGTTTCTTAAGTTGTTGATGTTATATTTCTTGTTGCTTATACACGAGCCACTTGTCTTGCTCCATTTCAGATTTGCTTTTTTCAAAGTTCCGGTTTGGGTGGAAAATGGTCATCCATCATATTCGTAAGCACCGAAGTAGCAAACCTGGTCTTAGCACGTTTATGGCAGTAGTGGAGAAAGCCGATTCGTCATCACTTCATCTGATAGTCACAACCTTTGATCATTCATGCATTGGATGTGGGCCAAATCAGGTTAAGTTTCATTAATACATTAAGGGAAAATTTTCAGGTATGGGTATGACTATGGATATGAGATAATGAAGATAAGTGTATGAGTGATATCAAGACACATGGGTCTTAATAATTTTGGTATGTCAAAATAACACTCTTGATATCAATTCGTTATCAGATTGATAAGTTGATAAACCAATATCAAAATTACACTCCTGATATCACTCCTAACATGGTTACATAAAGCCCTAAAAATTTGACTCATCATTAGTGTTAGGAGCTAGATTATCCATTGCATGTCCTTCCTCTGCTGCAAAAAGCCTTAAATTCCCCAAAAATTTGACTTCAGGTTAATGGACTTCATAATGGGTTTGTGGCTGAGAATAAAATCCGTGAACGATTCTCAGATGGTTCTGATATAATATATTCTCTTGAAGATCTTCAACTAGGAGCTGAAGGTGACCTCAACAAACTAAAATCCGGTCGCCGAGTCCAACTTATTTTGGGTGGTCACGGGGAGTCCACTTTTCGTTACAAAGCTGTGGTTCTTGATGCCCAAGAGAGTTTTGGTCCTTTCTCGTATCACTGTGGAGTATTTTTGGTGCAAAAGGTTAGCTTGTATTTCTGTCTTACATTATATGCGCAAGTTTTTCTATAAAATTGAAGTTGTAGTAACTTGTATTTTATGCCTTCAACATAAATTTCCCCTTTCCAATTGCTAGTAGATCTGTCAAAATCTAACCCGCCTGAACCTGAATTTATTTAAATACCCGACCCCGACCCCGACCCCGACCCCGACCCCGACCCCGACCCCGACCCCGACCCCGACCCGTGGTGTCATAAACTCGTAACATACCCGACTAGAAACAAACCCGAACCACCTGACCATAAGTAAACCTGAACCAAACCCATCCCAAAGTAGACCGGAACTCAAAGCAAACCTGACTTGAAACAAACCCAGACTTAACCAAAACAAACCTGACTAGGTTGTAACTTCTATATTTTACGACGACTAGGTAATTTTCTATTGAAAATGAATATAATTAGTAATTGTAGATTATGATTATACGAGAAGTTGGTCATATGCTCAATAAACAAAATATACAATATTGTAATGTCTAAATATATTTTAATTTATATCTGTAAATAAACATCTAGAAGAAGAAAAAATTATATATACTTGAATTTATATTCTTATTTATTATATTATATACATATTTTCTAAATCTCATAGTCTCTAGTCATAAATACTTTTGTATTCAATAATGGAATGAGAAGATGCAACTTTTCCAGTTGTGAAAAATGGAATGAGAAGATGGTTGCTCAGGGATTCGGAAAAATGGAATGAGAAGATGCAAATTTATATTCTTATTTATTATATTATATTATATACATATTTTAATTTATATCTGTAAATAAACATCTAGAAGAAGAAAAAATGGTTGCTCAGGGATTCGGAATTTTCCAGTTGTAAAAAATCCAGTCGCATCGCTTGCATTAAGTGTAGAAACCCCTTCTGTCGTTCTTTCAATAATGGAATGAGAAGATGCAAATTTTGACTTTGAAGGAGATTTAATGTCAAAAAAAGAATGAATATCCAAGTATAAAGGTTGGGATACCCAAAAGAGCATATCTCAGAAATGAAGGTAGAAGGAAGAAATAAAGTCCTTGAGAGGATGAATATTCAACAGTGAAGGCTGAAACCCTTAAAATGCTCAGGCAAATCAACAACTAAAGTTGTATTACCATGTGAGGAAAAGAGAGTTTAAGCAATATAAAAAATCAGAACTAAATTCCAGTAGAGTCATTACATGGAAGCTGTTGTCCCAGAAATAGGATTAAATCTCATGTAGAAACACGTGAAAACTTATAGCATATATGGTGGAAGTGAATGAGAGGATAGATGAAAGTGGATTGTTGGGTAGATGAAATTAGACTCGTCTAGGTTTAACGTATAAATCCTCTTGTTTTAACATCTCGGCTCCTTTTAATAATAATTTTGCTTATTCTTCACTGAATATTAAAAGCCCTATATATAGGTTGCTGGAACAATATAAACGAAATCCTAATAAGAAGTAAATATAAATACGTAACGTAAAGATAGTTAAACTATATCATAATATCAATCTAAGTTTTAAACTATCCTAAATCTAATATACATAATATCTTTATTTTATGGTAAATTGACAATATATCTTTCTGAAATGTTATTCCTCTTTTACAATATGTACCTGTCGTAATCTCAGCCTGGATCTCAACGACCATATCAGAAGCTTATAAAGCAGGAAAAGTAAAATCTGCAAAATAATCATACGTACACTGAATTATATAGCATATAAATATGATGATTATTATTTACATATAAAAAATACACAAAAGCAGCTGAACAGCATGTATTGGAATCCCACAGAGTACAATGAATGTCTCATCACTGCTCTTTTCTTGTGTATATAAATTTGTGTTATTTTCTGCATCAACCATATTCTTCCAATATAATAGAACTTCCTTCTGTCATCTGATTAAACTTTCTTTTTGACTAAGTTTATCTAAAATGCAGAATTATAATTCATGATTTGGTTCAATAACTCAACCTTTAACCTCTACTTTGGTCTGTGTTTGGAGTTTCAAGAAACCCATACACCTTGCTTTTTACCCCAACCTCAAGGGTGTTTTCGGTGGTGGTTTATTTGGAGATGAAAGTTCTGGGGGAATTATGCATTTTTCTTCAACCCCACACTAATAGATTATGTGAACTATGGGGGATGAATTTTTTTCTTTTCAACTTCAACCGATGGTCACCGAATGGGCCCCAAGCCTATTGAACGTGGGTAAAAATCTAATATTTAACATCTATTAATTACAAAATCCTAGTTAGTAATCTCTTAAGCAATGCAGGAAATTATTTGTCTTGAGGCAGCTTAACTCTTAAGTCTAATATCTGATTTGTGTCTATTCTTATCCGAACCCAGGGTTGAAGCATTGAAATATTCTCTCTTGTCTAACCTTTATTTTCTGGTCCATACTTTGGTTGAAGATATAAATTCAGCTTCAACAAATAACATTCATCCTAATTTTATGAACTTCAACAAATAACATTCATCCTAATTTCATGGCTATATATTCCAAATATGCGGTTTAAAAAATTTAATTTCCAACCCTTTAATTTCCAACCCTTTCCTAGTTATAAGACTTTAGCATAGTATATCATTACCAGAAAAGTCATGACATGGATTTTTTAGGTTAGGGAATTCTCTCAGAAGCTTTAAGTCTTAAACTATTGGTCCTATTATTTAATAGTGTATCTGATGCAGGCAAGGACTCATGAATGGCTTTTTTCTTCTGAAGAAGGACAATGGGTTGTAGTTGAAAGCTCAAAGGCTGCCCGCTTGATAATGGTACTTTTTCTACAATTTAGCAAATAGTAGAATTGTTCTGACAACTTCATATTGTTTTCTAATTGAAAAGATGTATTTTACATTGCTATGATCTTTTCTTGTAGATTTTGTTAGATTCCAGCCATCTTAGTGCTAGCATGGATGAGATCCAGGTGATTTTCTGTCCTTTTTCTATAATTTTGTTCCTTATTGCTTGAAAATATGAAAGTTGCTCAAAGAATGTTCTCCTATGCAGAAGGATCTTTCTCCCCTTGTCAGACAGCTAGCACCTATGAATAAAGATGAACCCCAAATCCCGTACGTAGTAGAATTCACTCCTTCCTTATATCTGAATACCTGTCCACATCTTTTTGTTCTGGACATCTTTGAATCTTTAGTTGAATTGATTAGACGAGTTTTGACTTACGGCAGAATGTACTAGGTAGTTATTTTCTTCTTGCATGCTTAAGTAGGCAATTGTAAGCGATTTTTTTATGAATCTTATTTTTGCATACATTTATTTTACAGATTTTTAATGGCGGGTGATGGAATTAAGCAGCGGAAAATTGTTCACAAGGTCGAAAAATCTGTGTTGTTGATTCCTTCTATGTGGCAATCTTGGAATGATTGGATTCATTTTTAAAACTAATGACATCATCATGGAACTTTTCCATGTATACTTTGGTAAAAAAAATCAATTCTTCTATTTTGCAGGGCTCGTCAAATTTGACTGGATCGATGATTGTTGAGGATGTGGTTTATGAAAGCATTGATGACCATATTAGTCATCTTTCTTCATCTGAAGAGTTGATATTTCGGCGGCTTGTTTTTGGGAGAACAGAGGGTTTGGTGCAATCTGAAGCATTGCTCATAAAACAAAGTACTGCTTTACCTTGTGGTGATGAAACACCTACGAAGAAGTCGAATTCAACTTCTAAATCCAAGAGAAGAGAACAGCAATCTACATTCAGTGGTATTGTCTTATAGCATAATTATCCTAGCATGACACTCATTAACTTGACTTGTGCATCTGGCTCATATTTGTAGTGAATCTTATGATTGTCCCTTTGTGCCGAACATCATACATCACAAGATTCTCAGCTCCCTTTGTAATAAGTGAAAACTAAATATTGTTAATGTGTTCCTACATTCTTTTCCTCTTCAATGTTGTAGATTTGAGCAGCAATGTCGAGGTTGATCATTCTTTTCTCGCAAGTTCTTACCACAGTGGAATTATTGCTGGGTTCACATTGATAGTGTCTTATATGGAAGATGTGGTGTCCTCTGGAGGGATGGTAAGGAACCGTACTTACTCATTTCCTTTTATTGGTAGCTAGTAATTTGTTATTTTGAAGTTAGTTGAGCACGATCTATTGATTTTGCTGGCTTATATATATATTATACCTATTGTAAAATGTAGTTGATATCACAAGTATTGATCAATGCTTAGAAGTTCACACAATTTCTGCTGTTTAACCCACCAACATGAAACATTGAAAAGCCACTGCTGAGATTAATAAAAAAAAGAAAAAGAAAAAGAAATAGTTTTTCTGATGTTGGTGATTTAATGTTCTCAACAGGTTCAAGCTGCTGTAATTGGGCTTGGAGCTGGTTTGCTCCCCATGTTTCTTCATAAATGCATGCCCTCCTTTAAAGTGGAGGTAATCTTATTGTCTGATATGATTGCTTGATATGCTTGCTTCCTCACTTTCTCCAGCAAATGTCAATGTTATTTTGGACTATAGGCAGTGGAATTGGATCCAGTTGTTCTCAGAGTTGCCAAAGACTATTTCAGCTTTCAGGAAGATGATCATTTGCAGGTAAACTACTTGCCTTGTTTGTATTTTGCTCCAGTAAAGGTACTAAGGGGTTGCTTGGTAAAATAGGGGAAAGCTAATGGAAATGGAATTATATTTTTATTGTACATTCGTGTCCTGCCTTTAACGTACCAAGAAAAAGCCTATTGTCTCTCCTCTTCCCTTACAGGGGGAGTGTACTGACGAGATACAATAGTAATGGAGGCTATATTAAGTGATAAGAGGATTTGTAGTTCACCCAAATTGTTCCAAAAATCACTTGTTTGAAAGGAGAAATCAAGCCGGTGTTGGTGGTGTTAAGTGTCATCCGAACCTCTCGTGCATAGAGTTTCTCATAATTAGTTCTTGTGGAAGTAAATGCCGTCCAGTTTAAACATTACGAATTGATATTTTTGTGCTGTTGTATGTAGGTCCATGTTGCTGACGGAATCGAGTTTGTTAAAAATCTTAGAGATCTTTCTGTTGCTGATACGGCTGTCAGGGATGCAGATTCATCCTCTTCAAATGGAAACTCTTCTGGATCTCAATGCAAAATGACAAAGAAAACTGATGTCATCATAATCGATGTTGATTCTTCGGATCCAAGGTTCTGTTATTGTTGTTTAGATTGGATAAGCCATTCAGTATTGTCAAATGATGCAGTTATATTTCTTACAAAGTCATTCTTCTTTTGCTCTTGATGCAGCTCTGGATTGTCTTGTCCTGCCAAAGATTTTGTGGAAGATTCATTCTTTTCCATGGTAAAGGACGTGCTCTCAGAGCAAGGCCTCTTCATCGTTAATCTGGTGTCAAGATCACCTTCCATCAAGAACTCAATTATATCAAGGATGAAAACGGTGAGAGTTTAAGTTAATTGATTGTTTGAAATCCTCTTTCGAAACTTAAAATATTACAACTTATTTGATCCTTTGAAGGATAGAATAGTTTTGGCTTTGAGTCTTTAATAGATTCAGAACTGGAGGATAGAATAGTTTTGGCTTTGAGTTTAAGTTAATTGATTGTTTCACCTTTGGATGATGTTGTTGGTTAGGATTTTAACTGTTCTAAATTGGGTTTTGTATGTATTAAGCTCGCGTTGTTTTTCAGGTTTTTACTCACACCTACAGTCTTCAACTGGAGGAAGATGTAAATGAAGTTCTCTTTGCCCACAACTCGGATGCATGGATCCAGGAGGATAAGTTATCTGAAGCAGCTGCAAAACTTGAGAAGCTGTTAAAACCAGAGAACCCTGAGCGTATCGGTGCCATAATAGATGCCACCAAGAAGATCAAGTGCTTGAACTGATTGCTTGTGCCTTGTGGTGTACTGCAATTCTGCTTATTGTAGCTGATCAAGATGATCGAATGTGTTTTTGTTGACATGCGTGGTGAGTTCGGAAACTTGGGTCTTGTAGGCCAAATTTTGCCATAATGCGAGCCTTTCTAGACGTTATAAACCAATGCCTTTTGCATCTTAGTGGATTTTTTTTGTAAATGGAAAGTGATTCGACTAAATTAAAAATATTTGGCGTATCAAATAATGAAAAATAGATAAACTGACACATAATCATGTGAACAACATAACAACAAAACAAGATTCACTAGAAAAAGGGCAAAAAGATGAGGAACATCCTAAAGAAGATGACCCAATCAAGCTTGCTGATTGTTGATGAAATTGCCGCAGAATTGAATGCTTGCTGATTGTTGAATATTTAGATTGATAAATTAACAGGGTTTAAGGAATTAAGGCAAGTTAAATAGATTTTTAAAGATGTATTGGGCCTGGTCTTTTTTTAAAGATAGACCCATATTTTGATGGGCCGCTATAAACTAAAACAAATCTAGGTTTTACGTTACACAATCTACCGCCTCTTCTGATTCGTCTTCTTCTTTCCGTCTCTCTCCTCATTCTTCCATATTCATTCTCCTCCATTGACCACAGTGGCTCCACAACTGACAGGAGGGCATTCCGTTTCCCGCCCCTAGCCGGTTAACCTCCTACGGCCCTACCTTACCTTGGCCGCCGGAATGTCAATAAGGGGCCCCTGCCCCTCCTGTACCCTAGCTCCGCCTCTGGTGATAACCATGGTAAACACTCTCAAGAAAGAAAAGTGATAACCATGATCAACAGGGAGCACATGAGCACGTCCTTATCCGAAATGATTAGCCGTAGGTAGTCCCGATATTTCGGCACCAAAGCAATGCAACACAAACCAGGTTCGGAGGAATGAAACCGGCGGCGGTTTTGTGAATAGGGTGGGGGTGGCAGTTTGGTTGTGGAGGTATGATCCATAAGTGATGTGGATCAGTAGATGGATAGACAAGGTCGAATCCTAGAAAAATACGTAGAACATCTTAGGTGTATGAAACTTACGACAAAAGTAAGAATGGTCGTAGAACCCTTCAGCTACAATTTTACACAAAAAGGAAACGATGTCCTTAGAGAACAAGAAGAATGTTTGTGAGCAATTGAGCACGCCAATTTGAATAACCAAAGTTGACACAACACAAAATGATCCAAGATACAAGGTCTCACGAAGCTTCACTCGCCCATTCTTCACAATACAAAAACTCTAACAGGTAAACCATGAATCAGAATGGTACCATGAATCACAATACAAAAACTCTACACAGGCATCAGAAATAAAAGAGTGCGTAGCACCAGTATCAAATAAAACTCTAACAGGTAAACCATGAATCAGAATGGTACCTGTAGCAGTAGGTGCAGCTGACTCCTCTACACTCCTCAACTCAAAAACACGACCAGTGGTGCCCCCACCACGACCTCTGCCTCTACTTGGTCCAGGAGCAAATCCCTGAGTCGTAGGGCGATCTGGGACTCTCTGCTGTCCCTGTGTCTGCTGCTGTTGAGGTGGCCTCTGCACACCTCCCGCTGCATTGGCAGGGGAAGAACCCTACTGAGATGAAGCTCCGCCCTGGCGGCAGTAAACAGCTCTGTGACCTTACCTACCACAGGTGTAGCAAGTCACTAATGGCCTCGTGCACTCGGGCCTCATATGCCCTGAATCACCACAGTTAAAACACTGACGTACCTTATCTACAACCGGTGCAAATGAGGGCTGACTTTGGCGTCTCTGACCACGCCAACCACTAGCAGCACCACCAGTACCACTGGTCTGCCCTGTACGCTGCCTCTTCTCAAACCCTCCGGTCTGAGAAGCTCTCCTTTGTCCAGCTCGCTCCCTCTCATAGTCGGAAGCTCTGTCATGATAATCCATCAGAGACTCACAGTGGAAACCCGCCATACAGGTCCGGGTAGTAAAGTCTGAACCAGCTCGATCTATCTGTCAGTTGGACATCGAATAGACTCCAAAGCTGAGTCTACATGCCCGATCCAGAGCTCAACCTCCAACCCCACCTTCCCAGTGAAAGGGGGTACACCCATTTGATGGAATGCCTTCAACCAAGTATCTGGTCTAGGCCCTCTATGCTCCTCTGGTGCTCTGGAAATCTCAGCAGCAGGTACCTGTACAGCTGGCACCTGAGTAACGGTGTGGGACCTCTCAGATGGTCCCTCCTGTGCCTGTAAATCTGGGGCACGTCTACCGGCTCTGACAACCTCCTCTACTCGTCTGATATAAGCTCGGAACTCTGATCCCCCCATGGAGACACGATCAGACTCACCAGACTGGGCTCTCTATGCCCCTTGTCTCTCAGCTGCACCGTTCCCAGTCTCAGGAACGACGCTCTCAGCAACCTCCTCATGTATCTCTCCCGTTGCATGTGAACCGTCAACAGGAGTCCTACCCCGTCCTCTACCTAGAGGGGGTCTACCTCTACCTCGCTTAGCTGCAGGTAAGGCTCTAGTCTGAATTATCTGCAGAAGACGTAAACCTAACTTAGAAGGCTATATATATGTCGTATGTATATATCAAATCAATCACAACCGAATATCTATATATACTGTCGAGATCTTCAGAGGGGCGATGACTCACGTACACGATATTCCAAAACATTTGTACTCATTTCAAAACCAAAATCTTTTGAAAAGTCAGACCCCTTTCGGGTTTTGTTTATTTATCTATTCGAACTTTATTGCAGATTACTAGTGCCATTGTTGTCAACATGGGCTCTGATACCAACTTTGTAACACCCCAAATCCGTAGGACTCGAGGTGCTACTAGGTTAGGATCTCACAATGGATCCTGACCCTAGCCTGACAACAAGTTCACTGAATCTTACAACAAGGCACCAATAGATTAAAACAAAACATAAAACTGATATATATATATATATATATATATACATATCAAAAAGGTGATACAGAGTATTGGTGAGTACAAAGTAAAACAGAAATCCGTACAATATAATAACCCAAAAACCCACGATATCGCCCAGTGTACGGAACCCTCAGCAGATCACCCCTCTGGATCACTTTGCAGCTCTCCTAACCTGCAAAGGATCTACAACACGGTATAAAACCGTTAGCTAACCATACACATATATAAGAAGATGCTAGAGCACAAACACATATCAAGAATATTAACACCTCATCATGATATCACACATTTACCCGGTTTATTATCTTTATAACGTTAAGCACTCAAGAGTATATAAATCGGTATATATAAATATACGTGACACGAGGAATATATATAACCCTCGCCTCTGCGTGCAATAGCTAGCTGGAGTGTTATCAGCGCACTTTCCCGTATACCATATGGAGTGGTAGGTGCCCTTCCCGTATACCAGAACTAACTAGCTTACACAGAACTTCCCAGACACCACTACGGGATGAAAGATAAGTTGTCACAACCACTACAATGGGCGGTCAATATAACATAGGTCGGTGACCATCATAACGCATGCTATAAAGCATATAACAAACACCACTCATGCACACATCCAATATAAGGATGACAGGTAAGTAAGTCCTATGGACTTACCTCAATCTCAAAAGTCGTATCACTACGATCAGCTCTCACTCAGGTCCACTCCAAACTGGAGGACAACACGGCCTATACACGGCATACATATATATATCAAACTCCTATCACACAAAGGGGTCACACCTAGACCCAAGGGATCCATAAGGATCATATCCAACTCGTAAACCTCAAAGCCGTAACCGGCAAATATATAACATACTCATCAACATCCGATACCTAGCATGGTACTAAGTCCCTCATACTAGGAAGGAAAGGAACTACCCAACTATAGGTAGTCCCGGGACAAGACGCACCTGCATGATCAAGGGACGCAGAAGCGGAGTAGACAACCCGCAGGCGCGGCAGGGATCAGCCGCAGGCGCGGTGACACGGGACGCAGGCAACGCCGGCAAGGCGCGGGCGCTGCGGCACGTCTTCCGCAGGGGCGGAGACTTCTAGGCGCGGGGGCGGCGACAGTGCAGAACGTGATCCCGCGGCTTCTCTCTGGCTCTTCACGTGATCAAATCACTTCTATTCCAATCCAAAGTCCCACACATGCAACAACATACACATTCCAACATCACCCTATGACCAATACAACTAATCCTAAGCTAAGGAAGGAAGAATCAAAGAAAAGAGAAGAAGAACAAAGAGCAAGAAGCTTACCACAACTGTGGTTAGCTAAGGGAATGATCACCAACACCCTTACTGGCTTCCAAGCACAGCAACACACATCACTAGCATCATCATCATCAAAGCCACATCAAGTTCTTCCAAAACCAAGAAGGAATCACACAAGATCAAGAAGAAGCAAAGGGAAAGCAAGGAGAACGTGGTAATATGGAAATGGAGTGAGAAACCCTTGTTCATCGACCAAGGGAAGTACTTAAAGAAGAAGGCAACGAAAGAGTAAAGCACGGGTTAAAGGAGTCAACAAAACCGGATGCAGCCGCCGGAAACCGCAGGGGCGTAAACCCGCAGGGACGGCAATCATGCCCGCGGGTGCGGAAAGGCCAATCTCGGCCAAAGCCAATCTCGGCTAAGGACCAAAACTCGGTCCGAAAGAATAGACTCTCACACAAGGTTTCCTCTTTAGCACCAATCCTGGACCACATTTATACACTTCGTACCTATAGAATAGTCAATAAGATCAACATTAGAAAAGTGTTTCAAATCAACACAAGACACTCTCAAGTTCTCATGATATTACCCGTTTTAAAACCCAAAATTTAGAATTCTATTGAAACGTGTCCTTAGAGGCAAATGACCCTTATAGAGGGCATTTGGAAGAATCCGATTATTTTTGATAGAAATCAAAGTCATTGCGATATTTATGATAAATCGAAGAAGATGCTTTGTGAGATGAGGAAACGGGGTATTGAGTCCACAAAATTGCCGTTGGAAAGAAAATTATGAGAACCTTGGAAAACCGGTTTGCGAAGCCGTGCCTTCTTCTTACCGGAAAGTGTATCTTCTTAAAGAAGGAA
>CM008282.1:31062163-31086906 GCA_002319775.1 Fagopyrum tataricum
TTTCGGGGTTGTTGCCAGCTGGAGTGGTAATTTGGTAACACTTTCCCGTATACCCTATGGGAGTGGTTGGTGCCCGTCCGTGTAACAGATCTGGCCTATCCGCAGAGAACTTCCCAAATTCCCAGCGGTATGTAAGAGAAAGTTGTCACGGCCCTACAATGGGCAATCACTAAACCATAGGTCGGTAATAATCAACATCACATGCTATCAAGCATATATCAAACACCATTCATGCATACATCCAATATAGGGATGGTAGCTAAGTAAGTCCTATGGACTTACCTCAATCTCGAAATACTCTCAACACGACCAACTCCAATCCGGAGGACATCAATGCCTAATAACAAGGAATAAAGAGATATTAGATCCCCTATCAATCAAAGGGGTCACACCTAGACCCAAGGGATCCATAAGGATCATATCCAACTTATAACCTCGATAATCAACTAAATCTCAAAGCCATGACCGGCATATATTTGATCATACTCATCATCATTCTATCCTCCTATACATAACTAGCATGCTACTAACCCGCTCATACTAGGAAAGGAAAGGATCAATACCAAGCTAGGTAGATCCTGTACAAGACGCACCTGCGGAACAGGAAAGACGTAGGAGCGGGACAACGGCAAGCGCAGGCGTGAAGACACGTTGGCGCAGGCGCGGTGACTATGGCCGCGGGGGAGGAGGCACTGAGGTGCGGGTGCGGTGACAAGTTCCCGTAGGAGCGGCGGCTTGCTGGCGCAGGGGCGGCGACGCTGCAGAAGGTGAACCCCGATTTCCTCTTCGGTTCTTCACGGGATGAAATCACGTCTTCATCATCCATTATCCATACACATACATATATACACACATTCCAACATCAAAACACACCTAAGAGATCTATCCTACTAAGGAAGAGGAAAGGAATCAAAGAAGAAGAAAGAAGAAGAGAAGAGTAAGCTCACCTACTGTTGTAGCCTAACCAGGCTAGAAATGATCACAAACACCACTCAACTAGCTCCTAAGCTCAGCATAACACACAACATCAACATCAAACCACCAAAGCCACACAATTTCTCTTCCAAACCAAGGAGAAAACAAGAACAAGATCAATGAGAAGAAAGGAGGCAAGAAGGACGTGAGGAAGCTGGAAATGAAGTTAAAACCCTTGATCACGAGCCCAAGAAGAAGCTTAAGGAGGAAGAGAAGGAAGGGTAAAACACGGTCAAAAGGGTCAACAAAACCGGTTGTAGCCGCAGGAAACCGCAGGGGCGGGTTCCAGGAGCCGCAGGGGCGGATCACTGCACAAGCCGCAGGGGCGGCCCTCTGGACCCGCAGGGGCGGCAACCCTGGCTCGGCTATAAAGATCAAGGATCTTACATAATATTCATATCAAATTCAATAATCAATTCAAATGAAAAATGAATAAAAGATGAAATAACAAAGGGAGAAATGAAATACTCAGCTTAATTATCTCAAAAACCAACAAAACAATGAATCCTAGTATCATGCAGCGTATCTGAACTGAATCAAATGAAATAGGTTGAATCTTTCCTAAAAACAACTAAGATCTAACAATGGTGAAGGTAGAACAATGGAGGAGAGAGGTAGGAGACAACTCTTCTTAGGTCTGAAAGAGAACGAATATGGAAGCAAAAACGGAAACCTTTGGAAATAATTGGAGCTTTCCTATTATACCCAACAACCTTCCAAAAGACATGGGTTGAGATAAAAGATCCGAAATAAAATATAATCGCCGCTCAGGGAAAATCTCGGGCTGGGTCTCGGCCGAGATTTTGCACAGTCATGACCGAGATTTTGTCTTCGATCCTCAGCGTACTTGGGATCTCGGTCAGGTCACCCATGGATCTCTTTCTGAGATGCCGACCGAGATGGTGAATAGAAACTCCTACCAGGGATCGAGATAAGTGGATCTGGGCCGAGATGACTTCTTCACTTCGGGTGTTGGTCTCGGCTTGGATATCTCGTCCGAGATGCCTGACTAATGTCGCTCAAAAACGTCTATTTCATTCCTAACTCAACTTCTTCTCCTTTCCCTAGCTCGTATGATTGCTCCTAAGCATCCATTCCGAGGCTTGATCCTCAAATGCATCGTTTTAGCTCCAAATTGCGCCGAATTGCCTACAATGATACGAAAAGCGTGTGTAGACATCTATACTCGCAAAGTAGAATTAAACAAGCATAAAAGACACAAACTAAGGCTAAAACATGCATGCAGAAAGGGAAAATCTACTTAAGTGCACAACTAAACTAGGTCGATAAATCATGTTATCACATGACATTAGTTATATGGGGTATGCCAATCTTGATTTGGTAGGTTTTCTACTTATGAAATTGACAAATATTTGCAATTGAATTAATAAATTTAGTTATATGGGGTATGCCAATCTTGATTTTGCAACTGTAAAAAATATAGCAGTGACAAAAAACCGAGGTTATCAATAAAATCACTTCTTAAATATACCCTCGAATTTAACATTGTTCTGCCCTTGAAATTACCCTGGCAATTACCCTCGAAAATTACCCTCGAATTTTCCCCGAAAATTACCCTCGCAATTACCCTCAAAATTGCCCTCGAAAATTACCCTCGAAATTACCCTTTAATTTACCCCCGAAATTACCCTAAACTTTACCCACCAATTACACTAGATGTTACCCTCGAATATACCCCCAAAGTTAACCTCGAGTAATATTTCGTGGGTATATTAGCCGCGAATTTATTTTTTGATGGTAAAGATCGTGGGAAATTTTAGTCGCATCCTTTGTAGCCTCGAATTAGTATTTGAGGGTAAATTCGTAGTTACCATCGAGGGTAATGTCGTGGCTACAACTGCGTTTTCTGGTAGTGTTAATCGAGCATGATTTGAGGATTTTAGGCCAACACCTAGATAGGAAACTACTCACTCATCAAAAAAATCAATCAACATAACAGCCAAAATAAATGTCATAGATAGAAACTATAAACAAAATAAAGATACAATAAAAAAAGAGAGGGAGGATTTGGATTTACCATTCAAAAGTTATGAGTGAAATAAGATATGATTGAGTAAATGTGAAGAACAAGCTGAAGAAATGAAGAACACTTTCCTTTCTCTTTAAATGATCCAACATTCATCCATACAATGTTGCAATAAGTGTTTCTAGATCTGAAAATGGTGACTAAACTAAACTAATGAGCAAGGATGAGAGTGTATGAAGTTGGATATCCATTACATTAAGCTAATGGTAATTTATAGTGGTTCTAAGTCGTGATCCCATTCAAAAAGGAATCAAAGTTTGTTAGGATAAAACATCCTATAAAAAGTTGATCCGTCACCTCGAGGTGGAACTCGACCCGATCAGGTTGACTTTTTTCGAGTTGCCCGCTGCTTCAAAACTTGGCCAAGGTAAGACGTCTTCTCCACTCGGGATGGCTACAACTTGAGATTGTTGGTCTTCTTCACTCAAGGTAAGAAGTCTTCTTACTCAGGTGGATGTTAACTCGAGGCCAACTGTAGGGTGTTGTTGCCTTTCTCTTTGAGTTTCTCCTTGGCTCGAGCATCTACCCGGGGTGATTTGTCTTCTTCACTTGAGTTTCTTCACAACTCGAGGCTTCTCCATGGTTGTTTCCTTTGCTCACATGATTTCATCCTTGGCTTCCTTGTTGCTACTCCTGTCTTTGCTCAAGTGATGATGTATGATGTGATGTTTTGTGCTTGGTGTGCTTGAATGAAATGATATCTTTGTTTTTTTTCTCCATTTTAGGCTAAAGTACCTACAAAAATACAAAACGAAGGGAAGTATACATTCTTTTGACATTTTAAGTTCTAGCTAAGATATAAATGCCTAAACTAGCAAAAATAAGGGAATAACACACAAAAATACATCTAAAAACATGACATGAATTTTTCATCAACCATCCTAAAGACACCCTACAGTCCTCAAGGTCCTACAATTGAAGGATACATTACTAGAACAAAAGCTAAAAATCTCCAACAAGAAGTGGAAACCATGCTAATATCCTTGACTTCTAAAAGAAGAGAAGTCGATCATAACTATTAGAGTTGGAAGTATAAGGAAAAAGGAAATCTAACTCTACAGTGTCGTGAAGCGGACATGGAACCTTGAAATCCTAGAAACTCTTCCACCAACATGTGGAATGCGGCTCACCTCTAATATGACCTAGAAAGGTTTATTTATAATGTTTGGATCAAACCCTATGCCGGAAATAATAAGCTCAACCCATACACAAAAGATGAGATACGAGAAAATATGATTTCCGCGTCTCAGGAGGGAAAGGTCTTTGGGGGGAATACAGTCTAATTAAGTGTAAATAATATACGGGTTACAAGCCATATAACAACAACACATATACCATATTTGAATTTGTGCATGACCTGTATTTGTCTTTTGTAACTTTTTGACAATCCAGTAAAACTTACTTTCCTATTGCACTGGTTGGAACAACGAGACCCATGAGTACTACTTTCGAATCTCTTTTACCGATCTAAAACTTTGTAGTTAACACAATTGTCCAAATTCAAAGGAAAGATGGTTGAAATTGGGACTCTCTCAAGAGTCGTCAGAAAATGGCATTCAACACCAATGATCTTTACAAGCTTCTTCAATTCTTCATTCTTCAACATAAATCTACCTCGGAAACTTCGATCTTCAGTCAATATAGATGCCTTATACGATATTCTTGACCTCAGAGAGGATAAAAGCTCGTATTCTGACATTCTTTCATCGATCTTGTAGATTTAAGTCCCTGAACGCCTGAAATACGAAATAAACCAAAGTAGACCCCACAATATGAAATAGGAAGAATTTATTCTCTATAAGAACACAAAACAAACCAAATGAGATATGAAATGCATGAATGATGACTAAAAAGACATGTTTTGGACTTATTACTAACCAAAGATAACCCGGTCCATAACTAAATAAACAAACAATGATAGTCTCAATTTAGATTATAATTTGTTCACATATATGTTTAGTAAACTTAAGAATGTTGATTCACAAGTAAAATTAAATAAAACCTCTTATTTTTAACTACCAATGTATATCACTCTCACTAGAAAAATTGCAATTAGAAAATTTGAATTTGTTAAAAAAAATGTGTGAACTCGTGACTAGTAAATTAATAATAAAACTAATATATATGATCAAGTGAAGGTTTCTCTTGGAGAACCGAAAGGTTCAAACATGTAGGTTTATAAACCTACATGTTGTTTGAAGTATTAGAGGACCGAAAGGTTCGAGCATAGTTTGATTAAGTCGGTTGCAAAGGTTGGAATGGTCCAAACATAATTACGATAGATTGTGAAGTTGAAATATACAAATAAGTGACTAAGAGTCTAAGTAGAATAGAGGCGAGGTTAAATGCGAGAGATGTAACACCCCAAATCCACAGGACTCGGGGCGCTATTTGGCTAGGATCTCACAATGGATCCTGACCCTAGCCTGACAACAAGTTCACTAGATCTTGCAACAAGGAACATATAGATTAAAAACCAAACATCAAACTGTAATATATATATATATATATATATATATATATATATATATATATATATATATATGACAAAAGGTTTACAAAATACCGCTGAGTACAAACCAAAACATGTATCTATACATAGCAAAAACATCCCATATCCCACGTACAATCCTAGTGTACGGAGCCCTTAGCGGATCACCCTATCTGGATCACTCTGCAGTTCTCCTAACCTACAAAGCATCTACAACACGGTATAAAACCGTTAGCTAACCATTCATATATAAGATAAAACATAAGCACAAACACAAATCATGCAATCATAAACACATAATTATGTTATCACACATTTACCCGATTAATCATCTTTATATAGTCCAACACTCAAATAGTATATATATATATATATATATATGAACATATGTGACACGAGGAATATATAATCCTCGCCTCTAGGTGCTATAGCCAGCTGGAGTGGTATCTGGAACACCTCCCTGTGTACCCTATGGGAGTGGAGAGTGCCCGTCCCGTTTACCAAATCTGGCCTGACTACAGAGAACCTCCCAACCTCCCAGCAGGATGAAAGGGCGGGTTGTCACGGCCACTAATTTGGGCGGTCACTAAACCATAGGTCGGTAGTAATCAACATCGCATGCTATCAAGCATATAGCAATCACCACTCATGCAAACATCCGATATAAGGATGGTAGTTAAGTAAGTCCTACGGACTTACCTCAACCTCAGATACTCTCAACCACGATCAACTCCAATCCGGAGAACAGCATTGCCTAATAACAAGGCATAAAGAGATATCAAATCTCCTATCAATCAAAGGGGTCACACCTAGACCCAAGGGATCCATAAGGATCATGTCCAACCTATAAACCTCAACCACCTACTAAACCTCAAAGCCATAAACGGCACATATCGATATCATACTAATCATCATCCTATCCTCATACTCACACCTAGCATGCCTCTAACCCACTCATACTAGGAAAGAAAAGGATATATACTACTCTAGGTAGGTCCTACACAAGACGCACCTGCGTGACAGGAAGGACGCAGGGGAAAAGCAACGGGAGGCGCAGGCGCGGCGGCTCTCCCACGCAGGGGCGGTGACACAGGCGACGCAGGGGCGGCGGCAATTGGTCGCAGGGGCGGCGACAGTGCAGAAGATGATCCCCGACTTCTCTTCAACCCTTCACTCACTTGTTCACGTCTTCATTATCCAGCAATCATACTCATACACACACACACACACACACACACACACACACACACACACACACACACATATATATATATATATATATATATATATATATATATATATATATATATATGTACATACAAACATCAATACATGCCTAGGAGATCTAACACAAGATTCAATCTTGTGGAATCTTAAGCTAAAAGAAAAGGAAAGGAAGAAGAAAGAGAGAAAGAAGAAGAAGGAGGAAAACTTACCACTGCTATAGCCAAACAGCATGGAAAGATCAACAACAACACACTTCAGCTGGCTCTCCAAGCACAACATCAACAACCCAACATGATCATCAACCAAAACCACACAACAATTCTCTTCAAAACAAAGGAGAACTCAAGAACAAGATCAAAGGAGAAGAAAGGAGGAAAGAAGAACGTGAGGTAACTGAAACAATGAAGAAACCCTTCATCTTGAAGCAGAAGAAAGGTTATAAGAAAGAGGAAGAGTAAAGCATGGTCCAAGGGTCAACAATGCCGGCTGCAGCCGTAGGAAACCGCAGGGGCAGGCTCCTTGAGCCGCAGGGGCGGAACACAGAGCTTCACGCAGGGGCGGCCCTCTGGACATGCGGGAGCGGCTAACCTTGGCTCAGATCCTAAAGACTAAGGCTCTTACATCTCACCCCCCCCTAAAAACAAGTTTCGTCCCAAAACTTGTGAAATCTCAAATCCTCTCGGACCCGTATGCCGAGGTATAACTCTCTCTATCGGAGAAATCACATCTCCGCTCATAAGGTAACAACCTATATCACTCCATAACCTCAAACACAGGCATGGAGGAATCATCATCTCTAGCAACAAGATCACTATACTATCCAAGGCATAGAGGAAAAACAAAGAGTAAAGCATAGTTCATGGTCAACAAAGCCGGCTGTAGCCGCAGAAAACCGCAGGGGCAGAAATTCCTGGCCGCAGGGGCGGAACACTAAGCAAGCCAGAGGGGCGGCTCCAAGGACCCGCAGAGGCGGCTAAGTTGGCTCAACTCCTAATGGTCAAGGCTCTTACATGTGCTCCTCTGGTGTCAGTGGTACTCCCACCACGACCTCTACCTCTACTCGACCCAAGAGCAGATCCCTGAGTAGTAGGATGATCTGGGACTCTCTGCTTCCTTGTGTCTGCTGCTAAGGTGGCCTCTGCCCACCCCATGCTACACTAGCAGGAGAAGAACCCTGTTGTGATGAAGCTCCGCCCTGTCTACAAGGAGACAGCTCCGTGACCTGGTCTGCCACAAGTGTAACAAGTCACTGACGGCCTCGTGCACTCTGGTCGTATATGTCCATAACCACCACAATTGAAGCACTGTCGTTCCTTATCTGCAACCGGTGTAGATGAGGGATAACTCTGGCGTCTCTAGCCTCGCCCGAAACCAGCAACTCCACCAGTAACACTGGTCTGCCCAGTCCGTTGTCTTCTCAGACCCTCCGGTCTGAGAAGCTCTCCTCTGTTCAGCACGCTCTCGCTCATAATCTGAAGCTCTATCCTGATAGTCCATCAAGGACTCACAATAAAATTCCGCCATATAGGTCCGGGTGGTATCCCTCATTCGTCGGGAAAAGAAATATACATCTTGATCCGCAGGAGGTGCAGCTGGACCCAGCAAAGCCAGCTCCTCCTGAAATCTCCTGATCGCCTCAGAGACTGGTACATCCTCAAAGCCAGCCTCAACGAAATCCCTCAGTTTCTCCCTCCTCAAAGAGGCATGGCAAAAACGCTCTCTGATCAAACTCCTCATCTGGTCATAGCTAGTAACCTGACTCCGCACGGATCTCCACCAATGCTGGGCGAGGTCTCGGAATAGAGTCTGCACTAACTCTATCTGTCGGTCCGTTGGACATATAATTGACTCAAGAGTTTAGTCTACATGTCCAATCCACAGCTTCACCTCTAACCCCACCTTCCCAAAGAAAGGGGGTACTCCCGTCTGATGAAAGGCCTTCAACCAAGTATCTAGTCGAGGCCCTCTATCCTCCTCTAGAATCTGAGTAATCTCAGCAGCACGTGCCGGTATAACTGGCACTTGAGTAGCTCCATCGGATCTCTCAGACGATCCCTCCTGTACTGGAAAATTCAGGGCACGTCTACCCGTTTTGGCAGCCTCCTCCACTCGCCTAATGTACGCGCGAAACTCTGGTCCCTCATAGAGACATGATCCGAGTCATCTGACTGGACTCGATGTGGTCTCTGTCTCTCAACCATGCCGTTCCCAGTCTCAGGAACGACACTCTCAACAACATCCTCAAGGACCTCCTCCGCTGCAGGTGGATCAACAGCGGGAATCTGACCCTGTCCTACCCCTACTGGAGGAAGAGGGGGTCTACCTCTACCTCGTCCAACTGCAGATAAGGCTTTAATCCGAACCATGTGCAGGGTATACACCTAAGTTAGAAGGCTATATATATGCCATATGTATAGATATATATAAAGTCAATCACAGCATCACATAAGGTAATATCTATCTATCTATATATATATATATATATATATATATAATATATATATATATTGTACTCAAAACCCCTTTCGGGTTATGTTTATTTATCTATTCGACATTTATCACAAATTGCAAGTGCCATTGTTGTCAACCTAAGGCTTTGATACCAACTTTGTAACACCCCAAATCCACAAGACTCGGGGCGCTATTGGGCTAGGATCTCACAATGGATTCTGACCCTAGCCTGACAACAAGTTCACTAGATCTTACAACAAGGCACATATAGATTAAAAACCAAACATCAAACTGTAATATATATATCAAAAGGTTTACAAAATATCGTTGAGTACAAACCAAAACATGTATCTATACATAGCAAAAACATCCCATATCCCACGTACAATCCTAGTGTACGGAGCCCTCAGCGGATCACCCTATCTAGATCACTCTGCAGTTCTCCTAACCTGCAAAGCATCTACAACACGGTATAAAACCGTTAGCTAACCATTCATATATAAGATAATGCATAAATCATGGAATCATAAACACATAATCATGTTGTCACACATTTACCCGGTTAATCATCTTTATATAGTCCAACAATCAAATCGTATATATATATATATATATATATGAACATATGTGACACGAGGAATATATAATCCTCGCCTCTAGGTGCTATAGCTAGCTGGAGTGGTCTCTGGAACACCTCCCCGTGAACCCTATGGGAGTGGAGAGTGTCCGTCCCGTTTACCAGATTTGGCCTGACTACAGAGAACCTCGATCCCAGCCTCCCAGCGGGATGAAAGGGTTGTCACGGCCACTACATCGCATGCTACCAAGCATATAACAATCACCACTCATGCAAACATCCGATATAAGGATGGTATCTAAGTAAGTCCTACGGACTTACCTCAACCTCAGATATTCTCAACCACGATCAACTCCAATCCGGAGAACAGCACTGCCTAATAACAAGGCATAAAGAGATATCAAATCTCCTATCAATCAAAGGGGTCACACCTAGACCCAAGGGATCCATAAGGATCATGTCCAACCTATAAAACTCAACCACCTACTAAACCTCAAAGCCATAACCGGCACATATCGATATCATACTAACCATCATCCTATCCTCATACACACACCTAGCATGCCTCTAACCCACTCATACTAGGAAAGGAAAGGATCTATACTACTCTAGGTAGGTCCTACACAAGACGCACCTGCGTGACAGGAAGGTCGCAAGGTGGAAGCAACGGGAGGCGCAAGCGCGGCGGCACTCCTACGCAGGGCGGTGACACAGGCGACGTAGGGGCGGCGGCACTGGAAGGACGCAGGGGATCTAACACAAGATTCAATCTTGTGGAACCCTAAGCTAAAAGAAAAGGAAAGGAAGAAGAAAGAAAGAAAGAAGAAGAAGGAGGAAAACATACCACTATTGTAGCCAAACAACATGAAAGATCATCAACAACACACCTCAGCTGGCTCTCCAAGCACAACATCAACAACCCAACATGATCATCAACCAAAACCACACAACAATTCTCTTCCAAACCAAGGAGAACTCAAGAACAAGATCAAAGGAGAAGAAAGGAGGAAAGAAGAACGTGAGGTAGTTGAAACAATGAAGAAACCCTTCATCTTGAAGCAGAAGAAAGGTTATAAGGAAGAGGAAGAGTAAAGCATGGTCCAAGGGTCAACAATGCCGGCTGCAGCCGCAGGAAACCGCAAGGGCGGGCTCCCTGAGCCGCAGGGGCGGAACACAGAGCTTCACACAGGGGCGGCCCTCTGGACCCGCAAGGGCGGCTAACCTTGACTCATCTCCTAAAGACTAAGGCTCTTACAAGAGATGTAACGTTTGAGAACGAATGTTGATTGTGGGGCCAAGAGTGGCATAGATAAGACTCGAAATTTGAGGTTGATTTAAAGAGGCAATTGACAGACAAGAGAGATGAAGAAAGAATAAAAAAAGAGAGAGATGAACCTAAGAGAACTAGAGGGGTAAAAGTGAAGAAAATCCTAATTTTAATGTGTTTGAGTAGGTCTTTTTCCCCAAAATTGCTCCTCCCATCTCTTTTTATTCAACACTTAACAGGTTGAAGTAGGGCCTACCTGAACTAACCCGGAATAGATACGGGGTCGGTTGAAAACACATCCCAGGTTTTGGGTTTTATCCCTAAAGTTTCAGGCACAAATGGATCGATTTTTTTAGGTCAGGTAAATTTTTGGTCAGGTCTAGTAATCACGTGGGTAGTTGTGTATCCATACATATAGAGTTGGAAAAACTTCTCCCGACCCAACAAACCCTAATCCGTCCGAGACCATAAATTTTGAAAAATATATAGTATATCTTGAATCAACCCACTTGAACCTGAAACTATAAATAACCGGAAAATGACCCATACTAGATTATACCCAAATAGAATAGCCCGGTGATTACCTTAAATTATTTGATAACCCAATCCAACCTGAAAAATCAGTGTCAGACCCTAACCAACCCAAAACTAAACCTATTTTGACCCGGCCGGATTCCAACCTGAACTTGCTCTGACCCGACCTGTCAACCTCTATATTTTCTATACGAATTAATAATGAATAAAAATTATATTATTTTTAATTTATGGATGTTAGTTTGTATTATTGTTAGTCATTCTATTTGAACATTGACATAAGACCTCTATTTGTATTAGTCTAGTTCTCATGATAAAATGATAAATAAAAGTCAAGCAAATTTAACCAAATCATCTTAAGATATAAGATTGGTACAAACTCAAGTCCACCAAAATTTAAATTATTTGACTTCAAAAAATAATCCTAGATTAAACACGACTCTTCCGAAATTTAGCTCAAATGAATCATGATGAATCCGAAATCCGAACAATTCAAGCAATATGAGTCCAAAAGTGTAGTTTATCTTGTATAATCATTATCCGATCGGACTCAGATTTATATTATCCAGCATGAACCCTAATTAAATAGAACTTGAGACGATGGTTGAGTTTGGTGATAAAATAATGTTTTATTTGTTGGTATTAAAGCGGAGTAGAAGATGTTGAAATGCCATTTTATGTTGAAATTGAGGGGAGGGGGTCTGCTAGCTCAAAGTCGTCTCCTTGTCCAAGATAGAGAGAGAGAGAAGAAAACCAAAAACAAAAGCACTTTGTATTTGTATTTGTCTTTAGTTAATTTGCATTGATTTCAATTTGTTTCTCACTCTCTTTTAGGTCTGTAGTTTTGATTTCAATAATAGTCAAGTAACCGACTCTATCTCTCTTTCTCTCTCTCTCCAATTTAGAGATAGAAAGAAGAAGCATGAGAAAAGTGGTTTGAAAGCCATTAATGGGCATGGCAAGGGCGCTAGAAGTTGCAGAAGAGGCTGAAATTAAGCTTCTTATTTCCGGCTCTCCCTTTGCTTCTCCAACTCAAACACCTCAACCTCCTTCCATGGCTTCTTCTGCTAACAACACCAACAAACCCCACAACTTGGATTTCCAACAGATGCATCATCTTCAACTCAACCTCGATCATCATCATCATCACACCAATCAGATCTCCTTCGGCGGTGTCATGATGCAGCCTTCTTCATCCTCCTCCTCTACTTGTCTCAATCCCACATCGACTCCTGTTGGGTCCTACATGTACAAATCCCTCCCACATCGAGTTTTTTTGTTTCTTTTATTCATCTTTTCGTAAAACATGTTTTTGTTTTTCCGATTAGCAGAAGCAGAGACGCCGGTGGCTATGATCTTGGAGAGCTAGACCAAGCTCTTTTCCTCTACCTTGACGGCCAGCCGGTCTCCGATCATCAACATCCCAATCCTTCTTCAGCAGAAGATCAACGCCGTGAATCTCATCTCTCTCTTTCTCTATACAGTACAATATTCTTTTATTTTTTTTTTATTTTTTTTATCAATTTTCTGGGTTTTATGGGAAATTAAAATTTTGGGTTTCTTACTAGTTGTACCTCTCTGTTAGACCCAGATCCTTTTTCTCCCAGAACATAAAGTACGACACACAAACAAAATATACAGTACATCTATTTTTTGATTCTCTGGGCATCTGCAGAGATTGGACCAACCCAAAACAGTATACTCATCATAAAAACTACTCCTCTTTACCTTTCACAAATTCTTGTTACTGTCAAAACCCAATCAAAATTCGGCAGTTGCGGTCTTCTTCTTCCTTTTTCAGCTCTGCCATTTTTTGCAGCTTTACCCACTTTTTCACTTAATTTTCTCTACGTACTTAATTCTTCAATTATTTCTTTCCCAATTTCTCCTCTTCATCTTCTTCCCTTTCTGTGGTGATAATTAGATACACGATCCTTTTGTTTCTACATATCATTGAACGGATCGAAAATCAATTATTTTTATTAACTTTTTTTTTTTTTTTTTGCAGAGAATTCTGGGATGAGACCACCAACTTTGAACATCTTCCCCTCTCAGCCTATGCATGTAGACCCATCAACGAAGGTACGCAATTTATAAAAATCAAATCCTATACAATAGTTGATCTTTTTTTTCTTTTCTCTTCCTGCTCCATTAATAATTAGCACCCAAACTCTAAGTTTAGAGTTTGACAAACTACTTATTATTATTTATTTGATTTTTCAATTGGGGTAGTTCTTTTATATTGATTAGTTATTTTTCTTTTTTCTGATACATGTATTTGGTAAGCCTTCAAATGGAGGAGGATTGTCACAATCAACACCCACCTGCACAACTGGTCCAAAGCGGCCCTCGGAACCGTCCATGGAACTTTCTACTGACCCTAAACACAATACCAGTTCATCCGATCCATCGAAAACCATCAAGGTTTCAATCTCTCTTTCTCTATGATATTTATTTTACTAAGCTCAGTTGGTGATTTTTTTTAGTGTTAATGTACAGCGTCAAGGAGGAACTCGTAGAGGTCCAACAACAAACTCAGATGGAGAAGGGCCTAAAACACCAGATCCCAAGGTTAATTAATAATTGATATTGTTTGTTTACTTCATTAAATATCTCTAACTGATTGAAAAAATTATGGTAGAAGTCAAGTGTAACGCTTTTATGTCATTTATGTTAACATTAATTATTCCTTTGGTGCCCTAATGATGATGCCAGACGTTGAGAAGACTTGCACAGAATAGAGAAGCAGCTAGGAAGAGCAGGCTTAGGAAAAAGGTAAGCGTTAATTTTGGGTTGCACTAAATTTCAAGACTATCGATATAGCTAGTACCCATATGTACATGTATAAAAGGACTCTTTCCCATTGCATTCAAGTTTGAGGTTGAATATTCAATATTCAGATTTGTTTATATCTTTGGTCCAGGCTTATGTTCAGCAGCTTGAGACGAGTAGGATTAAGCTTACCCAGTTAGAGCAGGAACTTCAACGAGCAAGAACGCAGGTGATGATCAATAAGATTCTCTAGATGTCTCCATCTCTAACAACCAAAGTTGATCAATATATAACTAATTAGTATATACATATAAAATTGTAACTGTGCAATTATTATGATTAATTGATTCGGTCAAATGATTGATTACTACTTATATCATTTGAAATCCAATTAATATAGCATTCTCATGTTATTATACCTCTTTTTTTTTTTTTTTTTTGGTAAAGATGTTATTATACCTCTAAATGTTTTCTTTGATGGCTATACATGAACCAATGGGGATTATTGACTTTTCTATATGAATATCAAATAGGGTATATTTTTTGGAGGCGGAGGAGGCGAACAAGGCATTCCTTCTGGTGTCACAAACATAAGTTCAGGTATATATATATGTATAAAACATATGTAATTTCAGTTGATGTACAATTTGATGAAATCGTTTAAATGATTCGATTGTTGATGTCGTTGAAGATGCTGCTGTGTTCGACTTGGAGTATGCGAGGTGGTTGGAAGAGCACCACAAGATAACTTGTGAGCTTAGAGCAGCGGTGCAAGAACCACTGGCGGACAATGACCTGAAGATGTATGTGGATAATTACTTGGCACACTACGACGTGGCCATGAATCTTAAGAGTGCTATTGCAAGAACGGACATTTTTCATCTCATCTCTGGCATGTGGATGACCCCGGCTGAGCGTTGCTTCATGTGGATGGGAGGATTTAGGCCTTCTGAAGTCATGAAGGTTGGTATTGATTTACTTTATAAACTTAGTGCCTGTTTGAAATCGGTAAGAATCGTTCCCGAAACAAAAGTCACGTTTGTTTAGTGCATATAAAATGAATTATCAGAGGTCTTTTTAACGCATGAAAGTAACCAAACGGACACTTAATGTTTAAATTTGAAGTCATAACGTTGGTATGGAATTACTTTACAAACTTTGTGTCTGTTTGGAATCGCTAAGAATCATTCCCGGAAACAAAATGATTTTGAATCAGTCAAAAATCATGCTTGTTTAGTGAATATAAAATAAATTATCATAGATCTTTTAACAGATAAAAGTAACCAAACGGGCACTTAATGTTTAAATCTGAAGTCATCAAGGTTGGTATTGATTTACTTTACAAACTTAGTGTCCGTTTGAAATCGCTAAGTTCGAAACAGTCAAAAAAAATCATATTTGTTTAGCGAATAAAATGGATTATTAGAGATCTCTTAACATATGAAAGTAACCAAACGGGCATTTAGTGTTATATTTGAGGTCGAATGGTATAGATAAGGCGGTGTTCCGGCCTAGCTAGGTAGTCCAAGTTTAGATGGAAGGAAAAGGATGGGAAGAAGGAGTATATGTGTAGGAGTGAAATGCATGAGAATTTGTCGGCGTATACATGAAGAAGTTAATGATGAAAATATTGATGAAATGAATGACGAAAGACGATGGCGCTAGAATTCAAGTTAGGCTCCATTTGTAGTGTAGGAGGTTTAAAAGTGTGCGTCTGTTACTTCCACTTGTGTCCATGTATGGGAAACCTTGCACGTCTCTTTCTTCCCTAACCAAAAATAATGTTGCTAATCATACAATACATACATGCAGATAGTGATGCATCAAATAGAGCCGTTGACAGAGCAGCAGCTGCTAGCCATATGCCAACTCCAGCAGGCTACACAGGAGGCCGAGGAAGGGCTCTCGCAGGGACTCGACTCGCTTAACCATTCCATCTCCGAAAACATAGCCTCCGACGCTCTCAGCTGGCCCCCCAACATGCCTAACTACATGGGTCAGATGGCTTCAGCCATGAACAAGCTCTCAGCCCTAGAAGGCTTCCTTAGACAGGTACTTACTTACAAATATATATATATATATTTGCAATTTGCATGCGTATATTGTTGTTACATTTACGTGGTGGGTCCATTATCATATATCACATATTGATATCAAAAGAATCTGGTCCTACTTACCGATGTGGAACAGAAAAACTAAAAACCTGCTCCCAAACAGATAACCTACTCCAGTCCTGCCATAGTAAAAAGGTACTCACCAAATATATTATAAGTAAAAATAAATAAATTTATGCACTTTATTCTTTACAATCTTCAACCTGGTCCCTCTCAAAACCCTAGCTAGTTTCACCATTTACATTTTACATTTTACACCACACCAACCACATTATATTTTACTTGTTATTTTACATATTCATATCATGAAATTACAAGTAATAATATTGATACTTTGTTTTCAATTAAAATATTATATTTTTGAGTTTAAGGTAGAGTTTGTTTTGTTTAATTATTGAGTTGAATTTTGGTGGATAGGTAACCAGCCTGGCAATTAATCAATATATATATATATATCATACCCGTTAATTTTCTTGTTGATGGACTTTAACGTTTTAAAACGAAACTAGAGTAATGGTAGGTAGATTGTACCAAAACCAATCACTCAATTAGAATCCTTTTGTTGTCCGTATCTCATTTAGAAATTTTGGATTTGGTATGAACTCAACCATGAGAAAAAATTGAGGAACTTAAGTTGTACTCAACTTTTTATTTTTAATATATTTTCTAAAATGTAGCCTGAAAGGATAGATTAAATAAACAATAATTGTAGAAGTGATGGAATAATTATAGGGTATATTCAGAGAATAAAATATTATGGTGTGAACATATAACTAACGTCGGAGTCGGAGCCCATAAAAAGAGGAAGGCCCATGAGGGACAAGAGTGGGCCCACAAGTATCAACATCAAAAGATCTCATAGTGAGGCCCATAACGCATGTGCATGAGAGTCTGGGACATCTCGATATACAAAAAAACAAAGGAAAACCCAGTCAACATAACAAACTCTATGCATGAATGCATGCATGCATGGCTGATATGAACTTACGTGGCAAATTGCAGGCAGATGGGTTGCGATACCAGACGTTTCACCGGCTACACCAACTCCTAACAACAAGGCAAGCGGCGAGGTGCTTTCTGGGGATAGCGGAGTACTTTCATCGCCTTCGAGCGCTGAGCTCGCTGTGGGTCGCCAGACCACGCCAGGAGTAGACTTATAATTCAAACAGGCCGGCAACAACTTTTACAGCAAGAAGAAGAGCTAGATCACCATATGTTCCCAAAACGGCGTCGTGCTCATCGACTTTTGTCAATGTTAACTATCTCTCCATCTCAACCCTAGCTTCTCTCACTTTATTAGTCTTTTGCAGCTGAACATGTATAGAGATATGAAAAAAGGATCACAAAAATGCATGTAGCTAGCCAGTTTTTTTCTTAATTACTGACGCACAAAATCGTTTTTCTTTAATCTGCTACTTATATTAGACTTTATATAATCTTCTCTTTACTTTCTTTTCAAAATTAACCATGTAATAATATTTTGTGGAAAAAAATTAGGTAGGCTTAGAGCCAGCACCATGAGTGATTAGGTGTAATTCTAACATGACATGTTATAAATAAGATATAATTTGTTAGAAGATCGGATTTCGTAATTTTATTCTTAGAGATAGGATTTTGTAGGATTAATCTCAAACACTAAAAAGATTAGTTAGATATCTTCTTAAGGTTATTCAATCATTAGGTTTTTTAATTCAATTTTTACGTTCAAAATACCGATACCTAATTATTAGGGTAGGAGAAGACTAGACTGATAGGATCGAACTCCACAAGGGGTAGGCCAATCAGTCCAACCAATTAAGTCAGTTGAGTTTTTTGTTGTTGCTCCCAACTTGTATTGTTTTCTACATCTTCAAGACATGAAGAGGGTAATTTTGTGAGTATGGCGCGTCCAATTCTCGTTATTTTACGGTTGATCTGGAAAGTCATTCCTACATTGATGATTATATGATGTATAGGATCGTCAATATCCCTTTATCACGTGTCTTAAATCATATGTAATGGTAATCCAATGATCATACATCACAAGATGCGGGATTTACGCGAGGATGATTCTTGTTTATATTTGTACTTTTGGGTGTCGTTTACAAGATGCGAGAGTTACGTGAATTGATACCTTAATTTCTTGCAAGATGCAAGAGTTGTGTGCATTGAAAAAGTTATTTTCGTAGCAAGACCATATATTAATTTGGATATGATTGATTAGAATTGAGTTTCTATCGTGTATTGTTGTGGTAATTCGAATTCTAAGATATCTTTACCAATCACCTATGTGAATATTTCATTTTCTGATTTTTCCTAATGGGAACAACCTATCATATATATATATATATATATATATATATATATACTTTATATACTTTATATTTATCTTTGTAATTATGACTCGAATCATTGCATTAATCTCCCCGGGTTCAATCCTAACCTCGTGTAAGAGCCTTAGTCTTTAGGAGCCGAGCCCGGGGTTAGCCGCTTATGCGGGTCCAGAGGGTCGCCCCTGCGGCTCATCCTGTGTTCCGCCCTTGCGGCCAAGGAGCCCGCCCCTGCGGTTTCCTGCGGCTGCAACAGGCATTGTTGACTCTTGACCAATGCTTTACTCTTTCTTCTTTCCCTTTAACCTTCTCTTTTGGCTTCTGATCAAGGGTTTCATTCTTCATTTCCAGCTGCCACGATCTTCTTCTCTCCTCATTCTCCTTTGATCTTGTTTTGAGTTCTTCTTGGTTTAGAAGAGCAAGTTTGTGTAAACTTTGGATGTGATGATGTTGAATGTTGTGTTGAGCTGTGAAGAGTCAGCTAAGAGGTGTTAGTGTTGATTTCCTTTGCTTAGGACCACAACAGTGGTAAGTGCCCTTCTTCCTTCTTTCTTTCTTTATTCCTTCTTTCTTGAATTCCTTTCCCTTAGCTTAGGATTAGATGTTCTAGGCACGTATTTGTAACACCCCAAATCCGTAGGACTCGGGGCGCTATTGGGCTAGGATCTCACAATGGATCCTGACCCTAGCCTGACAACAAGTTCACTGGATCATACAACAAGGCACAAATAGATTAAAACCAAAACATCAAACTTTATATATATATATCAAAAGGTTTACAGAAGAACCGCTGAGTACAAACCAAAACATATAAGTGTACATACAAAATTCCCATAACCCTCGCATGAACCTAGTGTACGGAGCCCTCAGCGGATCACCTATCTGAATCACTCTGCAGTTCTCCTAACCAGCAAAGGATCTACAACACGGTATAAAACCGTTAGCTAACCATACATATATAAGATAATACATAAGCACAAACACACATCACGGAATAATAAACACATCACCATGCTATCACACATTTACCCAGTTAATTATCTTTATAAAGTCCAACACTCAAATCGTATATACATGTATATGAATATATGTGACACGAGGAATATATAATCCTCGCCTCTCGGTGCTACTGCCAACTGTAATGGTAATCTAGTAACACTTTCCCGTATACCCTATGGGAGTGGTAAGTGCCCGTCCCACTTCCAGATCTGGCCTGTCCGTAGAGAACCTCCCAAACACCCAGCGGGATGTAAGGGCAAGTTGTCACGGCCCTAAAATGGGCAATCACTAAACCATAGGTCGGTAATAATCAATCATCACATGCTATCAAGCATATATCAAACACCACTCATGCATGCATCCAATATAGGAAAGGATCAATACTACACTAAGTAGATCCTATACAAGACGCACCTACGTGACAAGAGGGACGCAGGGGCGAAGTGACCAAAGGCGCAGGCGCGGCGGCACGCAGGCGCAGGCGCGGTGACCATGACCGCAGGGGCGGCGGCTTCCGGGCGCAGGTGCGGTGACAGAGTCCCGCAAGGGCGGCAACTCACAGGCACGGGGGCGACGACAGTGCATAACGTAATCTCCCGCCTTCTCTTCCACTCTTCACGTGATCAATTCACGTCTTCATCATTCCATTAGCCCAATTCATACACATACATATATACATACAACATCAATATATGCCCAACACATCTAATCCTAAGCTAAGGAGAAGAGAAAGAAATCAAAGAAGAAGAAAGAAAGAAGAAGAGAAGAGACACTTACCACTGTTGTGGTCCTAGGCAGCAAGGAAAGATCAAAACCACACTCTCAGTTGGCTCCCTAAGCTCAGCAACACATCCACACATCATCATCTACTAAAAGCCACACAACAACTCTTCCAAACCAAGAAGAATCCAAACACAAAACCAAGGAGAAGGAAGGAGGCAAGAAGGACGTGAGAAAGCTGGAATGAAGTGAAGAAACCCTTGATCAGAAGCCAAGAACGAGGCTTAAGAAGGAAGGAAGGAAAGAGTAAAGCACGGTCAAAAGGGTCAACAAAACCGGCTGCAGGGGCGGAAATTCCTGGCCGCAGGGGTGGAGCGCTGAGCAAGCCGCAGGGGCGGTCCTCTAGACCCGCTGGGGCGGCTCAGTCCTATCTCGGCTCCAAAGACTAAGGCTCTTACATTTTTTATGTTCATATGTGTATATATATGTATGTGTTTGGTTGTGGAATGATGAAGAATTGGAATCATCGTGTGAAGAGTTGAAGAGAAGTCGGGGATCACGTTCTGCACTGTCGCCGCCCCCGCGCCAGTGAGTCGCCGCCCCTACGCTGACTTGTCACCGCACCCGCGCCAGAGTGCCGCCGCCCCTGCGGCCATGGTCACCATCCCTGCGTGGAAGTGTCTCCACGCCTGCACCTTCTGTCACTTCGCCCCTGCGTCTCTTCTGTCACGCAGGTGCGTCTTGTACCGGATCTACTAGAGTAGTATAGATCCTTTCCTTTCCCAGTATGAGGGAACTAGTAGCATGCTAGGTATGTGTATAAGGATAGGATGAGGATGAGGATGATTATGGTATCAATAGGTGCCGGTTATGGCTTCGAGGTTTATAAGTTGGATATGATCCTTATGGATCTCTTGGGTCTAGGTGTGACCCCTTTGATTAATAGGAGATGTAATATCTCTTTATGCCTTTTTATTAGGCAGTGTTGTCCTCCGGATTGGAGTTGATCGTGGTTGAGAGTATTCCGAGGTTGAGGTAAGTCCATAGGACTTACTTAGCTACTATCCTTATATTGGATGTATGCATGAGTGGTGTGTGTTATATGCTTGATAGCATGCGATGTTATCTATTACCGACCTATGATTTAGTGATCGCCCATTGTAGTCGTTATGACAACCTTCCTTTTCATCCCGCTGAGGAGTCTGGGAGGTTCTCTGTAGTCAGGCCATATCTGGTATACGGGATGGTCACTCCCCACTCCTTTATGGTATACGGGAGGGTGTTTCAGATCCACTCCAGTTAGCTATAGCACTCAGAGGCGAGGATTATATATATACCTCGTGTCACATATGTTCATATACATATATTTATACGATTTGAGTGTTGGACTTTATAAAGATAATTAACCGGGTAAATGTGTGGCAACATGATTATATGTTTATGATTTCCTGAAGTGTGTTTGTGCTTATGCATTATCTTATATATGAATGGTTAGCTAACGGTTTTATACCGTGTTGTAGATACTTTGCAGGTTAGGAGAGCTGCAGGGTGATTCAGATGGGGTGATCCGCTGGGGGCTCCGTACACTAGGTTTATGCGAGGGTTATGGGACATTTTGTATGTACAAATATATGTTTTGGTTTGTACTCAGCGGTACTTCTGTATACCTTTTGATATGTATATATAAAGTTTGATTTTTTAGTTTTAATCTATTTGTGTCTTGTTGTAAGATCCAGTGAACTTGTTGTCCAGCTAGGGTCAGGATCCATTGTGAGATCCTAGCCCAGTAGCGCCCATGTCCTACAAATTTGGGGTGTTACACCTCGTTTACTACAATGAGTCTTGTAATTAATTACTAGCGAGATTTAATATACATGTTTCAACCCCCATTAAATTGGTTCCGTTTTTGGTGAGATTTATGGTTTAGTTTGTTTTATTAACTACCTAGGCCCCAATCTATTTGATGTGTTTCCTTTAGTCTTTTATTTAGGTAAAGGTAAATTCATAAAAAAAATGAGGGAGTATAATTGGGCTTGTTAAAACCGGTTACTCTAAATAACAAGGTTTATGTACATGCCTGCGATCTGAGATCTATGGCCAAACAACACATCACACAAAGTACTCCAGAGAGGCATGCAATCCTCCTGGACATACCTACTATCTTGACGCTGAAGAATATGAGAGTACAACCAAATCGGCAAAGCTCATGAGGCTCGTCCACCTTCGGTAATGCCATCAACAAATAAAGACACTCACAAGCCCAACAAATGCCCAAACCTCGGGACAATGGTCAGTCTACCTTCAGTAAAGCCATCAACGAACTCAAACCAAGCCCGACAGATATATATATAACAAATACATAAACGTATAACGTAACATACAACTCCATTAAAATCCAACTATTAAGATGTAATCCTTTCTCTAACTCGTGTACGTAGGAAAAGCCTCATGCAGCAAAGTATAGACGTGGGTCCTGATCAAGTGCACAAGGGTATCTAGTGGTATTTTATTTTGGTCAAATACCAAGGCATTGCTAGAATACCAAAGGTAATAGACCGTAGTAGAAAACGCGTAAATACTAGATATGCTCGTCGAACTCCTACCATGTACGGTGTGGTCAGCCAATCCAATACCTCATATCTGGTGGTGATATCTCCTGGGATCCCAAAGTCCGCACCAATCTGTCTCCAAACCTCATGTGCATATGTGCAACCAAATATCAAGTGGTCATGGGACTCACTCTCACTCGTCCATCAACTACAAGTAGCTAAAATCAATACCAAGGAACTACAACCTATCTCTGGTAGATAGCCGGCCAATAATCGTCATCCATAAGATAAAGCAGTGCTTTGGCGTATTGCTCGGGTCCCAAACAACTCTGAACCAATCCACCTCCTCATCCCGTGGTCTGAGCATCTCATAGGCTTCAGCCACACGGAATCTCTCATCCTGATGACATGACTTAAGTATCTCCCTCAAAGGTGTATCCTCATTTGTAAAGGCAACCATCTCATCTCTATCACGGACAATTTCCTTCACCAAAGTCGAGTCTCGAGGGGTAGCAATTCAATGCTCGGTCTCAGTGGTGTATAGGTACTTGTGGTGAATCCATATGACCCAAAGGCTATCTCGTTGATCATGAATGTGCGAGTAATACTTACATATAAATGCTACATGCCAAGACCTAAGATCAAGCAGCCCTAGACCTCACTCCATCTTCGGCAAGAAAACTCTAGACCATGCAACCCGTGGTCAACTCCATACGAATTGCCTGCAGAGGCTAGTAAGTTTGTCAATCACCGAAACTGGGATAGGAAGAAGCGATAACCAAAAGCTCTCGATACCCTACAACACTTCCTTAATCAACTCTAGACGTCTAGCAAACGAGAGGTGTCACTTGTTTCATGATGAGAAGTGCTTCCCGATCCTATCAATGAGCGGAGAGTAATCCCCAGGTCATAGAATGGTAAGGGAGATGGGGGACCCCCGATTATCTGAAAGGAAACTCTTCTGTAGCAAAGTCCGATACTTGGGTTAGGTCAAACGTCTCCCCCTCCGACATAAACGCTAGGAATATAGAGGACTTGGTTAGGCTGACATTCAATCCCGAAATTCTCTCAAACCTACTCATACACTCCAACAAGGTATCAATAGACACTCTATCTCCCCGGCACAACAGCACCACATCATAAGCGAATATCAGATGAGATATCCTACGCTCCCCACAATGCTTGTGAAACCGGAATCCTGACTTAGAAGTCTCCTCCCGGATCATCCTCGAGAGGAACTCCATGCAAATTACAAACAAGAAAGTTGATAACAGGCAACCTTGCCTCAACCCCCGATGTCCCTGGAAAAACCCATGTGAAGTTTTGTTAACCCGGATTGAGTAAGACACCGTAGTGACACATTACATCACCTAGTCAATGAACTTGGTCAGGAACTACAACTCAAACATAGCAAAGCGTAGGAACTTCCAAGAAATCGTGTCATAGACCTTGGCAAGGTCAATCTTCGCCTGTCCTATCGCACATTGTATCTCCTCAAAAGCTCTTGGACGAGGAATACATTATCTGACATCAACCTCCCTGGGACAAAGACAAATTAGGCCGGGTCAATGAGGTACCCAAGACATGGACCCAATTTGTTCGCCATCAACTTTGTGATGATAATATATACCACATTACAACAAGATATCGGGCGAAAATGCTCCACACGAGAAGGTGCTTCTACTTTGGCTACAAGTGAGACCATGGTATG
>CM008282.1:31091440-31208918 GCA_002319775.1 Fagopyrum tataricum
GTCCTCCCTTGGGCCCTAATATCCCCCTCATCTGTGAGCTAGAGGCTAACCTCGTAGACCTACGCTCAGTATAACAACACTTCCCTCCTAACTTGCTTCCTATCCCTAGGGGCCTTTAAGATGGTAGGGGTTTTAACTTTTTCTGTACTACCTCTATCTCTCTGGGTACGATGTGCACGCCTGTCAAATCTAGATAAGACTCTCTGGAATCCCTCATCCTTATCATTACTTTTGCCATTATCAGTTTCTATTTCCATAGCCGTATAGGCATTCGAAGTTTTGATATTAGGAGTAGTATGAGATTTTCTTCTACTCTCAACACTCACCTGATCATCCTCACTCTCCTGGTCAGAGTCCCCCTGGCTATCCTCCGAGTCCTCCTCCACTCCCGTAGCCCCCTCATATATGTCAACCTCCGTGTCACTAATTCCCGTGTACGTGTAATCCGTACTTTCACTATCAGAACCCACCTCAGTATTAGCTAGGTCTCCCTCAGAACTAGACTCAACCACCACAACCTTTTTCTTTCCCGAATAGGATTTTGTTGTCACTTTTGGGGGCAACATTTTTGGTCTAACTATCAACTCTCTCTCTTTCGTGCTAGTCCTACTAACCCTACCTTCCCCAGAAGGTCTTTCCTTTCTGTGTCCGCTTCGGTCACCCTCTACCAAAGTGGCCTTTATAGCAGCCACCCGGCCGACCTCCACGGCCACCGTCTTGTCATTAGCCACCTTCTTCGCCTCTCGGCGTCGACGGCGTCTAATGGCAGACTTACTTATTGGTCTCTCGGCATCAGTTGTAGGCCTACTAACAATTTTAGTCCTATCAACCTACACCTCACCCTCCTTCTCGGGGAGTTTAGGTTCCTCTCCTATCTTTCTTTTGCCTTTTTCCTCTATAGTATACCGTTTTTTAACCCCATTTGTCGTTTGTCCCTGTACTTGAGCATTATTCCCTTCCTTTCCAGACTCTTTGTTGGCCTCTTTGTGATTACCATTCCCTTCTCTAACATTGTTCTTCCCAGCTCTAGGTCTAGGCCTCATCCCAGGGATACCTCTTTTTTCCTTGAAGTAGCATTCCTCCTCATTGTGCCCAAAGGTAAAACACCCCTTACAATATTTCGGCTCATTTTCAATAAGCACATTACAAACCACCTTAATCCCATCATCAAAATCTAGGGTAACCTCTCTCCTAATCTCCTTAGCGAAATTCATTTCAATAAGCACTCTCGCATAGGAGCCCCTTTTCCTCTCTCCAGTGATGGGGTCCATGTGTAGGGGTTTACCCAACATAGAAGCCACCCGTCCAAGGATGACAGGCGACCAGTAATCATTGGGGATACCATATAACCTAACCCATAGAGGTATAGTAGCTACATCCCTCTTATTAAAAGAAAATTTATCCGGGACATGCTTAAGGATTAAAGGTCTACCATGGATCTGGTACGGTCCCCCCGGAGAACTCTATCTCTATCCCCATCATTATCAAACATAAAAATAAGCCACCCAGCTTCCGTTTTAAGTTTAGACTAGACCCCCAAGATTGTTGGAGGTCCCTAATAGCGTGATACCCAGGATAATACCCCACATACTGCCCAAGTAAGCAACTACCCCACACTTGCTCCCTAGGAAGAGCTTCAACACATTTTATCTTAACGGTATCACTCGTTGGGGGTGTATACTCAAGAGTCCCCCATATCCCTCTATTCATGAAGGTCCTAGGTAGAGGCTTAGTCCAGGCATTTTGCCTTGGAGGAGCCTCACCAGAAGTGCCATCAGTGCCCGTCCTGGGCAGATTCGGAAAATCCTTATTATTTAGAATAGTTCCACTACCCATTCCCCTAGTACTAGTTCCAGGCTTAGTAATGATCTTAGCAGTGAGGGGTAACATAGAAGGTCGGGTAACATGTGTTATAATGTGGGGCACGGTGTGACCCGTATTATTAACAATCTCGGTAGTAGGAGTGGCTATAGACAAAGCAGTTCTATCATTGCTAGTATCATGCGTAACCACATTATTATCCACATGCATATCAACAGGCATAACAGCAGGCAAAACAGCAGTATCATGCTTATCAGTCCTAACAAGTTGAATACTATCATCATTAACCATCACATTGCTAGCATCCATGATTTGTAAATTAGATTTATTTAATTTATGCTCATTATCATTTCCGGCCATCAAAGCAAGTGCATGTAATATACGAGTATTTAAATCATGCTCATTATCAGACAAAACATCACTCGTATCAATAACGGTCTCAAGGTCCATACTTGTGCGGTCATCCTCGTGTAAGACCGACTCCGCTATAGTCATGGCCAAGTGATTGCCATCTCCTCTTCCCTTCTCCGCCACCACCACATCCATTCCGGTAGGCACCCAGTCCAGCGCCTCATGCCTTGCCTCCATCGTCCTAAGCAGTTTCCTTGCTAGCTCCTTAACAAAGTCATTTTCAGTTGGTCCGGTGACTTGCCCGCCTTGACTTTCTGTTGACACCATCTGCCTCCCAATGTGAGGTATAGTCGGGCCAATTTTCATTCCAGAGGTTGGTTCCACCGTTTGCCCTCCCATATCCTTAGAATCCTCCAAATTGCGGCTCAAAGACACCTCCTGTTCATTTTGTCCGCCTGAGTCATTTGGCGGCAGATCTAGCTTCCCAGGTGCCCTTATGGTCGGGCCAATTTCAAGGGCGTGCCCTGATTCCACCATCTGCCCCTCCTTGGCCCTACTTTCCCTTGTAGTGTGCTCTACGGTCATCCCAGGACCAAACTGTCCGCCTGGGGTATTGGCCGGCGGTTCTAGCTTCCCAGGTATGACATTAGTCGGGCAAATTTTAATATTGGCCCCTGATTCCATCATTTTCGCTTCCTTGGCATTCCTCATCACTTCCATGGCCTCTCTTCTTGCCTCAGTTTCAACCTGTCCGCCTGGTATGTTGGCCGACTGATTTGTCATCTCAAGGGCTACTTTAGTCGGGCTAGTTTTGATCTCAGACTCAACGCCCATCATCTTAGCTTCGTTTGCCTTTTTTCCATTTCTAGGCCATCCTCGGCCAACTCCCTTACACGTCGTCCGCCTGGTTCATCTAGCACTTCCACCTGGTCCCTAATGTCCACAATGGTCGGGAAAATTTCATTTTCAAAGGCAATGGATGGGGACTTACCTGTTTTGGCATTCGGGTTATGAAAATCCTCATCGGCGGCGGCGGGGATAGCTCCAACGGCGTCGGGCGGCACCTTAGCTCCTCTCGTTCCTTTGCTAGTGTCTGCCAGCCTTCTAGCCCCCTGCAAGATAGATGTGATCTTAGTCTCTAAATGCTGAAGTGTAATCAACTTACCTTCTTTGGCCATGCCGTCTTTGGTATTGCCCATGACTACGATCCCTTCTTCTTCCATGTGTGTGTGGCGTGGACTTGCTTGGTCACGTGCCTGGGACAGCGGGATCCGTGGCTCAAGGCTGGTTAGCGGCGGGCCATCCGTCACTTTCCCTCCTTGGTGATCTTCCATTTGAAATGTTTCCTTATTTTCCTTAGTCAACATTCCTATCTTGGCCGTCCCACTAAGGAAAGAAGGGGGATCTTTTCCTTTCGTGTGAGCATCTCTTTTAGTCACATATCTTCCTAATTGGAAGTAAAGCTTGTAGCCGTTATGCTTCTCCGCCCGCCGGCCGCCGCCTCCTCCGTTTCCGGCGTCCCTTCCGCCGCTTCCAAGGCATTCAACGTCTTTTTCCCTTCTGGATCCCGGACACCTCCGCCCGTCCCTAGTTGTCCTCCTTTTCCCGGCGCCTGGTTGCTCTTCCCGTCCGTCTTCGCCTTGCCTCCTCCGCCTCCTCGTCCACCTGGATCAAGTTCGTCCGCCCCGATTTCTTTGGCCTTACGGCTCATTTCTCAGCCGTGGGCGGCGCTTAGTGGCTTCCTTGCTCCTTTGACTCCTAAATGCTTAATCCAAACAAGATATGACGCTTGCTTATACTAATGAAATCGTGGCTTAATCCAAGAAAGAATAAACCGGATCTTAACCCTTAACACAAGGATTTGAACATCAACAACTAACTCCGGCCAAACTCGTGTAATCACAGAAAATGGTGAAAAAGATATGAAATGATGAATGTAATGTATCGTTGTGTATGGTGGAGAGTGGATCTATGGATTGGCGTGAAGAACTTGTGATTACACGAGAGATTTGACCAAGAAAAGAGGAGTAGCCAAAAAGAGAGCGTTTTTTTTTCATTGGCATATTTAGACGGTAAATGGTAAATTCATAAAGAGTAGAAAAGAAATAGGGCTCAACCAGGACCGGAGTTGTCCTGGTCAAACCTACAGAGCATCAAAGTTTATCATCATGCAAACATAAGGGCTAAAACAAGGCCCTAATACTCTTGGTAGGCATGCAAGCCCCTTGAACGTACCATCTACCATCAACTGACTATGAATATAAATAAAATACATCTCACGGCACTGTCTATAAGGTCCTTCCACCTTCGGCAATGCCATCAGCAGAATGGAGCACTCACAGATCATCAAGGTGCCTAACCAACGGATCATGATATCATTCACCTTCGGCATTGCCATCAACAAATGAGTCTCAAGTCCGGGACAAAATATCAACAATGAAACATGCAGGCCAAGAGCAGAATACAACTCTGGCATAAAGAATAAATCATACAAAGTGCTAGACCTCAAACCTCTCTCCAACTCTATCTGGGAAGGCCTCATAAAGTAACCTGTATGTATGCCCTCTAATCATCCGGACCAGGATATCAATGGGGATCCTGTTCCGGTCAAATACCAGGGCATTCCTGGAGTGCCATAAATAGTAGATCGTCGCTGAGAAGGCGTATATACGTGCCCTGCTCGTCCAGCTCCTCCCTGGTGCAGAGTGTAGTAGATATGCTATGACGTCTGTCCTCGAGATAATCTCTGTAGACATCCGGAATCCGTAGCATACCTGCCTCCAAACCTCCCTGGCATAGGTGCATCCAAAGAACAAGTGGTCATGTGACTCACTCTCCAGACCACACCAATGGCAGGTAGGATCTATGTCGAGGAAGTGTAATCTGTCTATGGTCGATAGGCGTCCTAGAATCGCCTTCCAAAGGATAAAGCAGTGCTTGGGCGTGTTGCCCGTGTCCCATACTATCCTGGACCAGTCCATCTCCTCTTCATGCTCTCTGATCACGTCATAGGCATCTGTGACTCTGAACTTGTCCCCATGGCAGCAGCTGTCCAACACCTCCTCTAGTGTCGTCTCCTCATCCACAAACGTGGCTAGCTGATCTCTGGCTCCGATTATGGCCTTCACCAGAGGCGAGTCACGTCTGTGGGCCATCTAGTGGTCTGGCTCAACCACCTGTAAGTATCTGTGGTGGATCCACCTAACCCAGAGGTTGTCCCTCTTAGCATGAATATGCTAGTAGTACTTACACATAAATGCCGAGTTCCAGCACCTGAGGTTACGAAGACCCAAGCCACCCTCTCTCCGGGGCATGCATACTCGTGTCCAAGCTACTCTGGGCCAGCTCCAAAGGAACTGTCTGCATAGTCCTGTCAACCTATCCATCACCAGCGCGGGGACCGGTAGTATCGACAGCCAGAAGTTCTCCGTGCTCTGAAGGACCGTCCTGATCAGCTCCAGTCTACCTACAAAAGACAAATGTCTCTTGTTCCACACGCAGATGTACCTCCCAATCTTATCCAGGAGTGGGGTGTAATCAGCTGCCCGTAAAACATGAGGTGCTATGGGGATTCCCAGGTATCGGAAAGGAAAGGTTCCCGTAGAGAATCCCGAAAGCAAGGTTAATTCGTTTGTCTCTGTTTCAGAAACAGAGGCTAGGAAAATTGAAGATTTCGGGAGGCTAACAGTTAATCCCGAAATCTCCTCAAATCTGCGTAAGCAGTCCATAAGGATGCTTACTGACTGCACATCTCCTCTGCAGAAGAGAACGACATCGTCCGCATACATCAGGTGAGAAATCCTAAGTTCCTCACAATGCTGATGAAAACGGAAGCCAGGCCTAGAAGTCTCGTTGCGTATCATCCAGGAAAGGAATTCCATGCAGATGACAAAAAGCAACGGAGACATAGGACACCCTTGCCTAAGCCCACGCTTCCCCGGAAATAACCCATGCATTGTCTTGTTTACCCGGATGGAGTAGGACGTCGTGGTGACACACTCCATCACCCAGTCAATGAACCTGGTCGGGAAACTCAGCTCTATCATGGCATAACGGAGGAACTGCCAGGATATCGTGTCAAAAGCTTTAGCTATGTCAATGTTCATGAAACACCGCTTAGTATCCCTCTTGACACTATATCTCCTTAAGAGTTCCTGAACAAGGAAAATGTTATCTGACATCAACCTCCCTGGAATGAAAGCAGATTGTGTCGGGTCAATGAGATACCCAAGACACGGCCCTAATCTGTTTGCAATCAATTTGGTGATGATTTTATAGACAACATTACAACAAGAGATAGGCCTAAACTGGTCTACTCGAGTTGGGGAATCTACTTTTGCTATCAAAGAAACCGAGGTATGGTTAATTTGTCTAAGCAGTTTTCCATTAACAAAGAACTCCCTAACAGCAGCACAAACCTCACTCCCAGTCGTCTCCCAAGATTGCTTAAAGAACTTGGAAGAGAAACCATCTGGACCCGGAGCCCTAATGTCTCCAATCGACCAGAGAGCCTGCTTAATCTCATCATTAGAAACTGGTCCAATAAGTCTCTCCTGGTCCAGATCCTTAACCCGTGGTCCCACCGCAAACCAATCCCTCGGAGGTACCTCAACCTGCCTCTCAGTCCCAAACAACCCCTGATAATATGTCACAAACTCATCCGCTACTTCTTCCAGAGAAGTGGTGGTAGAGCCGTCAGGTAAATGGAGTGCGGGAATAAAATTCCTTTGTCCATTTGCCTTCATGAGACCATGGAAGTACGATGTAGTCCTATCACTGTTAAGGACATATCTCGACTTAGCCTGTTGTTCGAAGAAACTCCTCTCAGCAAAAGAAAGCCTGTTGGCTTTCGTTCTACAACTCTCCAGCTGGGCCCGCAAGCCCTCAGAAGTCGGATTCAACCTAACGTTCTCAAGGCATGTGGCATACTCCTCATTGGCCACTTTGGCCTTCTCAGAGATATGTCCAAAATGCCTCCTATTTAACCCACGTAGCGGTCCTTTCATGCCCCTGAGGAGGTTGCAGAGGCGAAACTGATAGGTCCCCCTAAGGTGACACTTCCAGTTCTCCTCAACAATCTCCTGGAACTGGTCATGACCTGTCCACATATTGAAGAACTTGAAATTGGGCTTTCCAGCCCGGGGACGGCGGACAAGTTGCGCTATAGCCGGCTTATGATCCGAAAACTGCCACTTATTCGGAAAGCTAGCGCGGCAATACATCTCCTGGTCCAACCAATCCGAATTAACAAAAATCCTGTCAATCCTACTCCAGATGGTACCACTAGTCCAGGTGAACTTGTTATCACTCGTGAAAGGTACATCTGTGAGACCTAGATCCTGACAGGCATCCAACATACCCCTGCACTCGTACATCCGTACGGGCTCCCCATTGATCCTCTCGTCGGGATACATGACATTATTGAAGTCCCCAAAACCATCCAGGGTATAGAGTAGTCCCTAAACCAACGTCTAATGGGTTCCCACACTCGCCTTCTGTAGGAAATGCTACCTTTCCCATAGACAAAACACACCCCATACTGCACACCAGTTACTCTACAAGTAACTAGAACAGTGATAAACTGCTCCCCAATCTCTCCAACAGTAAGGTCAAGACGGGTATCATCCCAGAGTACAAGTATGCCACACCTATCATCAATCTCAAAGTTAGTGACATACTTCCAGTTTGGAAAACTGAAAGCCATCACACGATGGATATCTAAAGGTCTAGACTCATACTTGGTCTCCAGTACACCACATAAGCACCCATCAAACTCCCTCAAAAGCTCAGTCAACCCTTTTTGTTTCTGGGGTTGGGTAAACCCATACTTGGCATATTTAGGAGTCTATGAAGTATGGTAAGGCTCAATATGCCGTTTTTGAGGAGAATTTCTTTGAAAAACTTACAGGTTTACATTGATTTTATTTTTCATAATTTATTTGCAAGTTTTTTTCCCTAATTTTCTTGAACCAATTAGGAGTCCTCCGACTCTGCCCTTCCCACTCTAGGCTTGGGTCTTGTGGTGCTCAAGGGTAGGTAATTCGTTTGATGAACTATTGAATGTGTAGATTTTATATGATAAAAGTCGATATTGGAATTATATGTTGTTAGGTTTATGTACATTTACCAAGCCATTTGTTATTTGTTATTTGTTATTTGATTTGGTTATTACTGAAAATCATTTCGATTTTTGCCTCTTTTGAGTATTTGATTGGATGGTTTGTTTCCTTGGTTCTGATCTACTATTAAATCATTTTCCTCCATTAATTTTTCTTTTGGGGAGTTGAGATATTTATATGGTTATTTGTTAGCTGTTGAGATTGCCATTTGATTTTGATTAGATAATATTAGTCATTTGAGCATATATTTACATGGTAAATTTGTTGTTTACAAGATGGATGATGTTGAATTGTGTTTCATTATGCACTATAGACGTTTTGGAAGGTAAACTTGATATTCTTGCTTAATTTCTAAATAATTTGTAACTAATAGGGAAACATATGTGAGCTTTGGCTAAAAAGGGAGATCATTTCATAGGGGAAACATATGTGATATTTGGTTGTTTAAGACATACTTTAATTTACTACAAGGTGTTTCAAGTTCAGTGCTTGCATATGCCACTCATGATAGACCTTCTTTTGATGGTATATCTACTTACTGGTTGTTCATGGGAAACAAATCGATTTTCCTTTCGGCCTTGTTGCTTGATGCTCATAGGTGACAAAACAAAAACAAATCTATACATGTTGTTGAATGGGATGTAGGCCAAATGAGCTTGAAAAGAAGTGAACAGTTAAGAGAGCTTTATGAATCCCTCTTGCACCGATTCTTGAAGACCTTTTTTCACAATGAAATTACTTGGTTTGTTTATCCTTCATCTTCAATCTTGGTCAAGGGTTAGTGAAGGATCTAGTGACATAAGTATTGATCCTAAGCAACAACACATGAAAGGATAGGATTGATTGATGTATAGTTCAACTACTATGGTACACGTGTCAACTCCCGATAAAAAGCTATCTTCCAAAGGTATAACGGGACTTACAAACCTCCCTACCGTATTGCCAAAAAAATTCCGAAAAACTTAGGATTTGTACTAGTGATATATGTTTATCTTTCAGTGTAGTAGCAAATCAATGAGAATCATATTTCAGTCTTTACATTTTTGTCTCTTATACCTTTACTATTTTATCTGAGCTCTGAGAAAGAAAAAAGGAGCAAATACCCCTACAAAAAAAAAACAATGGGTCCTGATGGCCTACCAATACTATTCGTTCATCCACCCAATAATGAAAACCCACTTATGTGAGATGGGTGTACACTCAAAAATCACATAGAACTACAAGTGAGTAACAAGGATCTTCAGTTTCCACCCAATAATGAAAACCCACTTATGTGATTTTACATATCTTAATTGTGACCAAGTTTAGAGTGGGGTTTAAATGTGCAAAATGAAAGGAAAATGGGTGATAAAGGATCAAATCTTTGGTTTGAAGTGAGTAACAAGGATCAAGTGACAAACAAGTATCAAATATATGGACAAACACTTGGTTTAGGGATAATACTCACAAACTAATACTAGTAGCATGCAAAGAATGTAGTATTCAATCAGTGAAGGGATATAATTGCATGTGATTTAGGTGAGCTTTATCCAAGCATCATAATCCTCTTTTGAACCTCATAGGATAGCTTTATGTAATTAATATGCATCGCATGATTTTTGTTATTTGCATACTAATTGATTCAGCTTAGTTCGACTATTATCATACTAGACAATATAAGCATCACATGGTGTGTGCTATTTGCTTACATTATTCAATATCACCATAATTTGGATAATAACATCACAAGTAGGCTCAAGCATCTTTTCGGTCCCAATTAATCCTACTTTAGCATGATAGGAATCTTAACATTTCATAATCATCCTCGTATTACTTGTAAGTCTCAACTTGGATGACTAATCTAGAAATCATTCATGCATGGAAGAATACAATGCTTTATGAAGATTGAAGATAGATTTAAGCTAGTGAAAGTCAAAACCACCAACATTGAGGTAAATCTAACATGAATGAATAATAATTCTACATTTTATCACTCTCATATGCTACTAAGTACTAATCATGCTTAGGTCCTTTCATATCATGAACAAACACAAAAGAAATACCAATCTAGTATGAATTGGGGATTTTCATCCCAAAAACTAGATCGAAAACTACTCACTCATCGTAAATATGGACAACATAATAGTAAAAAAAATGTCATGGTTGGAAAGTAGACAAGAAAATTAGAGAACTAAGAAGAACAATTGACGAATTTGGCCTTACTAATCAAAATTTATGAGCAAAACAATTTGTGAGAGTGAAGAACTAGCAAAAACAATTGAAAAACATCAAACCTTCGCTTGATTTATCCAAATTTTCAGCCAAATATCTTTTGAAATAAGTTTCTAGAAGTAGCTGATGTAGAGACCCGGAAGCAATCAAGCAAGTTGATCAAGTTGCAAAGTTTGTTAGAATGACATTCTAGAAGTAGTTGATGTAGAGACTCGGCAGAGGCTCCCTCGAGTGGACTTTACACTTTGGCTGAGTTTCTTCTTCTTGACCTCGAGTTTCTCCACTAACTTAGTTCATGTCTTCTTTTCTCAAGTTTTGTTGGCTTCCTTGCTCGAGTGATGAGGTAAACTCAAGAGACGTTGACATATGTGGACTCCGGTCTTCTTTGCTCGAGTGAAGAAGTCCTCTTTGCTCGAGTGGAGTGTCACTCGAGGTTCACTCGGGCAACGTTGAATCCTCTACACAACAATGTCTGCCTTGGTCAAGTTGATGTCTTCTTCTCTCGAGTTTTCCTGGCTTCTTTGCTTGAGTTTGGAGTTCACTTGAGAGAAGTTGATACTTTCCTCTCATTTGCTTCTTTGCTCGAGTTTGGCTTCACTCGATGCTCCTCTCATTTGCTTCTTTCCTTCTTCCTTTGCTCATGAAGTTGATGATGAGTTGATGTATGATGCTTAGAATCCATGAGTGATTAGATATCTTCATTTGATCTCCATTTTAGGCCAAAATACCTAAAAAAAACATAAAAGAAGGGAAGTAGACATTCTTTTGACAAATTAAGCTATAACTAAGATATGAATGTCCAAACCATGCAAAATAAAGGTAAAAATACACAAAAACACATCTAAAAACATATTATGAAAATATGCTATCAAAATACCCCATACTTAGCTCTTGCTCGTCCCCAAGCAAGAACAAATACAAAGGATAAAGAAAGAACAACAAAAGAAGAAATTTCTTTTTTTTTGGTAGTATGCTTCAAATAATTTATCACTTTTCAAAATATTTGTTGCAATGACAAGGCACAAGACAATGTTAAGAATAATGAGCATGAACTAAGCATGAAAGATGAATGTTAAATACTCATACAATAAGCATATAATCAAGATTCCTAAGTTAAGACAACTGAAGCTTTCTACTTAGATGTCTTTATCAATGCTTGCACTTGGTTTGTATTGTTCAACCGTATGAATAAAATATAGCTAATTAAAGTCCATATATATTTAGGTGCAATCAAACTTGATCGGGATTTTTACAATCTTTTCTACTTGAACTCATCCTAACAAATAAAATTTTCAATGCTCTTTTTTGACATAGTTTACATTCACTTTGCATTCATCTTTTGATGTGCATACTTGGTCTCATTGTTATAAAAGCCAAATAAAAGGAAAAAAACCATTCATCACATAGTCATTTGGCATTTGAAGTTTGATGTGCTTTTACCAAGCCTGTACAATAGCATGTTCCATTCGACCCAAAAGCACAGGGACCTAGTTTTTTAGGGCCCCGTAATTTTTATTACTTATAGTTAATAAAAGACTACTTACCAGAGTGGTTAAACTCTATATTATGTGCAATTTAGAGTTCATAAACAATACACACTATCATGAACCTAAGCATAGGACATTAGCTTAAATTTCAATACATAGGCATCACTAAGCCAAACATCAACCACTAGAAAGGTATAAGTGCTTAACTAAATTCATCTTTCATATACATTTCATAGATGATTATTTAACATGATTCATATATTCTATTTTCACAAACATTAGAATCAACAAGTCTCAGTTATTGCCATAACTTTAACATAGGTTTCTTCATCAAGATCATTTCATTCATTACAAGAAGCATACAAAAAAATTTTAATTTTGTTAAGATTTTAAATTTTTTAAAACCTTTTTGGATTTTTGAGAAATATAAACCAACACACAAGAAAATAAAATGAAAAATATGCAAAAACACACACACACACACACAAACACACACACACACACACACACACACACACACACACACACACACACACAAATGAATGTAAGCATTTCATACCCCATACTTAATATTTGCATTGTCCCTAATGCGAAGATTAAAAAAAAAAGATATAGAATTTACTCACAAAATGCAAGGTGTCTTTCCTGTAGGTGGCCTTCACTCATTGGTTCAACTTGAATCCTCTTAAATGTGCATCAATCCATGGATGGGAGATGAAACAAAGTAGAAAGCATCTTAAGTTGAAAGTAAGAAGTAGAAGGATGGTAATCGTGTCGAGCCCTTTGAGAGGTCGACATGAGAAACATGTTTCAACAATCTTCACTCGAGGTAGGATCTTGGTAGCCTTTGATCGAATTTTGAAAAACTTGAGTGAGGCCTGTAGAAAGTTCACTCGAGGTAGACCCTCCAAAAAGGTTAGTGTATTATTGACTGAAGGTAAGACAACTTTTTCCATGCTAACTCTTTTGACTTGAGTCCTTCATTCTTCCTTCTTCTTTGAGTATGTGCTTTTGGACTTTTGACTTCATAACCTATAAGATCATGATAAACAAAAATAGAGGGGGAAAGCCAAACTTATTAGAACAAAATGTTAAGAAAAGGGTATAAGAGAAGGTACCAATGAATTACATTCCATGAAGAAGCGCCCTTGTTTAAGGTCATAAACTCAACCAATCTTTATTCATCCTGGGTCAAGATATGTTAAGGGGAGTTTTACCACTAGATTTTATTTACAACACCTCTTCAATCTTTGCCCATTTACCTTGAAAGGTTCAACTCTCTTTTTGAAGATCTCAATAGCTCATAGTGGAAAGATCTTCTTGATTATGTATGGACCACTCCATCTTGACTTAAGCTTCCCGGAAAATAACCTTAATCTTGAGTTGAAGAGTAATACAAGATCACCTTCATTTAAGTCTCTTTTGATGATGTGCTTATCATGTCACTCCTTTGTATTCTCCTATAGATCCTAGCACTTTCATATATACATCTCTTCGGAACTCTCTAGCTCATGCAATTGAAGTAGTCTCTTATCTTCGGCTTCCTTAAGGTCATAACTGAGTGTCTTGATTGCCCAATAGGCCTTCTGCTCCATCTCAACCGAAACGTGAAAAGTTTTTCAATACACAGCCTTGTAGGGGGTCATCCCTATCATCATCAAGCTTTATAGACCAATCCTTTCTAGATCTTGACACTAACTTTTCTGGAACATCCCTTTTGCGTGAAAATATCACTTGTTTGCTTCTCTTCCCATTCGATATATTTTATGCACTTTAGATACTTTCACTGGCATTCAAGCATTTAAGGTGATCTAGATCTATACTCGTATGGACCAACTAGAGGAGTTTTATTTAAGGCTCTCGATCTCTCCTTCAAACTAGTGGTTCAGGCATCAAGAGGTATTCCCTTTTATATTATTTTTTATCTAATTGATTATGCATGCAATCCTAGTTTAAATGTTTAGGAAAACTCGTTTTTTGCTATTCCACTTTTAAGCACCTATACACATGCATTGTGTATTGGATTTTACTAAATGTATATATCAATTCATTATATGCCTTCAATTTTCATATTCACCTTTCATTACAAGACACTCGGCTTTGTTACTTCCCACGTACCCTGGTTAAATAACAACATATACACATGTCTAATACACAATGTGTGTGCTACGCACACACAAATAGCCTAATATCTAGAAACAATAGATAACTGATTGGGAAAAAAATAAAGGTACATTTATCTTGGCAAAAACCCAAGAAAATACTTAAAAGGTGTCCAAAGGAAAGCAATTAAACAACCTAACTTCTTCACAATGTTCATTGTTAATTTGACTTTATCTTGAGGATCATTGATATGGTGTAGATGAACACTCACAAATCATATAAAACCGCAAGTTCACGGACATTGTAAATATAGCATATGATCAGACATCAAGGTCGAATTGCACAAGGATAATATATAGTTCAATGGTAGTCTCATCAAAGATGCATAGGCATGAAAAAGAGTGAAAAAGGGGTGATCTAAGATCATAAAAATTCATGGAAAAACAGGATATTTAAGTATCAAGTCTCAAATAACAAGTTTAAGAATCAAATATAAGAAGAAATTAGGCTTAAGGGCTACTCCTCCCAAACCATTGCTTTAGTACTACATGAAACGTCAAATACGCCGGATTTTTGGGACTATATACCCTGAACCACATCTGGCGTAAAGGTTAGAGATGTATTTGGTCCAACATTATATATACCTCGGGTGCCCCATTTATACGTTCGGCATATAAACTTCTAGTGGATTTCCAAAGGTAAGAACACTCTTGGAACATTCGGATCCCATTCAATGATGTTTGTGTAACCTTTTAATCACAAATCCAATGAATATAGGAAATTAGCCCCATGTATACAAATCACCAAACAAGAAAAGTATTCATCAAAGATACATAGGCATGAAAAAGTGTGACAAATGGGTGATCTAAGATCTTAAAAATTCATGGGAAAACAGGGATTTAAAGTATCAAATCTCAATATAAGAATAAATTAGGCTTAGGGGCTAATCCTCCCAAACCTTTACTTGTAGTACTACATATAATGTCAAATACACCGGATATTTGGGACTATATACCTCGGACCACATCCGGCGTAAAGGTTAGAGATGTATCTGGTCAAACATTATATACCCCGGGTGCTCCATTTATACATTCGGCGTATAAACTTTTAATGTCTTTCCAAAGGCAAGAAAACTCTTGGAACATCCGGATTCATTCAATGACGACTTTTGTGCAACCTTTTAATCGCACACCCAGTGAATATAGGAAATTAGCCCCATGGATACAAAATAACCAAAGAAGAAAAATATTCATCAAAGGGCACATCATTTAGTAATGTAGCATCTCTTAATCAACAAGACATCATGTCGTTGATTCAAGAACTGCAAGATGCTACAAACAACAACAAAAAACAATATTAAGGAAAAGCTCACATAATTGCCCGATAGTATGTCCAACAAAACTCAAGTAACATACTCAAATTACCGTTCTTTTTCATTCCAATAAAATGCTGAAAGTTTATGTTTGAAGGTATATTGTCAAATACAAAGAGAATCAACATCACTGCCTTCTAACCAAGAAAGAATGTGTGACTAAATGTATTTTACATTAATCTTAATTCCGTGAACCTTCTGCAATACCTTATATAGTTATTTCTTCAAACAATGCCACCAATGTATGTGCAACATAAACAACTAATTGAAGTAGACAATTAGAAAATAGTCAATAATCGAAATGTATGCAACATTGCAACCATATATATATGAAAAGTTGAAGTTAATTTGTAATAGTGAAACACTCTACAAATAAGAAAAGAAGATGCAAGACTAGGAAAGCATATATAAGAATCAAAAAAATTGGCTTCTTCAATTTAGTTAAAAATGTAAAAAAAAAAGAAGAAGGAAAATCTATATTCCTCCCATATTAGATCACACATGTAAGTTATTTGTTTTTGAATTGCATTGAAGTATTGAATGACTATATTAATATGAAACAATGGAACCAAACAAACATCAAATGTGTGTACCTGAACTTCAAGTTTCACTAGAGCAAGTTTACTCTTGAAATTGACCAAATCATCAACTGCATTAAGAGTATAAACCCAATCAAATGATTTTATTCTCCCTGAACATTAAGAATGAATTTAGAGTTCTTCAAATCATCCATTTGAAGTTTAAAGCGGACTTGATTCATTGTAAAAATAATATTTCTCATGAATATATATGTTCCTTCAAGATTACAATCAAACCTACACTTGCATCTTCCGATTTAAGCAATTAAGGATCTTTTCACTTCTTTTTTCCTCAAAAAGAAAGACCAATACTCCGATACTCCGGACTTTTGGTACCAATGTCACTATTTTTTATGAGCATGTCTTCAATTTTCTTTATTCAAATATGCCAACCACATTATTAAATCCAATGTTGTAACAAGAATTTGTACATTTTTCACATTCTATGGAGTATACAACCATAAATTTATATAAAATTCTTTTAATACCAATGGTCATTACTAGACTAAAAAAATACTCTTGGATTCTTATGTAAGATGACACCGTAGAAAGTATCTTTAGGTTCACATGGGTAAAAAAAAGGGTTTTGGAGTCCGGAGTCCACCAAAGATAACGAGAGAAAGATCTCTACTAGATTGAATGATAAATCCTTCTCCAGTCCTATAAGGTTGACTTGCGCGAATTTTGAGCTTTAATTGGCCGAATTTGGATCAAATCTAAGGAGAAACATTGGTGTTCTTCACAATTGTTCTTATTAGATCTTATTCTTAACTTGTTTTGGTTATATCTTTAGATTGGTAAGTCCAAATTCGTCCATTCTTTTTCCTTGTCTACTTTACAATCATGTCACTTGTTTCTACTATTATCATGTTGAGATTTTCAATGACGAGTGTGTAGTTCCCATGCCAGGTTTTGGGGTTAAAATCCTCAAGTTGTGCTAAACTAGTATTGTTCTTATATTGTGTTTATGATTTGAATTAAAACTACAAGCATGTTAGTAGCATATATATACGAGGGATCAAATTTACTTATCATTCATTCTATATTGGATTTATTTTGAATGTCGGATACTAGACTATCACTTGTTTAGATTGTTATCATAGCACATTGTATATCTACAAGTATGAATGAATAATATGTGGACTGATCATCCGATTTGAGACCGATAAGTAATATGAGGATGATTGTGCAATGTTGAGATGATTATCATGCTAGAGTAGAATGGTTATGGTCGTAAGGATTATCATCCTACTTATGTTATTGTCCAAACTATGATTATGTTGGATGATATAAGCAAATAGCAAACACCGTGTGATGCTTCTATATTTCTAAGATGATCATAGTTAATCCCAAGCTTAATCAGCTAGTGTGCAAATAGCAAACACCATGTAATGCATGGTAGTTGATATAAAGTCAAATGTTATGACAAAGCTCACCTAATTTCACGCTACTTTGTACTTGCTACTTCACATTTTCCTTCATTGAATGAACACAACATGTTTGAGTATGCTACTACCTATGGTTTGAGAGTAATAGCCCCAAACATAATGTTTCTCTTATATTTTATACTTGATCTTGCTACTTGCTTACTTGTTACTCCAAACCCAAATCATTGTTCCATTGATCATCCTCTTTGTTTCATTTTACACACTTGAACCTTTTCTATTGAACTTGAAATATATCAAGCTATATATAGTCTTTTGAGATCTCAACATTGATACTATATCATATACTCGCTTTGACAACGCCGTGCACTTGCAGTAATATGTGGTTTTGAAGTGTTCACGCACTCCACATCAATGCACTAGTAAATACCCCATATTAGATGAGTAAGTTTGTAGCATACACATTGTGACTCACTCCATGAATTATGATGTCCAATGCATCAAGTTGAACTCTACACTGAGCAAGAAAAACTTAATAATAAAATCATAGTGCTGGCTTCAAGAATCATAACTTATCCAAACATGAAAAAATCAAATTTAATTGCAACTAAATGGTTTGAAGGAGACTAAGAACTTATCAATTTGTTGATTTATCAACAATAAATCACACTTCTTTAAAGGAAACAAGTTGTCTTGAATCCATGAGAATATATCCCTGCCTTTACTCCATCTTTTATTCTATAATGTCTAAACAAGAAACAAGTATATAAAAGTTTGCTATTGATCTTTCAGGAAACTAGATAAAAAGGTAAATTATCAACATTGGAACCATACCGATTTACTTCAATAGGAAATAGATTACAAAACACCATTGTAGTAGCTTCTTGATATTATCACCATCCCTAGCATTTGTTATTGATCTTATAGAGGCCAAAGATAACCTACCTAAAAGTTACACACCAAAGGAGAGAAATCCTACTTAGCTCAAATATGAGATGGTCAATTATAGAAAATAAAGTAGGAGTTGTAATGCAATATAGTGGTTCTTTGTACATCAAGTTCTAATCATCCCTTTATCCACTCCTACTTTCTCTAAACTTGCATGTCTTTTGCAACTTAAAAAAGGGATTCCTACGTAATGAAATTTAGTTTACTCGATTCTAGCGCAAATATTCAGCACAAACTCCTTCTACCTCAATCTGTCACTCACAGGGACGATAAACTAGTCTTGGAGGCATCAAGTTTACAATTCAAGATTTGGCATGAATTATCTTGGTAACGTGGCAAAGTCATTTAATGAGCATGACTGTTACAGATTTTAAAAGCAAGGGTACAGGAAAGCAAATGGCTAAACTTGGCTTCAACTTCATACGTTTCTATTTAGAAGAATTGAAGTAAAGGGCTGCTCCAATACAGTTAACATCTTAATTTTAAGGGCATATTTATTCAATTGTTAATTTATTCTAGTGTTGAAATTCAATGAAGGGGTAATATCATGTTCGGTGTGTTCATCTAATCGATCATCCTAATTCTTTTTTGAAGCTCATATGATAGCTTATATCAACTAGATCATGCAATTGTCATACCACAATCAAATTGATCAAACGTAAGTCACAATTATGATCATGTTAAACAATATAAGCATCACATGTTAGACTCGACCCAAGTGTCTTGGCCGTTGCATAGATGGTTCTAGAAGAAGTTGATGCAAAACTCAACGTGAACTCGAGGTGGGCGAGAAATCACTTCGGTCGAGTTGTGCAAAACTCAACCCAAGTGCCTTGTTTTCTTCCTTGGCTAGTCTTCGTTTGGTTCCTTTTTAGTAGATTCTTATGCTCCTCGGGCTCCATGCTAGACTCTTAAGGCATATGATATTAACCTTAATTAGGATGCTTGAGACATGATGGAGAACCTTCCCTTGTTGATTTATTCTTCCATTTGCATTAGGAGGATAGGATTCATGATATATGCCTTAAACCAATGTATGGTTGGATGTATTCTTTTTGCTCATTTGAAGGCTCAATTACCTACAAAGACACATGAACAAGGATAGTAGACATTTATTTGACATTTTAAGCTCAAATCAAGATATAAATGTCTAAATCATGCAAACCGATACAAAACACAAAACACATCTACAAACATAGCATGGAAACATGCTATCAAATATCAACCATGAAGCCTCTTTGATTGCCTTTGAAAGTAGATAGTGTAGATTTACATATATTCTACATCTATAAGCATGTGCACTTAGAAAAGACAGTGAAATCTTTACAAAAATAAGAATCATGTGTTTAGAAATTGATGGATAATCTGATGACCATCAATACAATTAAAACACATTTGGAGAAACATATATGCCCTTCATGCCGAAGCATGCGCGCTAAGAGAAGGGTTTGTTGTAGCATATGACCTGGGTTTCAAACAATTAGAAATTGAAGGGGATTGTCTGGTCTTGATCAATTCTATCAATAGAATTTGGAAACCGCCGTGGGACCTTGATCTCATTTTGTCTGATATTTCTTCCATTCTGGCAGGTTTCTGGCAGGTCCGTGTTAGGCATATTTTCAGGGAGATCAATGTGGTGGCGGATTCTCTTGCGGCGATTGGTTTTGGGGATCAGATGGATCTCAGTTCCCCCTTAAGACATGTGGAGGAACTCATCTAGAAAGATGCCATTGGATGGAGAGTTTCGAGAAACTGATCTAGCCAAATTCCTTATCTTGTAGTGTCCAAAAAAATAAAAATTAAAACACATCTGAAAACCCCTAAAATAATAAATATGATTATTTCTTTCATCTCTTTTACACTCTTATATTACACAAGTTTAATCTCGCATATTTTAGAAAAGTGAATGATGTGATGGATATACTTGACAAAATTATACATTCTAAGGCTTATTGTCGACATAAAAATACATCTTAAAAAATGATCGTGCCGAATCCCGTTCGCATGTATCTAAATTAAAAAAACAAAAAATGATGCAAACCGGAAATATCTTAATCTCATGAACACGAACCGGAAAATGTCTAAATTATATCATTTAAAAAAATGAAATATCAAGAGAGAGAATAATTGGGCCGTATTGTTAAAAGCCCAATCAGTTAATCAGGGGAAGGAACTTCGATCAACTTCATTCGTACGGCCCATTATAATCTCACTGATGCACGCTCATTAGATCTAGGGTTTTTAACTTGTAATCTCTCAGCTATATATTTTATCATCATCGCTACCACCGCCCGTCTCTACGCCGAAGACTCGAGATTACGTACACATCAATGGCGCCGAAGACCAAATCTTCCGTCGGGAAATGCCGAAACCCAGAACTAATTAGGGGCATCGGAAAGTATTCTAGGTCCCAAATGTACCACAAGCGTGGTCTCTGGGCTATTAAGCAGAAGAACGGCGGCGTTTTCCCTAAACACGACCCTAAGCCAGCAGAGCCATCTCCGGCTGAGAAGCCGTCCAAGTTTTATCCCGCCGAGGACGTCAAGAAGCCACTTCTTAACAAGCGCAACCCCAAACCTACCAAACTTAGGTTCGTTTGTTCCATGTATTTGCTTCATTCCATTTCTGTTTTTCAACTGTTCTAATTTTAAATTGGATTGCTCTTTTAGGGCTAGCATCACTCCGGGGACTGTGTTGATCTTGTTGGCTGGGAGGTTCAAGGGCAAGAGAGTTGTCTTCCTCAAGCAGCTCACTTCTGGACTGCTTCTTGTTACCGGTGAGTATGGGACCGTTTTTTCCGTTTACTCTCAGCTTTTGATTGTTATTGCTTCGATCTGTTGGATTTTTATTCTGATTAATGCCTGCAAAATGCAATATTCGCATTTGTTTATACATGGGAATATAGCTTAGACGAGTATTGACTGTTGTTTGAATACAGCTGTTTTGTTTCAATAAGTATGATAATTAGTCTGCACACTTATACTTCACATTGTTGTATGTCATTGAAAATGCTACCATTTCAGCATTAACGGCTTCATTTTTTTTATTTTTTTTTTTTGAATTTTAAGGGACGATGATCTGTTGCATCTTTTGTTATATGAAATTGATGGAATATTGGCCTGTTCTGAACTCCTGCTTGTATACTATTGCAAATTATAGAAGTTACCAACTTGATGGAAGAAGTAGAGAAAGCAATGCAAAAATGTTGTGTGACTAATCCATTATTGATCATCTTGACTGTAAATTGTGATCCACTCTTGTTTGGGGGTAATTGTGCAGAGTGTTTTTTTCTCTGATGTTTGGGGTTGTAAATGGTTTTTGATGACAGGACCATTCAAGATCAATGGTGTTCCTCTAAGGCGTGTGAACCAATCTTATGTAATTGCAACATCGACCAAGGTGGATGTGTCAGGTGTGAGCGTTGACAAGTTCGACGACAAGTACTTTGCTAAGCAAGGGGAGAAAAAGGTTAAGAAGGCAGAGGGAGAATTCTTCCAAGAAGACAAGGAGGTTAGTCTAGTCTGCATTTCTAATGCAGATGGGTTATCTTAAGTTTGTTTTTGTTTGTTAGAATGACAGTGGTTGTCTTCTTGCAGGAAAAGAATGTTCTTCCAGTAGAGAAGAAAGATGATCAGAAGTCTGTGGATTCAGCTCTTCTTAGTGCCATTGAATCTGTTCCAGAGTTGAAGTTGTACCTGGGTGCTAGATTTTCTTTGAAATCAGGGATGAAGCCGCACGAGCTTGTCTTTTAACTAAATTAATCCCTTGTGCCAGTTTTGTGACCTTCAAATCAATGTGTTTTTGGTTAGATTGCAGAATATTTTACATGTTTGGATTTACTTATTATATACCATACAATGTTTGCTTCTTTCACTCGTATACAATGGACACTTGTTTAAAAGCCTCTGAAGGCAAAGGGGAAACCTCTCTAATAGTGTTCATCCGGGACCTATTTTCCCCTCTCAAAAGAGGGAAAAACCTCGGTCCTTCCTTTGATAACCCAAAATGATCAACAAGATTTACCATCAATTCCCCTTATCCTTTTAATGCCCTTTCTTTTACCCCTCCACCCTTTGATAAGCCCTGATTAGATCAAGGATGTACGTAGGTAGCCTCAAAATCTCGACAATGCACATTCATGGTTCGGTTTGATCCGACGGAGCGGCCTTACCGATCTGGATACACTTTAATTCTTTGGGAAAGTGGGTGTGGGATGTGATTGAGATATTTGTACACCGAAGAAAATATGGAGAATGGTCCGGTGGATGCTCCCAAAGATTTCCCATAAGAAATGAATAGGAATATGGAATGCTATGCATAGACTTCTCGGAGAGATGTGAAAGAGACCATAAACAACATGGACCCTCTAAAAGCCCAAGTATCAAACGGATGCCACAATGTGTTCTTCCAAAAAAATGTTGAAAAGATGGCAATGGTCCAATGGACACACTACAAGGCAAGGATATTCCAATGGGACTCAACGAAACCGTGTTGGCGCTTATACTTAAAGTGGATAACCCAGAGAATGCCAATCATTTGAGGTTCATTCACTTGTTGCTTTTATTATCATAACAAAAACAATTGCCGCCATGATCAGACTAGTTTCGTCTCAAGACGATAGACTACAAATAACATTATTTGTAGCAAAAGAATTTATACATGATTTGCATAACCGCATGGTGCAAAATAATGGCAATAAAAATGGATTTGGAGACACCGTATGATCTTGACAGATGGGAGTTTGTTAGAGACACACTCATGGATTGCATGTTACCACAAAATCTTAATGGAGTCATAATGGAACGCATGGAAACTACTTCAGTTTAAATACTTACGGGGGGTATGTTTCAAGAGAAGCAAGGTTCTTCCAATATGTCCAAAGGCATCATAAGGACTAGGACTTCAATTTTCGGTTCGGTCTGGGTTTTGGACCGGACCGGACCGAAACAAACAAGTCTGGTCTTCGGTCCAAACAATCCGGTCTAAAACCAATCCAGACCTATTTTTTTTTACCAAAAAAAAAGTTTGAGGAAATTTTTTTTAATTAATTAAAGTTTTAGTGATTTTTTTATTAAATTAATTAATTAACACTCGGTCTGGTCCGCAATAGGCTTAGTGTAAAAAAATGAAAATAAATAAATACTCGGCCTGGACCGGTTTTGGACCGGACCTGGACCGAAAAATTCGGTTCATTTCCGGTCCTCTCTGTGCAGGTCCGGCCCAGGTCTGGATAATAAAGACAAATGTAATTCTCTTGTCGGTGATTAGAGCAGAGGCAAGATCGATGGCAAGAAAACTTTCTTCTGATCTCATGCAATGGGTCACTACTGCTCTTCCAGGTAACATGGCAACAAGGGATATAAATGAGAAAAAGTTGGGCAAAATTGTAGCAAAATTTTGGAATACAAAATTGTGGAAATGAAAAGATTGCACATTATTGCATGAGATTTATCAGGAGATAGGATTGAGTTTATTAGGAGAAGAGTAGAGTCTTGGAGTGCATACACAAAACTGAAAAACGAACTGTTATAATAAGACAATAAATCTAGGTATACTGATACAATGGGCCAGGGGAAACATATTTTGGGCCCATGGATTAATGGGCCCGGAGCGACAGGGGGTATCCGCCCCCGCGTAGGATTCTATCTATTTATAGAATTCTATCTTTTCATAGGACTCTATCTATTTATAGAGGATTCTATCTATTTATGGTTATAAATAGATAGGTTTAGGGTTGTATTCATTATCCACCAAAGTATATTGAAAACCCTAGCTGCAAGGTTTGTGCAGCAAAACCACAAAACGTTTTCTCTTCTTCTCTCTATTTTTGAAGTAACTCGTTGAAAGATCACAACAATTGGTATCAAGAGCAAGGTTGTCGATGAGTTCCGTTGCAAAATTTAAAGTTCCGCGATTCAACGGAATTGGCAACTTCGGTCTTTGGCAGCAACGAGTTAAGGATCTGCTAACGCAGAAGGGGATGTTGAAGACGAAGAAGACGAGCTTCTGCAGCGTGACCGCGGGGTGGATCAACAGAGCCGCGAGTGCGGATCCAGGAAACCGCAGGGGCGGCGCCGCTTCCAGGAGGCGCCAGGCGGCACCAGGAGGCGCCAGGCGGCGCAAGGAACCGCAGAGGCGGCGCCAGGAGGCGCAGGGGTGGCGCCAGGAGGCCGCGGAGGCGGTGACAGATCCGCAGGGGCGCCAACTTGACTCTGCGGCTGCGTTTTCTTCAACAATGCCTTGCAGGTTAGGGACGCCGCCGAGTGAGGTGGAGGAGTGGACAGCCGGGGTCTCCGTACATTATAGGACGGGGACGTTTTTGGGGTCATGTCTTTTGTGTTGGATGAGTGAGAAAGCCCCCTGTCAAGAGAAACAAGGAGGATTTGACGACAAAATCCTGGAGTTGTATGTGTGTTTCAAATTTTTGTATTAGATTATGTTGTCTAGGTGGAGATTGTTATAATAAGACAATAAATCTAGGTATACTGATACAATGGGCCAGAGGAAACATATTTTGGGCTCATGGATTAATGGGCCTGGGGCGACCGGGGGTGTCCGCCCCCGCGAAGGATTCTATCTATTTATAAAATTCTATCTTTTCATAGGACTCTATCTATTTATAGAGGGTTCTATCTATTTATGGTTATAAATAGATAGGTTTAGGGATGTATTCATTATCCACCAAAGTATATTGAAAACCCTAGTTGCAAGGTTTGTGCAGCAAAACTACAAAACGTTTTCTCTTCTTCTCTCTATTTCTGAAGTAACTCGTTGAAAGATCACAACACGAACAAGTTTCATGAGATTTATTCCAAATGGGTTGATAGTTGCAATGAAAATCGCGAGCGCATAAGTATGGGGCGAGATATCAGAGACCATGACACCCATTTTCGTAAGGCTTTTATGGCAAAAAAAATACACGTTGCTCAACATTCAAAGTGGAACTCTAGGGAGTGATACAAGGAATCCACCTAACATAAGAGTTGAACATGAGACATATACAACATCCATCATGTCATGTTGTTCCAAGGAAGAAGGCTTGTAAGTGATGACAACTGTCAAATCGGACTCAAGCATATACCAAGGAGTTGCGAGCCTGCGAACAAGATGACGGACAAGTTAGCGCAAAAAAAAAAGGTTCCGAAGAATTTTATTTATCCCCAAAATATATACACCTCCTAATATTACATTGATGATTTTTTTTGTGGAAGGATAAATTACCCCCACGAACTACAACGTCCATCTTGTGGGTGAATATTTACGCCCTAAAATATATACACTTCCTAATATTACGTTGATGATTTCATTTGTGGAAGGATAAATTACCCCCATAATAAATTTTTTACGGCCGAAACCTTGTATTTGATGAGAGAGGGTGTGTCATATTAGGAGGTGTATATATTTACGCCCTAAAATATATATACCTCCTAATATGACACGCCCTCTCTGCATCAAGTACATTGTTGGAAGAATTTTATTTTGGATTTTTTCTCAACATATTCTTTATGTTTGGACTTTTTCTCTTGCTATACGCAAATTTTTAAGTTACTCTTGATACCCTCATGGTTTAACTTTTTTTTTGTATACTCATTATTACTATACAACAATAAAAAATTATAATATAATTACAAAACAGAAAAATTAATTAAAATTAATTATAACCTCATTAAATTTTATAATGAAAGTATTTATAATTTTTATTTAAAAATTTTAGAAACATAGATTTACCGAAATTATTTTTTGAGTTAAAATAAAAACTTTTTTTTCTATTTTCGAGTTAAAATAAATATAGAAAATTAAATTCAAAAGTAAATAATGTTTTTTATAAGTGTCTACAAACACCAAAAATATAGTCAATTATATTTATTTTTGAATTCACTGTTTTATTTTCTTTGAATTCGAAAATAAATTTTTAAAAAATTTTCATGCTTTAAATTTTTACTTTTTTTAGTTTTAACTATACTTTTGCAGACTCTTAAAAAATTTTAAAAATTTATAAGCAAAAAAAATTAAAAACATAAGAACAATATATTTAATTTTATTTTCGAATTAAAATAAAATATAGAAAATAAAATATATATAAAAATTACTATTATGTTTTTATATTTGTTGACCCTTAAAATTTTTAAAATTTATTTTTTGAGTATATAACTATTTTATTCTTTCGACGGCTCCAATTTGGTTTTTTTAAAATAAAAAATATTAAAAGATTATTAGTTTGTCTCATTATTACATCGAGTTATAAGTTAAGCGGGCAACAAGCTGCGCCGCTAACCCTTTCTGAATAGCAAATCCGATCCTTCTAAACACTACATCTAAAGACCCAAGTGACACAAAATTACCATGCAAGACCCGTTGCACCCTCTTGAGAATCTTAGCGGCATCATGTGCTAGAAAACCAAACGTATCGAAATCAAACGGAAGGAACACATGTTGGTTTTCAAGACAAGCCCTTTCGTGCTTAGCCACCTTCAAAGAGGCCACGTTGAGAGCCGCCTTACCCACCACAAAAGGTCCGTTATCCAAACCAACTAAAGGAGAGACTCTTGTCAAATCAATACAAGCATATTTTCCACCCACCCATCCAAAAACTAACACATCTGCAGGCCTCAACGTAGACCTTCTCTCACGCGGATCAGTCAAGAAAAATACAGGTGCCTCTTTCTTGGTCGAAATCCTCTCCTCTCTTAAACACGTCACATAATACATCAAGGGGCAGGCCTCAACGTAGACCTTCTCTCACGCGGATCAGTCAAAAAAAATACAGGTGCCTCTTTCTTGGTCGAAATCCTCTCCTCTCTTAAACACGTCACATAATACATCAAGGGGAAAAAATTCAAACTTAAGGGGCACAATCTAAATTTCCTGATCGACGTACGATAATGTTTGTCACGTCAAATCGTGTACGACGACATCTAAAATGTATATTGACACAAAACAAAATTGTATATACCCACCAACAATGGAAGTGATTCATCAATAATGTAAAATATTTCACTCCCGAGCTTGCATTTCAAGTAATCTAAACTTGAGACAAACGCAACAAATATCATATTTCAATATTAAATTATTCGAATAATTTTATGTTTACACAACAAATGCCATAATTTCGTCTTTACACTTGGAGTGCGAAATCGAAATTGAGTTCAATTACTCTCCTATTGAGGTGTTTACATTTGGAATGCGAAATTCAATTTGAGTTCAATTAATTTTCTATTGAGGTGCATAATCGAAATTGAGTTTAGTTGATATTGAGTTTAGTTGTTTACATTTGGAATGCGAAATTCAATTTGAGTTCAATTAATTTCCTATTGAGGTGCATAACCGAAATTGAGTTTAGTTGATATTGAGTTTAGTTGATTTCGCAAAGAAATGAAGTAGAATTTAATTAATTCTAAGCTTCAAACCGAAAACAAAATTGGTTATTATTTACTTTCCCCCATAAACTCGAAACCCAAACTTTTTTTAAATGAGTTAATTGATTCCGCTCAAAGTTTGAAATTGAATTGTTTTATAAATAAAATATGATTTCATCTGACATAAAAACCTGTTTTTTTTATGATTACAAGTTAACGCACAAAATGCATAACTAAATGCCTAATCAATTTCAAATATCATCGACGTGATTGATTTATTTGGGGTGTAATGGTTTTTGTTCTTGATATCGTGGTTCTTCTGTTTTATGGTTTTAAATTGACTTGTTTAATGTATGATGTCCCTGTCAAAGGGAAACATACCTAATGGTTTGTTCGACCTAAAAGCTGGGTAGTTTACAGAGAAAACTAAACAAATCGCATTTTATTATATCGCAAGAGTGGCAAGAATAAAATGAATGGAGTAGTGTTACAAACAAGATAGAAGAGCAGCAAGCTCATCAGAGTACAAACACAGATGGAGTATACATGTAGTGGACAAATCAAATCACAAAAAAACACATCTCATCCACAAAATTAATAACAAAGAAAAGAATTAGATAAACTCCCATCGATTAGTGTCTCGAGAGAGAGAGGAGGGAGAAGAGGAGAGAGCAGACCACAAGGCCGCCGGAGAGTTGGACGGAGAAGCCTGCTCCGGTGAGAGCAGATGGAGTGGGTGCGGCGGCGGGGCTGGAATCCTGGGCATTGACAGTAACTGCGGCGACGAGGGCCAACACGACGGCGATCAAGGTTGCTACTGATTGGTTCGCCATTTCCAAATCTTGATCAAGTAAAAGAATAAGGAGAAAATGTAATGTTTAATTTTGGAGATGAAAGAATTGGGAAGATGCTAGGGTTTTTATAGCCATGGCCGGCCGTTGACAGCTGGAGAAGAGGAGGACACGTATACGACGTAGCAACCTACTAAGCAGGTGAGAAATACAAATACATTACCTTTTGTTTGAAGTATTCGTTGGATTGGGTTTGAATTATTGTTGGAGATGATGTATTGAGTTGGTAAAGGAAATAGAGGGGAGCGTGCCATGTGAAAACTGTAGATGTACAGCCTAGCTTTTCAGTGAAGGATGCATTTGGATGGTGACACGTAGCACTTGTGGGTTAGGGTTTGGCTGGCGGCGGGGCCTCGACTTCTGACTATATGCAGCCTGGCGTCTATGTCTTCATACTTCAAATGATGGCTACAACTACAGCCGTACATGTTCGGGGGGTCTGTCCCGCCGTCCAACGAATCCAATAATATTGCCTTCCTTTGCTTTATCAAATTTATCTTTATTTTTTAATTTATTTTTATCTTAGAACAAACTATTTTTCTAGTTTTTTCTGAAAATTTATTGAACACACTACTGTCGCAAGAGTTAGTTCTATCGAACGGGGAAGATAGTTAGTTTGGCCCACCCGAGTATTCATATTCTACCTATGTGTACCCACTTGCCCATTAGTTTATTAATGTATTTAAATTTTACGTTTTATCCATTTTCGTATATATCGTACTTAAAAACGCACAATCATTAAAGTTTATATATAAAATAAATTTTCCAATATCTATAATAATAGACAACTTATAAAGAATTGAAGAAGGTATTCTTCTTATTTCGTACAAGCTTTCGTAATGAGCAAGGTTTAGTTGACAAGAGACCTGACAATCACCTTTCTTCGCCTGCCATTATGCTCATATTGTCGCTCTGTGTTTGCCTTAATTTTCTCAAGAGAGATGTCTAAATTGTCTGCTAGCTCATTTTTTCATAGGGTTTTCCCTTGCAACATTGGCGCTTCTTGAAAATATCAGACTTTTGATTCAGCAGGTATGTTTATCATCTTATTCGCTTTAAGAAAAATGTTCTGATGGAAGTACATATTCATGTTAGCCTCACAATAATGTGTCATAACAAGTTAAGAGCAAGTTCAACACTTACGCTGTGTATGTCCAACTCATTGATTTGGATAGAAGTCCTTGAATCTACTTGTAAAAGTTTTCACTATTTCCTACTCTTCATCGTTGTAATTACATTGCACATAGCATTGTTTATTTAAAAAATAGCTCTTTATATATATGAACAAGGAAAAAAACTCTTTAATATATATATATATATATATATATATATATATATATATATATATATATATATATATATATATATATATATATATATATATATTTTGATACAAGGTAAGCATAATAGGAGGGTCAGTGTCTAGACACCGACCGACCTACAACATCCTTACGAATGAGTACAACCACATCGTCTGGGAGATCGTCCTGGTCTTCAGTGGCAGAAAGTCCGTGTTTTGCGAGCTTGTCCGCTACCGTGTTCATTTCCCTGAAGATGTGTGTGGTGCTTGATTGAGAAAAGCCTGAGATGTTGGCGGAAATGTCTGAAATGATCATGTTTGTCTCCCACGGGGGTTTCCAAGCGTGGTTGATTGAATTGATCAGCATCAGGTTGTCTCCCTCGATCTCAATAGCCGACACTCCTAACTGTTTAGCCTTTTGTAGGCCTTCCCGCAGAGCAAACGCTTCTGCCTCTAGAACTGAATCTGCATGACATTTCCCTTTTCCATGGGCCAAACGAAGGCCGTGGTTATCTCGAATGATGAAACCAAAGGCAAATTGGTTGTTGTTGTCAAATGCTGCGTCAAAGTTAAGCTTAATGAAATCCACCTTTGGTTTTTGCCAGCTGATATTTTTGGTCTTCCTTCTTTGTCTTTCATTTATTTTGCTCTTAGTTAATTGTTTATTGTTGGCTTGTTCCCAATCTTCAATTTGTTTTAGAGCAATTTGTTTTAGGTTTTGTGTTGGTCTTTTATTATTAAAGATTATTTGATTTTTATTCAGCCAAATATTCCACCAAATTATTGTCACTTGTCTAAGTTCTTGAGATGAGATTTTATCCTTCAATACTAATAGTGTCTCATAGGTGGATTGTGTAACACCCCGAATCCGTAGGACTCGAGGCGCTACTGGGCTAGGATCTCACAATGGATCCTGACCCTAGCCTGACAACAACTTCACTGAATCTTACAACAAGGCACCAATAGATTAAAACAAAACATAGAAACTGATATATATATATATATATATACACATGTCAAAAGGATGATACAGAGTACTGCTGAGTACAAAGTCAAACTGAAATCCGTACAATAAGGATAAACCCAAAATCCCACGAATACGCCCAGTGTACGGAACCCTCAGCAGATCACCCCTCTGGATCACTCCGCAGCTCTCCTAACCTGCGAGGGATCTACAACACGGTATAAAACCGTTAGCTAACTATACACATATATAAGAAGATGCTAGAGCACAAACACACATCAATAATATTAACACATCATCATGATATCACACATTTACCCGGTTTATTATCTTTAATAAGTTAAATCACTCAATCATATAAATAGTTGTATATAAAGATATGTGACACGAGGAATATAATCCCCGCCTCTAAGTACTCTAGCCAGCTGGAGTAGTATCAGCACACCTCCCGTGTACCCTATGGGAGTGGTGAGGGTCCTTCCCGTATACCAGATCTGACCTGACTACAGAGAACCTCCCAGACTCCACTACGGGATGAAAGGGAAAGGTTATCACGGCCACTACAATGGGCGGTCAGTATAACATAGGTCGGTGACCATAATAACACATGCTATAAAGCATATAACACACACACCACTCAAGCATACATCCAATATAAGGATAATAGCTAAGTAAGTCCTATGGGTTTACCTCAATCTCAGGAGTAACTCAAGTACGATCAACTTTCCAACTGGTCCACTCCAAACTGGGGGACAACACGGCCTATACAAGGCATACATACATATATATCACAATCCTATCACACAAAGGGGTCACACCTAGACCTAAGGGATCCATAAGGATCAAGTCCAACTCGTAGACCTCAAAGCCGTAACCGGCATAACTATATCATACTCATCAACATCCGAATCCTAGCATGGTACTAAGTTCCTCATACTAGAAAGGAAAGGAACTACCTAACTATAGGTAGTCCCGGAATAAGACGCACCTGCGTGAATGGAGGACGCAGGGGCGGAATAGATCACCCGCAGGCGCGGCAGGTAGAATCCGCAGGGGCGGTGACAAGGATGCAGGCTACCGCAGGCACGGCGCAGGCGCTAGCGCGGGCGCGATGGCACGGTCTCCGTAGGGGCGGCGGTTTCCGGGCACGGGGGCGGCGACAGTGCAGAATGAAATCTTGCAGCTTCTCTTTAGTTCTTCACGTGATCAAAACTCTTCTATTCCATTCCAAAGTCACACACATGCAACAACATACATACCAACCATCAACAACCCTAACATACATCTAGTCCTAAGCTAAGGAAGAGGAAAAACAAGAAAGGAAGAAGAGAAAGAGAAGATCACTCACCACCACTGTGGTCCTAGGCTGCAGGGAAGATCAACACACACCAAGGCTGACTTCCAAGCTCAGCAAACTCACAGTCATCAACCACAAAAGCCACCACACACATAAATCTCAAACCAAACTCTTCCAACCAAGAACAAGATCAAAGGAAACAAGGTGAAGCTAGGAACGAGATGGAAGCTGGAGAGGAAAGTGAAGAACAAACCCTTGATCAGCCAAGGGAAAGATTAACTAAGGTAAAGAGTAAAGCACGGGTCAAAGGGTCAACAAAAACGGCTGCAGCCGCAGGAAACCGCAGGGGCGGTTCACTGGGCCGCAGGGGCGGGAACCCGCAAGGGCGGCGGTCATGCCCGCGGGTGCGGAAAGGCCGGTCTCGGCCCAAAGCCAATCTCAGCTATGGTCCGATCTCGGTCCGAAAGAATAGGGGTCTCACAGATTGATTGTAAGTGTCAATATCCTTGAGAATAGTTGATATTTTGGTATTATCCAGGGTCCGGTGAGTGCACTGGCACTCAAAAATAAGATGTTTGGCGTGTTTAGTGTGATGATTGCAGAATACGCAAGGCATGACCACCGAAATTTTTTGTTTGTCAAGATTTTCTTTGGTTGGGAGACCATTTAGAGCCATTTTCCACAGGAAATTTTGAACTTTCGGCATAATGCTCATGCCCCATATCCAAGTTTTTTCTTCCGATACCCCAACTTTCCTCCTTTGTATCATGTTTATTGCAGATTTGGTGGAATACCACCCGTCGTCATTTGTTGACCAATAAATCCTATCTCTTATGTCATTTGTTGGGAGGTTATACTCCTTTATCTTATTAATGATATTTACTTGAAGAATGCCTTCAAGTTGATCAAGGCGTTGTTTGTTCCACTTTTTATCCGAGATAAAGGTATCTACCTTATCCGATGTTCTTATTAGGGTTTGGTCAGACACTACTGTACACAGGGGTTCATCCATTAACCATCGGTCTTCCCAGATCTTGACTGTGCTTCCATCTGCTACTCTCCAGCGTAAGCCTTTACTAAATTTTTCTTTCAATTTGGTCAATTTCTTCCATTGCCAATTAACCATTTGGTCAATTTCTTCCATTGCCAATTTGGTCACTTTCTTGCAAGATGTATTTTCCCACGGAGATATTTCTCTTCTATAACTTTTACCCATATATTTTTTGGTTTTGTCATAATTTTTCAGAGGAGTTTCATTTGTAGTGCCTTATTCATATCCTCAGCCTTTCTTATGTCATTACCTTCTAGGGCTTTTGCTTTACACATTTTATCCCAACTAATTAATGGGTGGTAGTTCGGTCCTTTATTCCATAAGAAATTTCTATTGATTTTGTCTAGTTCATTGTGAATGCTTGCAGGTAGCATAAAAGCCTGCATTAGGTAACTTGGTTTATGTTAAGGTTTGCTTTAATTAGGGTTGTTCGTCCCTCTTGCGAGAGAGATGAAGCTTTCCATTTCATGAGTTGTTGTCTTGATTTTTGGACGACTGAGTTGAAAATCTCTTGCGAGAGAGATGAGCTTGTATTCTTCTTTTGCTTGCAAGGTCTACATTATTTGAGGTTTGGAAGGTAGATTTGTGATAATATATTACTTGGCCAGAAGTTTCACAATAGTCATTCAAAACCGACAAGATTTTGTTGCTTGCATCATTCGTCGCCTTAGTGAAGATGATGATATCATCTACAAAGGCTACGAACGGGATTGATGGCCCGTTTTTTGTTATGGGGAAGCCAATTGATCGTGGATTTTCTCCACTTATTTTTTGTATATTCCTTGCTAAGATTTCACCTCCAAAGTTAAAGAGGAGCGGGGATAGTGGATCTCCTTGACGGAGACTTCTTTGTGGACAAAATAGGATTGTCGGTGAATCATTTATTAACAAAGAATACGAGACAATTGTTATACATTCGTTGATCCAGTTTCTAAATTTCTCACAAAAACCTAATTTTTGTAATACCAATTTGAGAAACTTCCATTCTAGTTTATCATATGCTTTTTCCATGTCCAATTTAATGGACATATACCCTTCTTTTCCTTTTTTGATCTAAACCCGTGGAAATTTTCGTGGGCTATAAGCACATTATCATGGATTGCCCTATTTTTAGTAAAAGCACTTTGTAGTGGGTGGATTTGTTTGGGTAAGATTGAACTTAATCGGTTTGCTAAAATTTTGGCTATGATTTTGTATACCGTGGAGCAATGACTGATTGGTCTATAGTTGGCAGTTGTCGTTGGGTTATCAACTTTCGGAAGGAGTGCAATGAATGTGTGGTTCAATTGTTTAAGGAGTTTACCAGTTATGTAAAAACTTTTTACAGCTCTTGTGACGGTTGGGCCAACGATGTGCCAATACTTCTGATAAAAACCAGTTGTTATTCCGTCAGGGTCGGGAGATTTTTCACTGCCGATGTCAAACAATGCGTTTTTTATTTCCCCGGTAGAGAAAGGTTTACCTAGCTTTGTGTTCTCGTCGTTAGTAATTCTGGTTGTACAACTTCCAATAGTTTTTGGAATTTACGAATATCGATATTCGACGCTCGAAATCGCATTCTGTAATCTTCTAAAAGTTCCTCATTTATGTCGCCCTCCTTGGACAGTATGGTTCCATCACTTCTTGTTATATTTGATATTATCTTCTTATTTCTTCTGCCCGTGGCTTTTCTATGGTGGAATTTCGTGTTTTTATCACCTAAGCGCAAGTTTGCCGTTTTGGCTCGTTGCACCCAATATTTATGTTGGTATTCCAGACTACATTCTCTTTTCTTGCATAATATCGTTATCATTTAATTGTTGATCAAATGACGAGAATAACTGCATTTGAAGGGTTTCTATTTTTTCATCAACGGATTTTAGTTGGGTATTAATTGATGCAGGGATAAGCCGCTAGGGTTTCCCGATCTTTCAACACTAAAACGAGGAGGATAGGTAGAGATGGATGACGTGAAGATGAATGAGAAAACGTGGGGAACGGTGAGTGATCCTGTGGTTGGGATGGATCGTATCTGGATAGTCTGGACGAATTTCCTAGTCGCAATTCAACTCGTCCGCTATAATCGAACACTTATTGAGGGAGAAGGGATGGACCTCAAAAGCATGCGAAGTCGCTTGAAGATGGAAGAGAAACCTATCTCAGAGTCTCACCAAGAAGGACAACTCTCCTATGCTCCAAACTAGGGTTTGAATAGGAGTCACACCTATTCAGGGGTTCTCGAGTCACACGAGAGGAAATACTGAAAAGTATCAAATGTTTATTGAATCAAAGGTGAGTTCAAAGTGCACGTTCTAGATGCCTTATATAGGCATGAGGAGGACGTCCAGTTTGGCTTACATGGGTTGCGGGCTGGATCCAAGATCAAGCCCGAAAAGAATAAAGAAATAAAATAAAATGCAAAGTGATAAGATCGAATCTTTAAGAGATAGGATCTTCTAGCTAGAAGATAAGATCAAATCTTTAAGAGATAAGATCAACTAACAAACGGATAAGGTCAAATCTTTAAGAGATAAGACCTTCTAGAAAATAATAAAATAACAATAAAATAAATGCAAAACACAAATTAAAATTGTCTCAGAAATGGATGAAAATAAAAATAGAAACTGGGCCTAATTTAATTACTTAAACTAGCCCGAGATTTCTAATGTAAGCCTGGTCTTCTTCATTTCGCTCTTCAGTCCCTTTGTCTTTTTCATTTCGTTCATTTCCTTCAACTGCACGTGGTTCATATGGGTTGGCTGACTCTCGGTCCAGTCCATCTTCATTTCGAAGATCATTTCCTTGATATCGATCCAGCCAAGCTTGAATCTCATTTCCCAGTGTCTCACTTTCTTATCTAGTAGAATTACTATCTCTCTCACAGCTAGTATCCTAACTAGTATCTTGAATGTCCAATGTGACACTTAAATCTTCACTTCGCTTCGTTTCTTCTTTTAACTTTGTCCTTTCCTCATTCTCCACGCGTCTCTTCTTTGCAGACTTCTTCATTCTTATTGTTGAGTTGAAGCTTCCAGATGCTCCTGCATCATTAATGTTCCCAAATTTTGCACGACTCCATTGTTTCAAGTTTTGCTTTAGAAGGTTTTTTTTAACAAGGTTGAACATGTGTGTTCCTGGGAACTGGGTTCTCCATGTTTGTTTGATTAGGTTTTCACAGTCTTGCCGTTGCATCCACATAGACTCGAAACGGAACGGTTTGTTTCTATAAGTTGTGACTTGGTTTTGCAGATTAATCGATATCATACAGTGGTCCGAGGTATTAAATGCAAGATTTCGAGTATGTATGCTCGGATATTCTTGTATGACTTCTATGGTTGACATTTTTCTGTCGAGTTTTTCATACGTATTTTCGTCTCCTTCCTTCCTTTTTTTCCAAGTGTACTCATTACCTTTAGTTGGGAGTTCTATTATTCCACATTGTTCAGCTATATCATGAAGTCTCTTATATTTATTATTGGCAATAGGAGCTCCTCCCTTTTTATCTGAAGGATCCCGTATATCGTTATAGTCTCCTATGACCAGTGTTGGTCTATCTGATGATTTGAATTCGGAAACAAAATTAGACCAAAACTCGTTTTTCTTTTGTTCATTGGGAGGTGCATAGATCCCGAAGATCCGTGTTTGAAAGCCCGAATTTATGTTAATGTGGTTTAAAATGATGTATCTGCTATGTGTTCTAATAATCTCTATTTTTTCATTTCGGAGTTGATAATCTTTTCCATAACATGCAAAGACCTCCCGAGAAGCCTAATGCCGGTATGAAAAGGATATTATCAAATCCTGCGTTTTTCCATAATGACTCATCCGGTTCGGTACTAATTTTTGTTTCCGCTAGGATTAGAACTTGTACCCCCTCATTTTTGCAAATTATGTTTAAGTTAGTCTGGAAATTTTTCTTGCGCATTCCCCAACAATTCCAAAATGCTAACTTCATTTATACTTATATCGTGTTTTGGGTGGTAGTCTTTCCATTATTCCTACCTTATTTTGGTAGAGTGTAGTCATAGTTGTTATTATTGTATCATAGGTTATGTAGTTATGTGTTTCTATTGTTGTTTAAAGTTTGATGGTTCGGTATTAACTTGCTTCGTGATCAACCCATGATAGACCATACTGATTTGGTTATTATGGTTAAAATCAAAGTTTTTCTTTCTACCGCATACCCAATTTGTATCACATTTTAAGATATCTGATCTGTTACAAAAAGCGCGACATTTGTTACATGAAGATATGTGACATAGTCTAAATGCATAAACCCGGAAAAGGTGGGTTTTGAATAAAAAAGTTGTTTTTCGTGTGGATGAAACCACCTTAGTTCTATGCAGCATCCTAATATGGAGCCCTTAGCCGTCTCTTTCCATTTCCGGTTGTTCATTACAAGACTCCATTGTTCAGATAGCTTGTAGTTTCGTTGTTCAAACTTGGTTATTGTACAACTGTTTCTTGTACCTGCTTCCAAGTTCCTGTTATTCAGATTTTGTTCATTGGATTCTAACTTTCTAGCTACTCTCCCTTGTCCAGTTGGTTGTCTTCTCTTATGTAACATGTTGTGTTGAAAATCCACACTCTCTTTTGCTTTAATCCTGCACAAAACATACAACAGGAGCTCACCAGTACCTCATATTTCACATAAGAATACTGGAAGTTAATAATTAATATACATTCATAATCTCAGTTATGGAAATTCCATATATAGGATATTTTGTTCTTAATGTTCCATATAGAACTTAAGCAAGTTAATCCCAAGGTGTTACTCATTACTAGGGAGATGATGCTAATCATTGCTAGGGAGATGAAGAACATTTCCATTTTGTTCATGTTTTTCTGCGCACATAACAACACAATCATAATAAGTTGTTCTTGTTTGTTCATAATAACATTACAGACATAGGGTAGTTTTTCTAGCAGATTATGAAGATATGTACATATTGATCTTAATTTATTAGGTAGATTAGGCACAATAGTAATTTGTTCTTGCATAGACCATATATGTTTCCACCACACAACTTTGTTGTCTAAAATATCACACAAAGGCAGATCAGATATATTCATTCTCATCCTCAAGTTATAGTAGTTCAAGATATTCACACATGGTAAACACCACATATGCCAATCTGCAGGCATGTGTGATTCATCAAGTAATATATTGTTGTTTAAAATATGAATAGGTAGTTTAACAGAGGAATTGTCAAAAAACCTGGTTTGTACTTTGAACAGGATTCCAGTAAGCAAGTATGCTACAAGATCTAGACGAACCCTCGCTTTGGCCTCCGCCAGAGCCTCTTCCCACAAAAGCGGAGGACGACAGGTCTCCGCCCGGGCATTGGACATACACCTTGGCTTCAGATGCATGGATCCGGATGAAACTTCTTCTAACGGGATATGATGTCGGTTTTTAGAGGGAACCGAACATTGAATAGCAAATCTTCGCTCGGACATAGAAGAATCTCTTAATCTTCCTCGCCTCCGCCAATAGCTAAGTCGTTTGTATGTCTTCTTCTTCCTTTTCCTTTTTCCATAGATGAACAGACGAAAATGGTGAAGACTGTAATTTCTCGGTTCAGATGTAGGGTTTTTTAGTGGTGGTGATTCCAATGGAGGCTTTGTTATTGTGTTTTGATTTGTGAAAGAGGCTTTTGTAAGCCTAACAGCCATGAACGAGTTATGGTGTATATACAACTAGATATTTTTCCCAAATAGTAAGATGGAGGAGAGCGAGTTATGGTATGTTCGTCGTCGGAGTATTATCGGAAGGGATGTTGTTATATGTATATAGTAGAGTAGTATGTTGGGAAGGGTGGGAAGGGTTGTTTGTAGGGCTGGGCACAAATCCCGCAAATCTCGGGCCCGTCCCGGTCCCGTCCCGATCCTGTCCGAATCCCGGTGATTTTTCATCCAAACATTATAAATCCCGTCCCGTCCCACCAAAAATATTTCAGGACGGGATATGGGTCTTACCTTCTTCGTCCCGCAAGGCCCGTCTCGTCCCGTATATATTAAATTTTAATTATAAATTAAATAATTTAATATATAAACCTAAGGAGTAGTGATCATTATGTAATTTTGTTCTTATAAAATAAACAATTGTCCAAATCCATCTACAAAGGGCAAAGAAAAGGTGAACTTAGTTGCGGCGAAGCCTAAGAAGGAGATTATTGAATTTTGCTCTTATATTTTTTTGGATGTTTAGATTTAACAAGTTAATTATGTTTTGTAAACCTTGTTGTGACATTCTATTTTGATGTCTTTCGTTTTAAGGATATTAACGAATATTTGCTTTCGTAAATTGATAATTTTAAACCAAACAAGGGAAAACAAAAAAATTTTACATCATGCGGGATTGGTCTCATCCCGTCCCGTCCCGGTCCCAATCGGGATAGGGCCCGTTGGTAATTAGTAAAAAAACTCAAGGCCCGTCCCGATCCCGTCCCATATATAATGGTCGGGATGAGACGTGGGATGACCTTAACCTATCCCGTCCCGTCCCATTCCCAGCCCTAGTTGTTTGGGTTTATATATCTCATTCTCATCTTATTTATGTTTATATGTTTTATGCATCTCATATACATCTTTGCACTTTATTTGCACAAATAAATAAGTACTAATTTAGCACAAATTAATTATTATTCTGCACAAATGAACACCTTAAAAAAATATTTAAAAAAAGAAGCGGTATGACCGTTTTGGGCAAGCTCGTTGTTCAAAACCTATAAATCTAAGGTATTTTGGTTCTGGCTGAACTTCAATTTTATTTTTTTATTTTGATATTTCTGTCCCTCTAAATTTTCTACCTCTTTTCTTCACCTTTGTCATTCAAGGTTAGAGAACCATGGATTGGACCCTGTTGAACGTACTTGTACCCGAGTAAGCTAGTCTTCCTTCATTTTCCCTTCTTTTTTTAATATTATCCTAAAAAAATTTGTTTCCTTACCACTTTATGATTCACTTGAGCGTATTTCAAAGATAACAATTGTGTACATATTATGATAAGGTTGAAAGTGAAGATGAGATGAAACATGAAAACACATAATGTAGGTTTGAGTGATATATATAAACATTCTGATACCAACAAGTGGCTTTGTCTTGACAGTGATCGAGGAATGCTCTTCTTCGAAGACATCAGTGGTCTTCCTCCTACTATTAGAAACTTATGCTTTATTTCATGATATTATGCTATGAGTCTTTGTGCTTGAAAATATATGGTCATCCATTGTGTCTACTTGTAGTTTTTTGTTTGCCTATTCTTTTATAAGAGAATAAGAATTGTGGAAAAGGTTGCATCTTTCATTTCCATTGAAAGGGGATTTATACAGAAGAGTACAACAGCTCTACAGAACTAAAATCTACAATAGAGGAAACTAATTGCTAAGATCACGGATGATTGAATCAATCAACATGTGAAATATTTACAAGATATGGAAAGGATAAATATTGATTTAGTAATACAATTTTATCCTAATATAACTTGCTGAGATCTTAATATCTCAATACCCTCCTGCAAGTTCACGGTCGATCACGAACGAGAAACTTGAACCGTAGATTTTTGAAACGAGAAGAACCAAGGACTTTGGTAAATATGTCGGCAATTTGATCAACAGACTTGACATGATGCACCACTAATTCACCGCCTTGAACCTGTTCTCGCAAAAAATGATAGTCAATTTTAATATGTTTTGAACGTTGATGAAATACCGGATTAGCGGTGAGAAATGTGGCACTCAAATTGTGGTACAATAGGATAGGCGGACCAGCTGATGAAGCTTGCATTTCTTTGAGCAATTGTTGAAGCCAAATAAGTTCAGCCGAAGCAAAAGCAATCGCTCTGTATTCTGCCTCAGTGCTAGAACGAGCAACGACCTTTTGCTTTCTTGAAGACCAACTTACCAAATTTCCTCCAAAATAAATGGAGAAACCATGTTGGGACCGACAATCATCAAGGTCCGAAGCCCAACCAACATCAGTAAAGCAAACAAGTCGAGAATCTTGTGAAGGACGAAAGTGCAAACCAGCATCAAGAGAACCCTTAAGATAACGAAATAAGCGCTTAACTGCAGCCCAATGTTTCTCAGACGGCTGGTGCATAAATTGACAAACTCGATTAACTGAATAAGAAATTTCAGGACGAGTGATAGTAACATACTACAATGCACCCACGATACTCCGATAGAGATGTGGATCACCAAAAGGATCACCGCCTAACGTCAATCTGGTACGATCAAGGAGGTCAAGGATGTATTTTCGTTGGGAGAGTAAGAGACCAGATGAGGAACGGTGGACTTCAATGGCCAAGAAGAAATTAAGAGCACATAAATCCTTCAAAGAGAACACTGAATTGAGATATTTGACAAACTCATCAATGAAGATAGAATTAGAGCCCGTAATGATAAGATCATCCACATATATAAGCACATAGACAACATCGGAACCATGGCGCTTAATGAAGAGAGATGTGTCTGAAATACATGGTTTGGAAGAAGTGATCTCTTACCGAGCTGTCTTAGTGGGAATAACCATACCCGGGGAGCTTGTTTGAGGCCATATAAGGCCTTCTTGAGCTTGCAAACATAAGAGGGACGGTTATAGTCATCAAATCCAGGTGGTTGCTCCATGTAAACAGTTTCAGCTAATTCTCCATTCAAAAAGGCATTGTTGACATCAATTTGTCGGAGAGGCCAATTTCGAGTGACAACAATACTCAGAACGACACGGATGGTTGTAGGCTTAATTATTGGGCTGAATGTATCGAAATAATCGACACCCTCTTTTGATTGAATCCTTTTGCTACCAAGCGCGCTTTGTGGCGCTCAACAGAGCCATCGGGTTTCTGTTTAACTCTGAAAATCCACTTACAACCCACAATATTAGTAGCAAGAGGCCTGGAAACAAGGTCCCAAGTCCCATTATTCATTAAGGCATCAAACTCTAACTGCATAGCATGTTGCCAATTAGGGTTTTTTGAGGCTTGTAAAAACGTTTTGGGTTCAATTTCAGAGGGATCACAAGAAACAGGATACTTAGTAGCAACAAGAGTTTTAGGTTTAAGAGAAAGAGTGGAGGCTCGAGTTGTCATACCGTGTTCGGAGTTCACAGCGGGCCAAAAATACGAGGATGCGTTCGGATAAGGACCTGCGACAGACTCGACAGAATCGACTGGTGATGGAGGCGGCTCCACCATGGGAGAGTTAGGTGGTGTGCGGTCAGAGGAAGAAGACTCGATTGTCACAGGGTCAGGAACAGGCGGCGAGAGGCCGGAGGGAGAAGGTGGCATGAAGCCAGAAGAACTAGGACACGAATCAGTGTGGTTCAACGATGGGGAGACTGTCAGGTCGCCGGAAGTCTGCGACGAGCCAACTAGACCGGAGGAGAGAGGAGACGGTGACGGGGTGCCAAAGTTCAAAGCGTCTTGGAGAGCTTGAAGAGATACAACAGAAGATTGATTTTCTATCTTGTTGTCATTAGAAACGTGTTCAGGAAAAGGAAAAGAAGATTCATCAAATACCACGTGTCGAGCAATATAAGTACGAGATGAGGGTACATGAAAGCGTAGATATCCTTTGTGATTGGCATTGTACCCTAAAAATATACAAGGAACCGACCAAATGTCCAATTTAGTGCTATTGTAGGGACGAACATAAGGATAACATAAGCAGCCAAAAGATTTGAGAAAAAGAAAATCCGGTTGGCGATTGTATAAGCATTCATATGGAGACTTGTATTTGAGAGTGGGAGTAATAGTCCTGTTATTTAGATAAACAGCAGTATGAAAAGCTTGTTCCCAAAAATTTACCGTTAATTTGGAGTGAGCAAACAAAGCAAGACCCTTTTCTACAACAATACGATTGCGTCTTTCCGAAGCCCTGTTTTGTTCGGGAGTATGTGGACAAGAAACGTGATGAGTAATACCATGTGTTTGTAGAAAAGTCGAGACATTACGGTATTCGCCGCCCCAATCGGAGAAAAGCCTTGATTTTAGTGTTTCATTTTTTAAAATATAACTTGCTGAGATCTTAATATCTCAATATCTTTTGATAGGCTTTGACATTGGATTACCTGCTCATTTCCCTTTATATTTGTAGTGTTTCATTTTTTTAAATATTGTTGCCTAGTGACTTGTTCTGAAAAATGTTCTTTGCTTGGTTATTTGAGTAGGTTGTTTATAAAGATGACATATTTGATAAATTTGAAGGATATCGAGTAAATAGTTGAAGTAAATATTCCAACACCCTGCTCTGAAAAAACGTAGAGTCTGTTGGTAATTGATCTCTCAAAATCACTGGTCTCGAGATATAGATCTTTAACATGTTTTGGGAAGAATCTTCTAAGATTTGGATAATTCATTGAAGGATCCAATGTCCACTTGCAATTTGCTAAATAACAGTTCGATCTTCTCATACTCCTTTATCGTGCCTTTCAAATAAAAAAGATTAGTGAATCTTTTTTTATATATAAGTTAGTTATTTTAAGGAGCGATAGTGCGTGTAGTCCGTGTACCAAAGATCGTACGTCCCCTAAACTTGTCTACCTAAATTTAATATATTTAATCAATCTAATATAAGTTATTGATTTTACTTTTCAAGCATATTTACTCACTTGATGAAATTCGAAAGGAGTGGTAGGAGTATAGAGTACACAAGAGAATACTCAAAATTCATCCATGTTTTGATTCTTTCTTTATGATTAAAATTACTATGTCATTTTATACTCAGTTACGTTTTGTTTTATCTCTTTTACATATATTTGGCTAGTAGTGAAAGTTTTTTGGTTATGAAACCTCCAAGAAAAGTGAATCAAGCTTGTCTAGCTAAGATTTACTTATGATAGATTTCAATGCATTTGGAAAAATGATCGAAAACCGTAAGACAAGCTTAGTGACATTTTGATTAAGTTTAGAAATATGATTTATTCATTTTGGATATGTTCTCGGAGATACTTTTTGCTAATGTTAATGTAAATATTGGTTATGTTTTGGTTGAAATTAATTTGTGTTTGAATGATGTTAGCTTTATTTCACAAATCGTGTTTATACAACTTTATTTTACAAATCCGGCGTATATAATTGTAAAGATCTACAAATATTTTCAAAAGAAAAACCATGTTTAATTAAAAAATATTAGATAACCCGGATATTAATCCGGGATATAAACCAACAAATACACCGGATTATAAAGAGAGGGAAAAAAAAGCCATATGTAAATCCGCCATATATGTTGTTAAATACCCCGGATAAGTGCCTGAAAAATACATTGGATATGTATATATCCGGCATATTTAGTAGTATATACCCAAGATATACTATCATCCGGGGTATATATAACCAAATAGGCTAGATATATCGAATATCATATACCCCGGATATACATATATCCGGGTTATATAATATCAAATACACTGGATATTTAAACAAACGTAAAATGGCTAGATTTTTGTACAAAGTATATACGCCGAATGTAGAAAGGGAACGCCCGGGTATATACTAAAGTATCAAATGCATCTCTAACCTTTACGCCAGACGTGGTCCGGGGTATATAGTCACAAATATCCGGGGTATTTGACCTTTTTGTAGTAGTTCAATCAATAAAATACTTTGTTTTGTTATCCTGAGGCATGTGTGAGTCATCCCTCTCTGTTCTAGGGTCTGGTGAACACGACTTGCATGGATCTATGATATTGATCGATTATATGTGTTGCTTGTATGTCTATGAGTTATGGTAGTGTTATATGTTCTATAAAGGGTAACCTTGACTCGAAGTGACAATAGATTCCTCGCACCTCAATGTTCCATTTGATGTTTTAGGGAGAAATACCGGATTTTTAGAGGTTAAAAACAATGACCTATAAAGTTAAGGGTGACCTTGACTCTAAAAATCGGTCTTCTTTCAACTTCATGTTTCTTCTATATTACCCGTTTTATAACTAATTTGTTAAAGCAAGACATTATTTTCTTTGCGTTCGATCTTGACCCCCTCTTCTATAGCGGGTCTTGTTAGTATTTGTGAGACTTGAGGTTAACACTTCATACCTTATCAGGGACTTAGATCCATTGGGACCGGTATTGGAAATAACTTTTAAGATGTAAAGAAAAGATGGCTAGACAACAACGCTTCCATGGTACGGATGAGCAAGAAACGGAAATGGAAAGATTCATGGATCATTCTCAGGAAAGAGAAGAGTTGCAATGCTTGACGATACAAAAACTAGAAGCAAGGTTGCTAGTTCAAGAGGATCAAGCTAGAATTGCAAAAGAAGATTATGAAAATGATGAAGAGCAACCTAGGGTTGATCAGATAGGGAGGACCAATTCGCGTACCATGTGCCACATACTTTGTGAGAAAGAATCGCTCCGGCACAACACTTAGCTTAACCTGTAGTTGGCGACTCACAAGCCCACCTAAAATGTGCCGAAGAAACTCACGCACAAGGCCACCAAATTCTTGGATCTTGCCGTCGTTAGTACACTCCGACTTGGGGACGACTTGGCTTGGTTGACGAACACTAGTTCACTTAACCAATTTCTTGCTATGATCGACAAAGTGCTCCTACAAGGAGCCCACGCGTACTCTATAGTTTATTACATCCTTTTCCATTATCGCTCATGAGCTCATATCTATGGGCTCGTTACTTATCGATTGTTGTGGCCATATACTTCGTCGACGAGATCGGCACTTTCTTAGGGTCCTTTGTTGGCGGCTTACGATATGTCCCAGAGGGTGAGTACAACACACTCACATTTTGGAAAGCTATTTGTAGAAGCAACGAGGAGAGGAAGGGCCTCTACATCAAAGGCAAGCCATGCCTCGCAACATTAATTTATTCTTTTCATTCTCAGAACAATCTCCATAAAGACTGAAGGCCAACCAAGCTTAATATCTCATTGACTCATTCGGAACGGGCTTGATCAATCAGACTTAGGGAACTACTTTTTATTATTATCATTATAAGGAAGCAACTAGTCAGAAAGAAGCTAGTAGTGGACAGACTGACTCCCGTATTTATTATCCTATGATTTACATCCTCCACCATCTGTTATAGGAGAGCTTCTTTTCCAATATGATTCTACTAGCGTTGTGTCAGCAAATGATCTATTTATCATGTGGTGGTCCGCTACCTATATGGGAAGGCAACGAGAGGCCATAACCGCATCATGTAATCCTTTCTACTCTACAACAAAATACATCGTTTTGGCCCAACATGTCATTCTAGAATCTTTGCATCTCCCTAAGGTTGTGCAAAATTGACCATGACCGAAAAACCGGATCCAGTCCGGTCCCTGGTCCAAGGTTTTTGGATATTTCGGTTCCGGTCCAGATCGGGTTGGACCGGCATTTTTTTTATTTAATATATTTTTTTAAAATATCACATATTTTGTGTACATATTTAATAAAAATGGATATATTTTATCATTATTTTTTTTTAGTTTTCGTAAAAATATGTATTTTTATTTATTTTATTTTATTCCGGTCCGTACCGGAATGGACCGTAACGGTCCGGTCCGGTCTCGGTCCGGTCCCTAATCCAAGGTTTTTAAATTCCAGACCGGATTGAAACCGAAAATTCCATTCCAGTCGAGTCCATACCAGATGGACAACCCTACCTCTCCCCATCTACTTGGTGGTAGATTTCGTTGGTTAGTTTTGATGTCTTTGAATCACTATGAAATTACCTAAAAACGCAAATAAGACAAGTGTAGACATCTATGTTAAAAATACTAGAAAGCGGACATTAAATTATCTGAACACATGAACAAATATGCCAAACTAATCATAAATACATATCCTAAAATTTCTATAAATTAGACCTTATGTCATAAGATAAAAACCCAAGAATTAAAGAAGTGGGGTTCCGAGGATTCCTCCTTTTGAAAGTTTCAAAAATATGCAAAAAAAATCATATCCAAATCAACACCATGACTCTCTAGATACTATGACAAACATGTTCCTCCCTCTTCCGGACACAAATTTTGCACAAGGAAGAAATCATATCTGCTCTTCAACAATAAATATGGCGTGGAATCTCTACCAGACCACCTAAATGTTACCATACATACCAGAATTAAAATTAAAAAATGAAATATTATTGACAGTTGAAGGCCTAAACTCCAATGGTTCGTCCCAATCTTCTGATCCATCATTAGACCATCTCATACTCACATCTTTAACCTCAAAATCATCCATGTGTTCCATTATGATCCCAGCCATGCTATGCTTCACAAGCCCCAGGCATCCCGGCCTGTAATCAACTAACCCACCAGGATATTTCGTCCATCTTTTGTAGCTGATGCTCATATTTATAAATTTCAAGTTCCGGAGATGGCCATGCTTGGACCCAGATAAGAATATACCATTCTCGGAGACAGATGTTATGTTGATAAATCTTAGGTTTGAGATTGTTCCTTCCTTGGTGCCTGGATTGCGTGGACAAGTCGTCACATAGATTGGTTCTGCTCTTCCCCACCATGAGATGTCATAGTATCTTGTACTGATATTTATGTTGGAGAAGGTTATGTCATTTACATTCCCTGCAACAAATTTGGTAATTATATCTCACAAACAGTTTCAAATTCTAGAGCTCAAAATGGTTCAGTTTACCTCCATCACGGATTTGAAGTGCAAGACCTCTATGAGATTCGAAAACTGTTATGTTGTCAAAAACAAGCCCTCCAAAATCAAAGAAGCTTGCACTTCCTAGTTTGATTGCAGATGACTTGGTTCTTATCCAGCAATCTGTTGCAGTCAGATTGTAAAGGGGGCCATTGTTAGTCTTTGGACAAATAGCATCATCTCCGGTGTCTATGTGACACCTTGTGATGAATGTGTTATTGGAGTCTTGTATATCAATCCCGTCATTGTTGGGTGTGTTGAAATCCCCAATTATTGAGATGTCGTGGATAGAAGTCTGATCACATTCTACAATGTGTAGGCTATATACCAAGTCAAAAACACAAGTAAGCTCATCAATCATCATATATCTACACAGAATAGGCTCACGTCAGTGGAGAATCATCATCAGATAAATTACTTGCAGGACAGCACAAGATTACACTTTAATGTTTCAGAATAGAAAATTTTGTCTAATCTTCTTGTATCTGGAGTTACTTTGCATTATTGAGAATAGAAAATTTTGTCTAATCCTCCTGAAAGCCTCATTCAAAATTTCGAATCATTATTGAGAAATATCTTATATTATTGTCTGGAATCAAATTCTACTAGATAAACTTATCTGAAATTTTCAAATCTATCCCCAGAAAATTAGTGCAATAGTTTGACGGATTCCAATCTAAGTGAATAGAAGAACCAATTCTTTGGCACATAAATTTCAATTAGATAAGATCAGTGTTGCGACTGGCCTAATCCTTATCCAGAACTTCCAATAACAAATTAACAATGAACAAACTAAACGGTAAATCGAAGCATACGCACCACCAGTAAGCCGGCTGATTGAGTTTGACATCGGAGACGGTAACGTTCCTACAACCGATGAATCCAACGAGCCTAGGCCGGCACTCGTCGCCATAGCAGGCCCCAGTCTTGTTCCAGCTCACCATCACATTCTTCTTCTCATTATATCTCTGAACGAACTTCAATCCCTGGCCGTTAATCTCACCACCACCGATGATCCCGACGTTATCGGCTCGCTCCGCCAGTACAACATACCATCTGTTCGAATCTCTAGGGTAATCCTCCAGCCGAGGGCCTCCGAGGAGGACAGCACCTCGTTTTATCACCAGTAGCACGCCGGATCGGAGGTGGATGGTCGCAGTAAGGTATGTCCCAGGCGGGAAGATGACGTGGCAGGCGGCGAAGGAGAAGCGAGGGCAAGAGTCGATGGCGGACTGAATGGAATCGGTTTCGTAGTGGATTCCATCGCCTCTTGCGCCAAAGTCTGCAACGGAGACGGTGGTGGTGAGACCACTGGGTTGGATGGCCGGAGTAAGAATGGATGAAAGACGTGATTGGGCGACAGTGGAAAGGAGGGCAATGGAGAATAGTGACAACAGAAGGTAGAGAGAGTTTTGCATTTTTAACTTTGAATAACTCTTTTTCTTGTTCCAAGGCTTTTGCTTCTTAGCTGAAACATTTGATCTCCTGAGCTCATAAGTCCAAAGTCAAATGTTTAATTGGCCCACTAAGCTATATATCCCTGTACATATATCCTCTCATATAATTGGTTAAGCTAAATAAAAAAATATAAAAATAATAGTATTTTACGAGAAAAAATATTAAACAATAACAGTTTCATCAATCACGCAATAGAGATATAAAGATACATGAAGGGCACTTTCTACACTGTCGCCGCCCCCGCGCCTGGAAGCCGCCGCCCCTGCGGGAGCCGTGTCACAGCGCCTGCGCCAGTGCCTGCGCTTGTCTGCGGCCGTTGTCACCGCGCCTGCGGCCGAGTGTCGCCGCACCTGCGGGTTGCCTTGTTCCGCCCCTGCGTCTCTCTTGTCACGCATGTGCGTTTTGTCTCGGGTCTACCTAGAGTTGGGTAGATCCTTTCCTTTCCTAGTATAAGCGGGTTAGTAGCATGCTAGGTACATGTTTGAGGTTAGAATGATGATGAGTATGATATCGTTTATGCCGGTTATGGCTTTGAGGTTTATGAGTTAGGATATGATCCTTATGGATCCCTTGGGTCTAGGTGTGACCCCTTGATGAATAGGAGTTGATATCTTGTTATGCCTTGTTATTAGGCAGTGTTGATCTCCAGTGTTGGAGCTGATCGGGTTTGAGACTACTATGAGGTTGAGGTAAGTCCATAGGACTTACTTAGCTACCATCCTTATATTTGATGTATGCATGAGTGGTGATTGTTATATGCTTTATAGCATGTAATAGTGATGATTACCGACCTATTGTTTAGTGACCGCCCATTGTAGTGGTTGTGACAACCTGCCTTTCATCCCGTAGTGGAGTCTGGGAGGTTCTCTGTAGTTAGGTCAAATCTGGTATACGGGAAGGGCACTCACCACTCCTTATGGTATACGGGATCATGCGCTTATATCACTCCAGCTGGCTATAGCACTCACAGGCGAGGATTATATTCCTCGTGTCACATATATTCATATTCAGATATATATATATATATATATATATATATATATATATATATATATATATATACGATTGAGTGATTGGACGTTATAAAGATAATAAACCGGGTAAATGTGTGATAGCATGATGAGGTGTTTATGTTTCTCTGATGTGTGTTTGTGCTTCTGCATCTTCTTATATATGTGTATGGTTAGCTAACGGTTTTATACCGTGTTGTAGATCCTTTGCAAATTAGGAGAGTTGTAGAGTGATCTAGAGGGGTGATCCGCTGAGGACTCCGTACACTGGGATTATATATGGGATACGGGATATTTTATGATCTACGGTCTTATGTTTTGGTTTGTACTCAGCGGTTCTTCTGTATTACCTTTTGATATGTATATATATATATATATATATATATATATATATATATATATATATATATATATATATCAGTTTGATGTTTTGTTTTAATCTATTTGTACCTTGTTGTAAGATTCAGTGAACTTGTTGTCAGGCTAGGGTCAGGATCCATTGTGAGATCCTAGCCCAGTAGCGCCTCGAGTCCTACGGATTTGGGGTGTTACAAAGTTGGTATCAGAGCCAGGTTGACAACAATGGCACTTGCAATCTGCGATAAAGGTCGAATAGATAAATAAACAGAACCCGAAAGGGGTCTGACTTTTCAAAAGGTTTTGGTTTTGAAATGAGTACAAATGTTTTAGGATATCGTGTACGTGAGCCATCGCCCCTCTGAAGACCTCGACAGTATAGATATATATAGATATTCTGTTGTGATTGATTTGATATATATCTATACATACGGCATATATATAGCCTTCTGAGTTAGGTTTACGTCCTTTGCAGATGGACGAGGTAGAGGTAGACCCCCTCTAGGTAGAGGACGGGGTAGGATTCCCGATGGTGATACCCGTGCAGCAGAGGAGACTCACGAGGAGGCTGCTGAGAGCGTCGTTCCTGATACTGGGAACGGGGCAGCTGAGGGACAGGGATCACAGAGAGCCCAGTCTGATGATTCTAATCGCGTCTCCATGGGTGGATCAGAGTTCCGTGCGTATATCAGACGCGTTGAGGAGGCTGCCAGAGCAGGTAGGCGTCCCCCAAATCTACGGGCACAGGAGGGATCATCTGGGAGATCCCACGGGGTTACTCAGGTGCTAGTTGCACCGGCACCTGCTGTTGAGATTGCTAGAGTTACAGAGGAGCTTAGAGGGCCTAGACCAGAAACATGGTTGAAGGATTTTCATCAGATGGGAGTACCCCCTTTCTCTGGAAAGGTGGGGTTAGAGGTTGAGCTTTGGATTGGACATGTGGACTCAGCTCTGGAGTCCATTAGGTGTCCAGTGGATAGGCAGATTGAGTTAGTGCAGACTCTGTTTAGAGATTTGGCACAACACTGGTGGAGGTATGTACGAGGACAGATTAGTAGTTATGACCAGATGAGGACCATAATCAGAGAGCGTTTCTGCCCTGCCTCATTGAGGAGGGAGAAACTGCGAGAATTTGTTGAGGCTGGCTTTGAGGATGTACCAGTCTCAGAGGCGATCAGGAGGTTTCAGGAGGAGTTGGCATTGTTGGGACCAGCTGCACCTTCTGTAGATCAGCATGTGTATCTTTTCTCCCGACGACTGAGGGATACTACCCGGACCTATATGGCGGGTTTCCACTGTGAGTCTGTGATGGATTATCAGGACAGAGCTTCCGACTATGAGAGGGAACGAGTTGGACAGAGGAGAGCTTCTCAGACCGGAGGGTCTGAGAAGAGGCAACGTACTGGGCAGACCAGCGGTACTGCTGGAGCTGTTGGTACTGGGCAAGGCCCGAGATGCCAGAGTTACCCCTCATCTGCATCGGTTGCAGATAAGGGACGTCAGTGTTATAACTGAGGTGATCCATGACATATGAGGCCCGAGTGCACGAGGCCACTAGTGACTTGCTACACCTGTGGTAGACAGGGTCACAGAGCTGTTTACTGCCGACAGGGTGGAGCCTCATCTCAGCAGGGTTCTTCTCCTGCCAATGTAGCGGGAGGTGGGCAGAGGTCACCTCAGCAGCAGCAGGGACAGCAGAGGGTCCCAGATTTCCCTACGATTCAGGGATCTGCTCCTCGGCCGAGTAGAGGCAGGGGTCGTGGTGGGAGCACCACTGATACCAGAGGAGCTCAGGGTAGAGTCTTTGAGCTTAGGAGTGCAGAGGAGCCAGCTGCACCGACTGCTACAGGTACCATTCTGATTCATGGTTTACCTGTTAGAGTTTTGTTTGATATGGGTGCTATGCATTCTTTTATATATGATGCCTATGTAGAGCGTCTGAGTCTAGATACGATTGAGGGGATGCCCTTTATTATAGGGTTACCCGATGGTGGTAGGGTCAGAGGTACCCGTGAGATTCATGGTTGTCCCATTTCTGTAGGGACTCGTATGTTACTAATTGACTTCTTTGTCATGCCATTAGAGCATGAAGAAGTCATTCTAGGTATGGATTGGATGGATAAACATTCTGCAGTATTAGATGTAGGTAGAAGGACTGTTACCCTCTCTACCGAGTTAGGCCAGATAGAGGTTTTCCGAGGTTAGGACCTTGGAAAGTCAGGCATGGTTATCAGTGCGATACGAGCAGCTAGACTGATTGCACAGGGTTGTGAGGCCTTCTGGTGTTATGCCGTGAAGGAGGGGGAGAGTCCAACATTAGAGGATATCCCAGTTGTTTGTGATTTTGCAGATGTATTTGTTGAGCCGTCCAGTTTGCCGCCTCAGAGGAGTGTGGACTTCGGTATTGAGTTAGAGCCTGGTACGAGACCGATCTCGAAGGCCCCATACCGGATGACGCCTGTTGAGATGTTGGAGCTGAAGAAGCAACTCGAGGAGTTGACTGAGAAGGGCTTCATTCGCCCTAGCGTATCCCCATGGGGAGCACCTGTCCTCTTCGTACGGAAGAAGGACGGATCGTTGAGATTGTGCATAGATTACAAAGAGATGAACAAGGTGACCATCAAGAACAAGTATCCATTACCGCGTATTGATGACTTGTTAGATCAGCTTCAGGGAGCGACAATATTCTCTAGGATTGACCTGCGTTCAGGATATTACCAGTTGAGGGTGAGAGAGCAATATGTGCACAGGACAGCATTCCGGACCAGATATGGACACTACGAGTTTGTAGTGATGCCATTTGGGCTTTCGAATGCCCCAACAGTTTTTATGGAGTTGATGAACAGTATCTTCATCGACTTCCTGGATCAGTTTGTGGTGGTCTTCATAGATGACATTCTGGTGTACTCTCGCAGTAGAGAGGAGCATGCAGGACAGCTGAGGACTGTATTGCAGGTTTTACGGGATAGAGAACTTTATGCTAAGTTCTCTAAGTGCGAGTTCTGGATGCCAGAGGTAGCATTCCTGGGTCACATTGTTTCCGCCGAGGGGATCAAGGTTGATCCGGCGAAGATAGAGGCAATAGCAGCATGGACGACACCGACGAACGTCAAGGAAGTACGTAGCTTCCTTGGCCTAGCCGGTTATTACAGACGCTTTGTGGAGGGATTTTCTGTGATTGCCCGTCCACTGACGAGTCTACTGAGGAAGACTACCAGATTTGTATGGTCTGATCAGTGTATGCAGAGTTTTGAGGAGCTGAAGAGACGTCTGACTTCTGCTACTATTTTGGCACAGCCAGAGGGTACAGAGGATTTTGTGGTTTACAGTGATGCGTCCAAGCTAGGCTTGGGATGTGTATTGATGCAGCGGGGCAGAGTGATTGCATATGCGTCTAGACAACTGAAGACATATGAGAAGAACTACCCGACTCATGATCTGGAGTTGGCAGCGGTAGTTCATGAACTGAAGATCTTGAGACATTACCTGTATGGTGCCAAATGTCAGATCGTCACAGACCATAAGAGTCTGAAGTACATTTTTACACAGCGGGAATTGAATAACCGCCAGCGTAGGTGGCTCGAGCTGATCAAGGATTTTGATCTGGAGATTATGTACCATCCAGGGAAAGCGAACGTTGTCGCCGACGCCCTAAGCAGGAAGACGCCTCGAGAGCAGGCGATTGCGAGGCTGACAGTTCAGCATCAGTTGCAGAGAGACCCGATCTGGTTAGAGAAGGACATTCAGTTTCCTGATGAGGATGCACAGCTGCGTACTTTAGAGGTTCTTCCTGATCTGTTGGGTGAGATCCAACGGAAGCAAGAGACCTGCCCGACACTAATGAGGATCCGAGAGAGGATGTCTAGGGATGAGGCACCACAGATCCTGCTAGGAGCAGATGGAGTATTGAGGCGCCGCGGTCGCGTCTGTGTACCCACTGATGTGGATTTACGTCAAAGGATTTTACAGGAGGCTCACTGTACACCTTATTCAGTACACCCAGGTACGAGTAAGATGTACCAGGACTTGAGACGTTTATATTGGTGGGGAGGGTTGAAGCCCGATGTGGCCAGATTTGTGGCACAGTGTGCGACTTGTCAGCAGGAAAGATAGAGCATTTCAAACCTGGAGGTGAACTCCATCCACTTCCTGTTCCACAGAGGAAGTGGGAGGATGTCACCATGGATTTTGTGACTAGGCTGAGACCGAGTAGGAGTTTTGATGCTATTTGGGTTATAGTGGCCAGGTTGACGAAGGCGGCACATTTTATCACGATCCGGGAAACGTGGCCAGTGAGCATATTAGTTGTGGAGTACACTAGACAGATAGTGAGACTCCATGGTGTGCCGAGGACGATCGTCTCAGATAGAGATGGACGATTTACCTCGATATTTTGGCAGCAGATTCAGACTGCCCTGGGGACGAGTTTGCATTTCACTACTGCGTTCCATCCTCAGACAGATGGTCAGTCAGAGAGGATCATTCAGACACTGAAGGATATGCTGCGAGCTTGTGTGTTGGACTGGGGACAAGTGTGGACGGATCACCTCCCACTTGTTGAGTTCTCGTACAACAACAGCTAGCATGCATCGATTGGGATGACCCCATATGAGGCATTGTATGGACAGAGATGTCGTACTCCGTTATGCTGGGATGAGCCGAGCAGTGTTAGTGGTTTGACACCTGATCAGATTCAAGATGATGTTGCTCAAGTAGCACTGATTAGAGAGCGGATGTTGACTGCACAGAGCCGTCAGAAGTCGTATGCAGATAGGAGGCGTAGACCTCTAGAGTTCAGAATGGGAGCCCATGTGTGGCTGAGAGTGTCTCCGACACGAGGTGTTAGACGTTTTGGCATTAAGGGGAAGTTGAGCCCCCGATATGTTGGACCGTTCGAGATTCTGGACCGGGTTGGGAGTGCAGCATACATATTGGCTTTGCCTCCGAGGTTAGAGAGTGTTCACCCTGTGTTTCACGTGTCTCAGCTGAGGGAGTACATACCAGATCCGAGACATATTGTGAGTTATGATGATTTGGTGGTTCAGCCGGACCACACTTTTGTTAAGCATCCGATTGCAGTCCTAGAACGAGGTATGAGACGCCTGCGTTCGAAGGACATTCCTATGCTGAGGATACAATGGTCGAGACGAGGACCTGATGAGGCTACATGGGAGACTGAGGATAGTATTCAGAGGAACTATCCAGAGTTCTATGCCGAGATAGATGTACCTGTAGGATCGACGAGTAGATCTTAGTACTATCTTGGTGAGTATTATGTGCTATGATGTGTTTATTTTCGTACTAGCTATGATATGATATGTGATCTTATTAGATCTTGCTATGCTAGTGCGATTGATTATAGCTGGAGATGGTTCTTTCCTCCATGCTATTATGATGCGTTTAGATTTAGCTAGAGATGTTTTTCCTCCATGCCCTTCTGTTATGAGTATGATACGACTAGAGATGTTCTTCCTCTATGCCCTTGTGATGTGATGGTGATGGTTTGGCTAGAGATGTTTTTCCTCTATGCCCTGGATAATATAGTGATATTATGGTTGGAGATGATGAGTTCCTCCATGCTTGTGTTTAAGGTTATAGAGTGACATAGGTTGATACCATTGTACGGAGATGTGATTCCTTCGATAGAGAGAGTTGTACCTCGGCTTCTGAGTCCGAGTGGTTTCAGAGTTTTACAAGTTTCGGGACGAAACTTGTTTTTAGGGGGGTGAGGTGTAAGAGCCTTAGTCTTTGGAGCTAGTTTTGGCCTTAGCCGCCCTCGCGGGTTTAGGGAGCCGCCCCTGCGGCCCGAGTAGTCTTCCGCCCCTGCGGCTCAGGGAACCGCCCCTGCGGCTCAGGGAACCGCCCCTGCGGTTTCTTGCGGCTGCAGCCGGCTTTGTTGACCGGTTGACTCGTGCTTTACTCTTTTCCTTCCCTTCTTCCTTAAGTTCGTCATTGGCTTGCTGAGCAAGGGTTTCTTCACTTCTTTCCCAGCCTTCTCACGTTCTTGCTTCTTCCTTTCCTTTCCTTGATCTTGTGTGTGAGTTTTCTTGAGTTTACAAGAGAGTTTGTGGTGTGGCCTTGTTGAGGTTGATGTTGTGCATGGTTGCTGAGCTTGAGAGCCAGCTGAGAGTGTGTGGTTGATCCTTCCCTGCTGCCTAGGACCACAGTTGTGGTAAGTCATCTTCTTCAGTTCTTCTCTTCTTTCTTCCTTGATTCTATCTTCCTTAGCTTAGGATTAGATGAATTGAATGTAGATTGATGTTGGAATGTGTATGTATATGTATGTGTGTGACTTTGGAATGAGAAGACGTGAATTGATCACATGAAGAGCCGAAGAGGAATCGCGGGATCACTTTCTGCACTGTCGCCGCCCCCGCGCCTAGAAGCCGCCGCTCCTGCGGGAGCCGTGTCACAGAGCCTGCAGCCGCTGTCACCGCACCTGCGGCCGAGTGTCTTCGCGCCTGCGGGTTGCCTTGTTCCGCCCCTGCGTCTCTCTTGTCACGCAAGTGCGTTTTGTCTCGGGTCTACCTAGAGTTGGGTAGATCCTTTCCTTTCCTAGTATGAGCGGGTTAGTAGCATGCTAGGTACATGTTTGAGGTTAGAATGATGATGAGTATGATATCGTTTATGCCGGTTATGGCTTTGAGGTTTATGAGTTAGGATATGATCCTTATGGATCCCTTGGGTCTAGGTGTGACCCCTTTGATGAATAGGAGTTGATATCTTGTTATGCCTTGTTATTAGGCAGTGTTGATCTCCAGTGTTGGAGCTGATCGGGTTTGAGACTACTACGAGGTTGAGGTAAGTCCATAGGACTTACTTAGCTACCATCCTTATATTGGATGTATGCATGAGTGGTGATTGTATATGCTTTATAGCATGCGATAGTGATGATTACCGACCTATTGTTTAGTGACCGCCCATTGTAGTGGTTGTGACAACCTATCTTTCATCCCGTAGTGGAGTTTGGGAGGTTCTTTGTAGTTAGGTCAGATCTGGTATACGGGAAGGGCACTCACCACTCCTTATGGTATACGGGATCGTGCGCTTATACCACTCCAGCTGGCTATAGCACTCAGAGGCGAGGATTATATTCCTCGTGTCACACACACACACACACACACACACATATATATATATATATATATATATATATATATATATATATATATATATATATATATATATAGAGAGAGAGAGAGAGAGAGAGAGAGGATCATGTAGGAACACTTCTTAGGGTAGGGAATAGAAACTAATATGATCCGTTAGATTAAAGTTTATGAACGTACATGATTTGAAGATATATATGGTAGCATATTTTAGTAAATAAAATGAGATATTCTTTTTCCTCTAATAGACTTATATATTTTTTAATTAATTACTAAAACATAAATTAAAATTAAAAAAATATATTTTAACGATCCAAATCTAGTCAATTTCTAAGATAACGATTCAAATCAACAATTTTTCATATTTTAACGACCAAATAAATATAATAACGACCCAATAAGAAAATAAAATATTTCGAATTGTTCGTTAAATTTGGTCATTAAAATTTGTAATATGGAAAGAATGCTGGTTAAATTTGGTCGTTAAATATTTTATAAGTCGCTATTATATTTTATAGAGAAAATTTGGTCGTTAAAATGTTTTTTATATAATTAATATAGTCATCGTTAAAATTTTGTGGGTCGTTAAATTTTGGATATTAAATATTTTGTGGGTTATTAAAATTTTATAGAGAAAATTTGGTGGTTAAAATGTCTTTTTCATATTTTAACTACCAAAACAAATTTTAACGACCAATCCTACAAAATTTAACGATCAAATTTCTTATAAAATTTATTAACGATCAAATTTCTCTATAAAATATATTAACGACCAAATATACTAATGACCAAATATATTAGCGATCAAATTTCTTATAAAATATATTAACGATCAATTGTTTCAACGTTTATTTTTGGGATAACCCAAAAATAAGAAATCTGTTTTCCTAATTTGTATTTTATTTAATGAATGAATAATGATTTAAAATGAACAATCATGTGATTCTCACCTTAGGAAGCTTATTATGCACCTTCCATCATGAACGTACAAATTTTAATCCAACGGATCTTAGGAGTTCCTATTCCCTACTCTAAGGGTTGTTCCTACCGGATCCTGACCCTATATATATATATATATATATATATATATATATATATATATATATATATATATATATATATATATATATATATATATATACGATTGAGTGATTGGACGTTATAAAGATATTAAAACGGGTAAATGTGTGATAGCATGATAAGGTGTTTATGTTTCTTTGATGTGTGTTTGTTTTTCTGCATCTTCTTATATATGTGTATGGTTAGCTAACGGTTTTATACCGTGTTGTAGATCCTTTGCATGTTAGGAGAGCTGCAAAGTGATCCAGAGGGGTGATCCGCTGAGGGCTCCGTACACTGGGATTATATATGGGATACGGGATATTTTATGATGTACAATCTTATGTTTTGGTTTGTACTCAGCAGTTCTTTTGTATTACCTTTTGATATGTATATATATATATATATATATCAGTTTGATGTTTTGTTTTAATCTATTTGTGCCTTGTTGTAAGATTCAGTGAACTTGTTGTCAGGCTTGGGTCAGGATCCATTGTGAGATCCTAGCCCAGTAGCGCCTCAAGTCCTACGGATTCGGAGTGTTACACCCTCCTCATATAAAAATTAAAAAAATAAATAAAAGGGATTGGGGAAAGATTTGAGGTGTAGATTTCTCATGTTTTTTATACCAGAGTTGTATTTTGCTCTTGGTTTGTTTTGCTTCTTTTGGACACGTACCGGACTAGGAACTCATTTGTTGATGGCTTTGCAGAAGGTGAATGATACCTTGATCCGATGGCTAGACACACATCTGGTTTATGAGTGTCCCTTTCTGTTGATGGCTATGCCGAAGGTGGAAGGGCCTTATGAAGAGGGTCATGAGTTTACTTTTATTATTCAGTATGACGCAGATGATATGTTCAAGAGGCTTGCATGCTTATCTGGAGTACTTGTGTGCTTTCTAGCCCTTTATGTTTTTTAGTGATGTACTCTTGTGTTATATAGGCTTAGCTAGGACTACTCTGGTCTTAGCTAAGTCTTATCTCTTCTTATATTAATGAATTTATCTTTTATCAAAAAAATAAATAAATAAAAAAGATTTTTGTTTTTCTCTTTGAGTTTGAGTTCCTTTGTATTTTGAGACTTTTGACACATCCTTTCTTTAATGAAATTCGAGAAAATGTTATATCTATCAAATTCGAGAAATATAATATCTTTGATAGGTTTTTTTTTGTTAAAAATGTATTTGAGAAAACAATTTGAATTTAATTTGATTTTTTAGTACACTTGGAATTTAAGTTAAGAAAATAACACTCGTAAGTATTACTGTAAGAATTTAACTTCAAGTTTAAGAATATGTCAAGTCTGGGCAGTCTTTTAACTTCAAGTTTACCTTCCGTCTGAGTCTCTGACACTCTGAATACAACTCATCCTGTCAAGATCTTCAATAAAGCAGTTTTTCAGGGATTAAAAGAGTCCAAAATTTGTACGAAAACCGTTTTCTTTTTATCAGAACAACAGAAAAGCAGGAATTTATCCGCCAATCAATCAAAGGCAAAATAAGGTGTCCTCACTAAAAGGTTAAATCCAGCAGCAGTAGTTTCTGGGTTTTCATCCTTTAACGGTTTAAACTAATCAATCAGAATCTCATACAAGAGTGTCAGATTGAATGAAACTCTACCTCAGTATACATATATAATGATATACGTATTTCATGCCTCAATATATATAGTAGCAGTGTTATCAACAAACACACTAAACAGTCTCCTTCGAGGTGTCTCCAACCAGCTCTTTGAATTTTAATACAAGGCGTGGAAACCCTAACCTCGGATGCCTTTCCAACATCACTTCTGCTTCTTCTTGCTAAATTGCTACTGCTGAATCTCTTATCTGCTGCTATATATACACCATGGCTTTGCTTTTGCATTTCATAACTCCATCTTCAGCTGACTTGAGTGCAAAGATGCTGTGTTTAAGAAAGGAAAACCGACGCAAAATTAAAAATAACACACAAAGTAAACAATAGAAGCCATTTAACGGTTAAATTTTTACCAGAATGTGCAGAGTCATAGCTCAAAAGAGAGCTTTCTGAATTGATTAGGTTACAATGATCCTCATCCCTCACCCAAATCGGATGGTTTGAAGACTCTACGTGCCATTGCTGTTGACTCTGTTGCCTCTCACCATTCATCTGTATTTCTGGCCAAGTTGGTGGCATCGCTATGCTTTGATAATTACACTCCACCAGAGCTCCATTCTGCTACCAATTACCAAATTAGTAGTCACTCAATATTTCCTTTATTTTAGAAGATCCTCGTCTAGTTATGATTGCTCTAACCTTGATACATGAGTATTTGCAATTGCATGCCAGTTCATATTTTAACACAGCCTGCCTACCAAGATAACAACATCTTACTGATGTCAAAGCTAAGAACACAGTGGTCCAATACAGTGATTCGTGCTAAAGTAACATTATATGATTTTATGTAGACTGATACTGATCCAATTCCATTCTGATGGAAAGATAGATAGATAGAGAGAGGGATGGACCAATAGGTGGTCCTAAGTATTGACCGTCCTTGTTTCACCTCAACGAGTAACCCACTTTAACATCTTAAATGAGTGATCCCAAACCTTATAATGGTATAGATGCATTAAATATCCCTAAAGCTTTTAATTTTCCAGACCCTTTCACTAAATAGGAATGGGATGCAGAAGCCAACAGGCAACAGAAGAAAATTGTAGTAACAGTCACAACTGCATCCCATGGCATTGGTTGCGAAACAAATAACTTGTAATCAATCCATAGTGGAACCACAAAGCAGCATCACTTCAGCGAGATATATGCTACCAAATCTGTAAGAGAGAACTATGAAGGTGGTAAACTTACTCCTTCTGCTAGAAGACTGTCAAGATTGAAATCGATTCTTGGGTTAACTGTAGAAAGCCTCATTGACAAGTACTGAAATAGAATACATGGAGTTAGTAAGATAAAAGAGACTTTGCTTGACCTATTAAATTTCGTTAATAGATGGTCTATAATGATAAAATTGGAGAATAAAAATAGACTTCTCGTCTACCCAGCTTGTACCCTCTCTTTTTGAAACTACCACCGCCTCCACAAAACTACTCAGTGGCCCTTGCCAAATAGTAGCTAGATGATTTATGTATGTCTATGAAAAATTTTCATTTCTCGTGTCCTTTTAAAGCAACTACATAATCTAAAATTGACAACAATATATAAGGCAATTGACTAACAACTAGTTTGATGTCATTTAAGATTGGCAGGCATAGAGTAGATTGAAAAGCATAAACAGACACATGCAGAGGGGTGAATTAGTACAACCAAAGCCAATTCCCAGGGTATACACTTAGCCAAAGTTCTGCAACATCAATCCTCCAACAGTCCAATTAAAGCACAGAAGGACCACTTGGCTTTGATTATTTACTGCATCCTCAAGTTCCCTCAAGAGGTAATCATTCCTCCATTGTTTTTAAAGATGAAGAAGAGTAACTATATACTACTATTTATTTCAATATATTGTCTATTCACACTGTTGGGTGCATACCTCCACTTGGCGTTGCAGACGCTGTACGTGATTAATAATCTCATCGAGCACCAACGCTGTGCCAGAAATCTGTTAAACCATTTAAACTTTGTCCAATTAGAGACCAGGAAAATTACTATAGTAATCACAATAAGAGGAAACCCACCACCTTCCATATATAATTCTTGCATACGCAATTTGGGAAGTCAATCCTATATCTATATCACTAGAGGTAGTCAAGATTGATAAATAATTATATATATAGACCTGTGAGATATAAGGTACGAGAAGAAGCATACAAGTTCATTAGCAAAGAAACCATCTCTTGAATACGATGGCTCAGGGTCCTTAATTAAGAGCAGAGCACATCATGACAGCTGGAGTGCAAAGTACAGAACCAATAAAACCTTAGCCATAAAACTATGATAAAGACATCAAAATATGTGTCTTGAATTCATTCTAGGGTCCATTTTCACATGCCAGGCTGACATAGGTCAAAGACAAAACAGAATGATCAATCTAATAATCTATGCAACATGCAATCGCACAACTTATCAATTATAAAATGTCTTGGATAATTTCCACACCACAAATTTGTCATAATTGCACAAAGAAAAAATCTTCACTCCAAATTCATATACCATAGTACTATACCACATGTTCTATCAAATTCAATTAGAAAGCCTATGATTAATCAAAACCATTTTTCCTTTTTGCTTGTTTACTGGTACTTTGCAGAAGCCATTAACAATTCTGCCCTGACCTTGAACCCAACATTTAATCAGTCAATGACGTAAGAGAAACAAAATTCAAGTACATAGCCCCGGAATCCCTTGCCCACCATCGCCTACAAAAAGCAACCGATTGCACATGCTCCAGACTCCAAACAAACACCAATTGTTTAGAACTTTCTATAAATAAAATGACGGTTACATTTTCCCTAGTGTTTTCTGCATTTTCGCAACAAACTAGAAAAAGAAGCACGGGAGAATAGCTGGAAGGTGTTTGCAAACAAAAAAATCAACAAGAGAGCAATGAAAATTTGCCACGGAGTTGCATATCAGATGACAATAATAGGCTCGTGGGGAAGAAAGAGACGCGTAACAAACATTAAAAATCTTCATATGAAAAGAATTCATGGAAATTACGAGACTACCACCCCTGGGGCTACTTTTAGGTCCCAAAACTAATCGTTTTCTTTCTCCGTGCAAAAAGGTGACATCGACGGTAACCCGTGCCTTAATCATAATTACTACAAACGGCCTTTTGCTTTTTAGGGTACTAATCATGATTAATTAACAGCTTAAACGAGATAACCAACCTTGTTGCAGCCGGGGACCAGCTCCTGCAACAGCTTCATCCGAGCATTAATTTTCTCTCTACGTGCCTGTAAATTCCAACATAAACAGTGATGGTTAGCTCCTAATTACAAGTAAATGAGGAGATTAAGAGCTCAGAGGGACAGAGTCAGAGAGTTTACTCGTTCTGCTAAGCTATGGCTGTCAGTGGCTTGACCCCGACGAGCTCGGACATGAACGTAAGGGAGCTTCTCGCCATCTTCAGAGGTCTCATTGGCGACCGTTTTGTTCTTCTTGTTTGATGATTTGCCCTAATATTTGCAGTTAGATGGGAAAAGTGAAGGAATTACACTGTCCTAATCTGATAGTCAACGAAACCCTAGAAATGAAGAATTCAGGCATCGACTCACCTTCTCTCTCTCCTTTCGTTTAGCCGTCTTCTCATTTTGGCTCAAGGAAGTCGGATCAGAAACTTGCTGCGCTGAATTAGGGTTTGAATTGCTATCAGCCGGTTCACTCTTCACCTTGTGAACACTCCCACTTAAATTGGAGGGAGGGGAGCTCGTCCCTGGCGAATCCTGTCCTAGGCTGCCGCCATTGGCGAAGACGGAGTACTTGGCAGCGCGTTCAATCAACGCAGCGTTTGAAGGAAAAGCCGGAGAGCAATCCAACGTGTGATTGTAAGGAATCTGGTGGCTACTCCGGTGACGGTCGAAGACATTGCCGGATAAATCTGCCGGAGACTCACTAGTTCCAGCGGAATGTAGGAGCTCCATAGCCTGAGTCGGTGGTAGCCCAAGGAGAGCAGTGAACGAACTCCCACTCACTGAGGGTGCTCCTCCGGCCATTGTCCTCTGCAACTCCTCTCCGAATTGGTACTCCTCGGATTCCATTCCAACTCCTTTCACACCATGGCTCTCAGATCGAACCTCTGTACCACCAATTGGCTCCATTATCTCGTACAAATTTGGTTCAAATATCAACAGAGAACTTGTGCTAGAAGAAGCTTAAGCTAGAATGAATCAATGTTGATGACAGGGAGAGAGAGAAGAAAAGAGCATTGATGTAGCATAGCAAAATGTTCCCAGCAGTGGTAAGGAATTCCTATTTGGGGCGCTCTTCAATTTGGATGGGTTTACAGGAAATACGAAAGCAACGTTGATATATGGAAGGCAAGCCAATTTACAAGTTGTGAACCGGGGCCGTTGAAAATGAAAGAACCGGGTCGAGTAACATGGGGACCGGATACGGACCGGGACCCAGGACTTTTTTAATGGTAGGAGATGACCTTTCATTTTCCAGCATTTATAGGTCTGAGGGACTGAGACAGAGAAAGATTCTGATTTTTTTTTACAATTTAAAATTAAGAATAATATTAGTTTATTAATCCCGTAAATCGTGATTAATGATATAATAATAAGTAATCAATTGGTGATTAATAGTCAATTACAAGTGGAGAAGGAGGAGGGGGAGTTGGGCGCGCCCACCTTTACGGTAAGAGGAGTAGGCTGCAGGGCGGGTGGTTATATGATGATTGTGAGACACGTGTCAACGGATGGATGAGTTTGGGGGTTCTGGGATTGCGCCTGATCGTCCACGTGTAAGGCTATTGATGTTAGAATTATGCAAAATCCGTTTTGCATGGAACAGAAAATCTTAATGGGTACCTTAGCCAATGCTGCCTAAATTGCTTCTCTATATAACTATATAGTCTATATAAGGTTTCCTTGATACGGGTTTTTCTCCCTTTTGGTTTTTTTTGAAATTTTTGGATGTTATTTTTATAGTTTGGGATTTTTTGAATTATGTGATTTATGTCCAAATTTTTTTTTTAATTTCACTCACTATCGAATTTTGCCATTTTTATCAAATGTGTCAAACAATCTTTTTATTTATTAATGATAAAAAAAATAGATAAAATAAAATAAATAAAAATAAAACAAAAGAAGCAAAAAAGGAAGCAGCATCTCCTTCTTCATCCGTAGAAGACCAACGGCATCCTGGCCGTGGCGACATGGTGTCCCCTTTGTCTCCGATGCGTAGAATTTGAGTCTGAATCTCTTGATTGGGGATTGAAAATCGGGCAAAATTGGATGCGTTGAATTTCATTCATGTTTTCAGACGGTTGATGCGTCGAATTTCATTAAATTATAAAAGGCAAAATTGAACAAAAAAAACCTCTCTGCTTCTCTTCCTCGACACTTTGAGTTTTCAGACAGTCGATGTTGGATACTAGACTCTAGTCACTGCTTCTCTTGTTCTAAACTCGAAATTTGCGGTGCTTGCAATGACAACTAACTCCAGTATCTTCAGTTCCTCGTAGTTTTATGTGTATGTTCCATGTCTCAGTTCCAACCGAAGAGCACAATCTCTCTCATTAATAATAGTCACTTAACACATCAATGACGAGGCACATCCCTAGCTTGTTGAAATTGTAACATGACTCATAGCAAACTATAAATAGTGTAAATTGAGGAAGGAATACATCGAATACAGATTTATATTTCAGTCATTACAAAAATCTTTCCCTCTCTTGCTAGCTACTTCGAGAATCTTCATTGTTACACCTTGTAACATGGTATCAGAGGTCTAATGGAGTCTCGAAATGCCGATCCTTCTGATACTGGTAATCAAAATTCTTCTGATTCCACTTCTTCCGGCAACATTGGCGAAAATTCCTCTCGAATTTCACCAGACTAAGATCCTCTCGATCAACTTTTCCTTCATCATTCAGATCCCCCTTCCCTCAAGCTTTCTACAACCTTGCTTAGCGAAACAAATTTCAGTCGTTGGAAGCGTTATGTTGAGATTTCACTCCCCGCAAAGAACAAGATTGGCTTTGTTAATAGCGACTGCAAAAGGCCTTCTTCTGACGCCAAACTTGTCGCAAAATGGGATCAATGTAATAAAATGATCATTTCCTGGCTTCTTCATTCAATGGAGAAAGACATCATTGAATCTGTATTGTACTACAAGACCGTTGCGCAGCTCTAGAAGGAGCTTGGAGCTCGTTATGGTAAGGCCAATAGAACGAAATTATTTCAGATTCATAAATATTTAAGTTCCATTTCTCAAGGCAATGCTTCAATTACTCTTTATTTTACTCGTCTGGAAAAGTTGTGGGACGAATATATGCTTTTTGTTGAAGATCGCATATGTTCTTGTTGTTCTAATGAGGTTGCCCTATCATTACTCAAAGATCAACAAGTTATACAGTTTCTTGTTGGTCTCAATGAGTCTTTTAGTATGGTGCGGTCTAACATACTGATGATGAATCCCTCTCTTAGTCTTGATGTCTTATAGAACCTAGTGCTCCAAGATGAAACACAAAGAGGTCTTCGATCTTCTGTTGGCATGGATGATGATGCCACAGCATTATATTCCCAAAATCAAAGCAGTACTTCTTAGAACAATAGAGTATCTTCTAAAGGATATTCCACGTCATCTTCTTCCACCAACAGACCAGCTTTTTGTGACCACTACAAGGCCAAGAATCAGAACATTGACAAATGTTGGAAACTACATGGCTATCCCGCAACAGCAGCACTGTGTTTCTTTTTGTGATCATTACAAGATTGCAGGTCATGTCCTTGCTAAGTGTTGGAAAATTCATGAAAATCCAGTAGGACACAAGCTTATTGCTGCTAGTTTCACTCAAGACCAGATGTGTCAACTTCTTTCACTCTTGAATAAAACTTTTGTTCAAGAAACCAGTAAGGATAATCATGGTGCCTTCCTCGTTGGTAAACCTCTTTGTATTTTTTCACCTTATCTAAGTCTCAATGGATCATAGTTAGTGGTACAACTGACCACATTACTTCTCACATTGAACTCTTCTACTCTTACAAACCTATACATCACACAGTCTCGATCACCATGCCTAATGGTAGCAATGCCAAAGTGGCTCATGTTGGCACAATTCAATTAAACCCTGACATTACTCTTCAACATGTGTTTACATGTACCTGATTTTCATTTTAATTTATTATCAGTTCATAAGTTGTCCACTTAGTTACTAACTCCCATTACCTTTTCTTTTGATCATTGCTTTATCCAGGAACATTCGACGAACCTTCCCTTGGTGATTGGTAGACCTGGGCATCCCCGGACCCGGACTCGGGCCAAGCTCGCATAAAAATTTTACCCGTTTTTACGGGCCGGACTCGGGCCGAGCCCGGACTTCAGGCCTAAGGTCTTGTCCGTACCCGCCCGGAGCGGGCTTCGGGCCGGACGGGCCTGACCCGTTTTATATATTTTTTTAAAATAAATATAAAATTATGCATATTAAATATAAAATAAATAAAATTATAACACATAATTCAAAGTAGCTCAATGGTCGTGAACATTTGAACCTTATCTTGAGGTATCGGGTTTGATTTCTACTATTCGCATATATATATTTTACATATTTAAATTAAAAAATAAATAAAACGGGCTTCCGGGCCGCTAAGGGCTTGGCGGGCCGGGCTTAGCGGCCCGGGCGGGCATGCCTTATGCGCCATACCTGCCCGTTTTTACAGGCGGCGGGCCATCCGGGCGGGCTTGCCCGCGTTTGCCCAGGTTTAGTGATTGGTAAAGTGTGCAAAGGTCTCTATGTCGTGGATAAAACTCCTGTTTTCCCTTCCCCTATGCTCAACCTACCTTGTAATAATGACTCTAGTATTGAGCATATTGTCTCTTATTCTTGTTCAACTACACATCATGTTTTAAGTCTTGAAATTTGGCATTGTCACCTTGGACATTTACCATTTGAGCAGTTAATGCACATTGATTTTCCTTCCATGAATGTCAAAAATCATGATATTTGCCAAATATGTTCTCAGGATAAACAATTTAGACGCCCCTTCCCTCTTTCTCAAACTCGAGTTGCTCAACCATTTGATCTGATTCATATAGACACATGGGGACCATATAAACAACACACTTATAATGGGGTTGTCTAATTTTTAACCATAGTAGATGACTATACTAGATGTACTTTGATATATCTCATGTCCAATAAGAGTAATGCTTTCACTTTGCTACAGTCCTTCTACACACTTGTTGCCACCCAATTTCATACCAAAATGAAAGTCATACGCTCAGATAATGCCCTTGAATGCTCTAGTCATGTTGCCTCTTCCTTTTATGATCATGGAGGCATTTTACATCAGACCTCATGTCCATACACACCTCAATAGAATGGAGTCGTCGAGAGAAAACACAAACATATATTGGAAGTTGATCGGTCCTTATATCACCATTTTAAAGTACCACTTCCACATTGGGGTGAGTGTATACTCATAGACACACACATCATAAATAGATGTCCACTTTATGTTCTTTAGAAAAAATTTCTCTTTGAGATATTGTTTACAAAATCCCCAAATTACTCTCACCTAAGAGTGTTTGGTTACTTTTGCTTTGTGAGCACCAAGGCTTCTAATCGAGATAAATTTCAGGCTAGAGCACTTCCTTGCGTTTTCATGGGTTATCCCTATGGCAACAAAGCTTTCAAAGTTCTAACACTTTAGTCTAGAGAGGTTATATACTCTCGTGATGTTGTATTTCATGAGACAGTTTCCCCTTTCACCACTTATCATCCAAACCTATTCTATCTATTCACCCCAACAATCCTTCCTTTGATTCTTCTATTTTCTTACCTCACAGCTCTCCTCCTTCATCATCTATATCTCCCTCATATATAGATCACTCACACCCTCACACCAATACAAATACCAATCCTCAAGATATTCAAACAGAACCTCTTCAACCCAATCTTCCAACTACTTATCCTCTTCCTACTCCATTCACTCCTCCTCCTCGACGCTCCACATGTACCCATAATACTCCTGCCTACCTACAGGACTTTGTCTGCACATTTGGATCTTCAGTTTTATCAGTACCAGGTTTGTTTCCCTCTTCTTTTTTTACCTTCTTCTCACCATGTTTTTGTCTCTTCCTTATCATCATATGTTGAAGTAACTTCATACCTCAAAGCTTCCACAAACTCACAATGGGTTGATGCCATAAATAGAGAGTACCAAGATTTACAACCCAACCATACCTGAGATCTTGTTCCCCTTTCTCCTTCAAAGAAAGCTATAGGTTGTAAGTGGATTTTTCAGGTAAAACTGAAAGTCGATGGTAGCCTAGAAAGGTATTAGGCCATACTAGTTGCTAAAGGGTTCAAACAAAAAGCTGGTATCGACATTCTCACTCGTGGTTAAAATGACAACCATCAGAAGTGTACAAGAAATGTTGTTGCTAAATCTTGGGTTTTACATCAGCTCGATGTAAATTATGCCTTCCTACATAGGGAGTTGCATGAGGAGGTCTACATGAAGCTACCTCAAGGCATTCCTAATCCTTTTTCTTTGGTATGTCATTTAAGGAAATCCATATATGGCCTTAAGCAGGCTTCTCGACAATGGTTCAATCGACTCACTCGGTCCCTCACAACCCATGGTTACACTCAATCGAAAAATTACTACTCAGTGTTCATTAAGCATTGCTCATCTCTTATTAAAATTGTGGCCATTTATGTTAACGATCACCTCATCACTAGCTTTGATGTTGAAAATATTTCCCAGCTTAAAGCCTATCTTGATACTACATTCAGTGCCAAGGATCTTGACATCTTACATTACTTCCTTGGCATTGAGATAAATTATGTTCCCATTGGTATTGTGTTGTCACAACGAAAATTTACACTCGAGATGTTTCATGATGCAGCTCTCGCGGACACTAAAGCTACCAGCCCTCCCCTTCTTCTCAATGTTAAATTGGTTCACGATGATGGTCCACTCATTCCAAATGCATCACTATATCGCTCATTAGTGGGGAAATTGAATTTCCTCACACACACTAGACCTTATCTCTACTTTACAACTCAGAGTCTCAGTCAATTTATGCAATGACCATGTGTTTCTCACCTTCAAGAACTTCATCATACACTTATATATGTTCAAGGAAATGTCGGCCATGGAGTTCTCTTAAATGGATGTGATTATCCCTCACTCCTAGCTTATACAGACTCATATTAGGCATCTTGTTCAAAAACTCGTCGGTCTTTTGGAGGTTTTATGATTCTCCTTGGTCGGTCTCCGGTCAATCGAAAATCCAAGAAGTAGAGCACAGTCTCTAGGAGCTTGGCAGAGGCTGAATATTGAGTGATGGACAGTGTTGCAACTAAGATAACATGGCTCGTACGCCTTCTCACATATCTTGGATTAACACCACCACAACCTGTTAAGATTTATCGTAACAATTCATCTATTCAAATAGCTAATAACCCTATTTTTCATGAGCGGACCAAGCATATAGAAATCGTCAGTCACTTAACTCGGTACAAAGTAATTGAGGGTCTCCTCGAGCTTTAGTTTGTTCCTACTTCGGCCCATTTGGTTGATATGCTCACCAAAATCATACCGTCAACTCAACATAATGAACTGCTTTCCAGGCTTGGAATAACTCATCATGTTTCACCTTCCAAACTTGGGGAAGGAGGGAGGAGGGTGATAATAGTCACTTAACACAACAATGACGAGGCACAACCCTAGCTTGTTGAAATTGTAACAGAACTCATAACAAACTATAAATAGTGTAAATTGAGGAAGGAATACATTGAATACAGATTTGCATTTTAGTCATTACAAAAATATTTCTCTCTCTTGCTTGCTACTTCGAGAATCTCCATTTTTACACCTTGTAACACTCATCTATTCATCTCACCGTCTCACTAGGTGTGTTGGCGGTAACAAACTCAAGGACCCATCCTGATTGAATTTCTCATGGCTTGCATCAATCTCAACACCCTCTACGATCCCCAATCTTTACATATCTCATTGTGCTTAAAAAAAAAACTTTCCATTTCACTAATATCTCTCCTTGAAACCGACGGCTCCGGCCAAATTCACAAACCCTAATCGTCGCGACCACTTCAGCAAATGTTGAGCCAGTGTTGGATGAAATGCACAAGTTCAAGTTGATGGAGATTCGACCAAACAGTTGGAAAATGGGGTAAAGTTTTATTTTCTTTTTAATTTATTTCAATTATTTTTTTTTATATATAAAATAATTAGTTTTGTAGTGTTTTATTCTATTAATCAAATAAGGATTAAGGAATGTCTTGTAGGTTTAGTAAAATTGGACAAGATCCAAAATTGTGTAAAGTTGAAGGGCACCATTCGGACTCCAAAAAACACTTGGGCCAATCCGGAAACCCCAAACGGTACCATCTATTTTATGTTACACGGTAATAAGGTAATAAATTAGATTGGATCCTCTTATGGAGATTTTCCAACCTAGAGGCATTCTTCCGGATGATTTCATCCATCAGGCAGTGTAGATCAAGACGAGGCAGTGGGGAACCATGACCCAATTCAGCGAGCAAATCGGCAAGACCGTTGACTTCCTGGAAAACAAGATTGATCCTAACCTACCGGAAACTAACCAAAATGTTATAAATGTCCGAAAATATAAAATTATAAAAAATAACAATTAATTTTTCAACATTTACAAACTAATCACCGGATATAATTCAAAGTTGTAATTTCTTTTGTTCCTTTTCAAAATTGTTTAAATGCGTTGAAAAAAAAGAACCTCACAACTTTCATTAAAGATTCATATTAAAGTATTCAATCAAACAATAATAAATCGAATTTGCTAGCTTCTTCGACAACAATTGCATCAATTCAACATCGGAACAAGATAGTTCAGTTTTTCAAATAAATTTTTTGTAGGGTTTCAACATAGTAATCTTCATTTTGGCTAATATTTGACTTGTTTAATTGGTGACAATACACTAGTTTGTTTTTTCGATTTTTTTTCAATATTATTTTTATTGAATCTTGTGTGTTGATAGCGAGAACACTTCATTTTTTTGTTATTTGTCATGCTTGTGGTGTTGTTTACAACAACACCAAAACCAACACCATTGTTTTGGTGCTTTTATGTGGTGTTATTTATTGATAATGACAATGCCATTGTTTCGGTGTTTGTGGTGTTCTTGACAATACAAAACACCCTATTTTAGTGTTTGATGACAACACCAACACCATTTTTTTGGTGTTTGTGGTGTTGTTGACAACACCAAAACTCCATGTTGTTGTGTTAACAGTTGACACTTGACAACACAAATATCACTAGTTTGGTATTTGTGATGTTTTTCAGAGAACCAAAACACCCTTTTTGTGTTTGTTTGACAACACCACTTGATGGGATTTACTTTTCATCAATAGTACTAAGAGGCATCTCAACTAATCAAGAAGAGTTCAAGCCCGCATCAAAAGTACCAAGAGGTGTCGGACTGTCAAGGGTATTGACAGTACATTTTCGTACCATGTTTGTAGATGTGTTTTATGTTGTTTTTCCTTTATTTTGCATAGGAATAGACATTTATACTTCGTTTGGTGCTTAAATTGACAAATAGATGTCTACCTCATTCTTTATGTGTTTATAGTTGATTTGGTCCGAAAATGAACTCAAACGAACATCCGAGCAAAGAATTGGTGGAAAGCATGGAAATACATCATCATCAACCGCTCCTCCTCAATAAAATGGAAAGAAACATCAAGATCGCCATTGGATATCCAAAGAAAATCATATATATTTTCTCGCTTTGATCTCTACATCTTTTGCCTTGATCAGTCGATTTACCCACTTTTTATTGGTTGATATCTATTCCTTTTTTTTTGTTCTTGTGTGTTTGTTTTTTCAGCTTTACAATTAAACCGTCAAACCGTTAGTATGTTTCCATATGATCGATTATGGCTAGACTTGATCATATCCGGGCAACCCGCCCGAAACAAGGCGGGTATGTATGGAGGAAGAAGCCCAACCAGGTCGAAAAGCCCGGTCCGTCAAGCCTTTCGGGCACCACCCTAGGCCCACCGGGCCAAAATGTTTGGCCAATTGGCCCGGATTAATATATATATATATATATATATATATATATATATATATGTATATATATATATATTATGTTGTATATTATAAAATATTAACTATAAATATAAAATATTTAATATAATTAAAATAACTTGAATATATACCATAAAATTGTAAGAGCCTTAGTTTTTGGAGCCATTTTGGTCTTAGCCGCCCCCGCGGGTTAGGGAGCCGCCCCCGCGGGTTAGGGAGCCGCCCCTGCGGCTCGTGTAGTTTTCCGCCCCTGCGGTTTCTTGCGGCTGCAGCCGACTTTGTTGACTCTTGACCCGTGCTTTACTCTCTTCTCTTCTTAGCCTTTTCCTTTCCTTCCCGAGCAAGGATTACTTTATCCCAACCTTCTTCACGTTCTTCTTGTTGCCTCCTTCTTCTCCTTGATCTTGTCTTGGCTTCCCTTGAGTTTGGAAGAGTTTTGTTGTGTGTGATGATGTTGGATGTTGTGCTGAGCTTGAGAGCTAGTTGTTGAGGTTGTGTGATCCTTTCCTTGGTTATTCCAGCAGTAGGTAAGCTCCATCCTTTCCTTGGTTGAGTGATCCTTTCCTTAGAATGTGTATGTTTATGCATGTGTTTGAATATGGAATGGAGATAACGTGATTTGATCACGTGAAGAGTGAAAGAGAAGTCGGGACTCTACGTTTTGCAGAGTCGCCGCCCCCGCGCTTGTGAACTGCCGCCCCTGCAGGAACCTTGTCACCGCACCCGCGCCCGGAAGCTGCCGCCCCCACGGCCACGGTTCCAACGCCTGCGTCCGAGCCTGCGGTTTGCCTTGTTCCGCCCCTGCGTCTTTCCGTTCCGCAGGTGCGTCTTGTACAGGATCTACCTAGAGTAGTATGATCCTTTCCTTTCCTAGTATGAGCGGTAGGACCATGCTAGGTATGTGTATGAGGATAGAATGATGATGAGTATGATATCGTTATGTTTGAGGTTTATAAGTTGGATATGATCCTTATGGATCCCTTAGGTTTAGGTGTGACCCTTTGATGGATAGGAGTTTGATATCCTGTTATGCCTTGTTATTAGGCAGTGTTGTCCTCCAAAGTGGAGTGGATCGTGTTTGGAGTTGTTCGTGGTTGAGACTACTCCGAGGTTGAGGTAAGTCCATAGGACTTACTTAGCTACCATCCTTATATTGGATGTATGCATGAGTGGTGTGTGTTATATGCTTGATAGCATGCGAGATTATTATTACCGACCTATGGTCTAGTGATTGCCCATTGTAGGGGCGTGATAACTTGCCCTTTCATCCCGCCGGGAGTCTAGAAGGTTCAGCAGTAGGCAGGCCAGACCTGGTAAACGGTTCGGGCACTCTCCATTCCCTTAGGGTACACGGAGAGGTGTTCCAGGCACCACTCCAGCTGGCTATTGGACCCAGAGGCGAGGATTATATATTCCTCGTGTCACATATGTTCATATTGATATATATATATATGATTTGAGAGTTGAACTATTTATATAAAGATAATGAACTGGGTAAATGTGTGATACCATGTTGAGATGTTTATGATTTTATGATGTGTGTATGTGCTTATGCTTATCTTCTATATATATGTATATGGTTAGCTAACGGTTTTATACCGTGTTGTAGATCCTTTGCAGGTTAGGAGAGCTGTAGAGTGATCCAGAGTGGGTGATCCGCTGAGGGCTTCGTACACTGGGTTATGCGAGGGTTATGGGTTTTTGTATGTGCAGTATACACTTCGGTTTTACTCAACGGTTCTTATGTAAACCTTTAGATATGTATATATAAAGTTTGATGGTTTGTTTTAATCTATCTGTGCCTTGTTGTAAGATCCAGTGAACTTGTTGTCAAGCTAGGGTCAGGATCTATTGTGAGATCCTAGCCCAGTAGCACCTCGAGTCCTACAGATTTGGGGTGTTACAAAGCTGGTATCAGAGCCTTAGGTTGACAACAATGGCACTTACAATCTGCGATAAAGGTCGAATAGATAAATAAACAGAACCCGAAAGGAGTTTGACTTTTCAAAAGGTTTTGGTTTTTAAATGAGTACAAATGTTTTGGGATAGCGTGTACGAGAAGCCATCACCCCTCTGAAGATCTCGATAGTATAGATATATATAGATATTATGTTGTGATTGACTTGATATATATATCTATACATATGGCATATATATACCCTTCTAAGTAAGGTTTACGTCCTCTGCAGATGGTTCAGACTAGAGCCTTACCTGCAACTGGACGAGGTAGAGGTAGACCCCCTCTAGGTAAAGGACGGGGTAGGATTCCCGCTGTTGATCCACGTGCAACGGAGGAGGTTCACGAGGACGTTGCTGAGAGTGTCGTTCCTGAGACTGGGAACGGTGCAACTGAGAGACAAGGATCCTAGAGAGTCCAATCAGATGACTCGGATCGTGTCCCCATGGAGGGACCAACCTTCCGCGAGTATATCAGACATGTGGAAGAGGCTGCTAGGGTAGGTCGACGTGCCCCTGATCTACCAGCACAGGAGGGATCATTTGGGAGATCCCATTGAGTGACTCAGGTGCCAACTACACAGGCACATGCTGCTGAGATTCCTCAGGTTCAGGAGTGCCAGATTTGTATGGTCTGAGCAGTGTATGCAGAGTTTTGAGGAGCTGAAGAGACGTCTGACTTCTGCTCCTACTTTGGCACAACCAGAGGGTAAAGAGGATTTTGTGGTCTACAGTGATGCATCCAAGCTAGGCTTGGGATGTGTATTGATGCAGAGAGGCATAGTGATTGCGTATGCGTCTAGACAGCTGAAGACGTATGAGGAGAACTACCCGACTCATGATCTGGAGTTGGCAGCAGTAGTTCATGCACTGAAGATCTGGAGACATTACCTGTATGGTGCTAAATGTCAAATCTTCACAGACCATAAGAGTCTGAAGTATATTTTCACGCAGCGGGAATTGAATAACCGCCAGCGTAGATGGCTTGAGCTGATCAAGGATTTTGATCTGGAGATTTTGTACCATCCGGGGAAGGCGACCACGATCGCCGACGCCCTGAGAAGGAAGACACCTCGAGAGCATGCGATTGCGAGGCTGACAGTTTAGCATCAGTTGCAGAGAGACCTGATCTGGTTAGAGTTGGACATCCATTTTTCTGATGAGGATGCCCAGCTGAGTACTTTAGAGGTTCTTCCTGATCTGTTGGGTGAAATCCAACAGAAGCAGGAGACCTGCCCGACACTGACGAGGATACGAGATAGGATGTCTCGGGATGAGGCACCACAGTTCCTTCTAGGAGCAGATGGAGTGTTGAGGCGCCGCGGTCGCGTCTGTGTACCCTCTGATGCGGATCTACGCCAGAGGATTTTATAGGAGGCTCATTGTACGCCTTATTCAGTGCACCCAAGTACGAGTAAGATGTACCAAGATTTGAGACGTTTATATTGGTGGGGAGGGCTGAAGCCCGATGTGGCCAGATTTGTGGCACATTGTGCGACCTGTCAGCAGGTCAAGATAGAGCATTGCAGACTTGGAGGTGAACTCCATCCACTTCCTATTCCACAAAGGAAGTGGGAGGATGTCACCATGGACTTTGTGACTGGGCTGAGACCGAGTAGGAGCTTTGATGCTATATGGGTTGTAGTTGACAAACTGACGAAGACGACACATTTTATCCCTATTAGGGAAATGTGGACAGTGAGCAGATTGGCTGAGGAGTACACTAGGCAGATAGTGAGACTCCATGGTGTACCGAGGCCGATTGTCTTAGACAGAGATGGACGATTTACCTCGAGGTTTTAGCAGCAGATTCAGACTTCCTTGGGGACGAGTTTGCACTTTACTACTGCGTTTCATCCTCAGACAGATGGTCAGTCAGGGAGGACCATTCAGACACTAGAGGATATGCTACGAGCTTGTGTGTTGGATTGGGGACAAGTGTGGACGGATCATCTCCCACTAGTTGAGTTCTCATACAACAACAACTGGCATGCATCTATTGGGATGACCCCATATGAGGCACTGTATGGGCAGAGATGTCGTACTCCGTTATGTTGGGATGAGCTGAGCAGTGTTAGTGGTTTGACACCTGATCAGATTCAGGATGATGTGGCTCGAGTAGCACTGATTAGAGAGCGGATGCTGACTACACAGAGCCGTCAGAAGTCGTATGCAGATAGGAGGCGTAGACCCCTAGAGTTCAGAGTAGGAGTTCATGTGTGGCTGAGGGTGTCTCCGACACAAGGTGTTAGACGTTTTGGCATTAAGGGGAAGTTGAGCCCTCGATATGTCGGACCGTTCGAGATTTTGGATCGGGTTGGGAGTGCAACATATAGATTAGCTTTGCCCCCGAGATTAGAGGGTGTTCACCCTGTGTTTCACGTGTCTCAGCTGAGGGAGTATATACCAGATCCGAGACATATTGTGAGTTATGATGATTTGGTGGTTGAGCCGGACCACACCTTTATTGAGCACCCGATTGCAGTCCTAGAACGAGGTATGAGACGCATGCGTTCGAAGGACATTCCTATGCTGAGGATACAGTGGTCGAGATGAGGACCTGATGAGGCTACCTGGGAGACTGAGGATAGTATTAAGAGGAACTATCCAGAGTTTTATGCCAAGATAGATGTACCAGTAGGATCGACGAGTAGATCTTAGTATTATCTTGGTGAGTGTTATGCGTATGTGCTTATATGCTATGATGCGTTTATTTTCGTACTAGCTTTGATGTGATATATGATCTTATTAGATCTTGTTGTGCTAGTACGATTACTATTTATAGCTGGAGATGGCTCTTTCCTCCATGCTATTGTGATATGATTAGGATTCAGCTGGAGATGGTTATTCCTCCATGCTATTATGGTGGACATAGTTTTGGAGGAGATGTTTTTCCTCCATGCCTTTCTATTATGAGTAGTATGATACGGCTAGAGATGGTTTTCCTCTATGCCTTTGTGATGTGATGATGATATGGCTAGAGATGGTTTACCTCTATGCCTTGGATAGTATAGTGATTTTGTTGCCGGAGTTGATGATTTCCTCCATGCTCGTGTTTGAGGTTATAGAGAGAGTTGTACCTCGGCTTCTGAGTCCGAGTGGTTTGAGGATTTCACAAGTTTCGGGACGACACTTGTTTTTAGGGGGAGAGATGTAAGAGCCTTAGTCTTTGGAGCCATTTTGGTCTTAGCCGCCCCCGCGGGTTAGGGAGCCGCCCCTGCGGCTCGTGTAGTTTTCCGCCCTTGCGGCTCAGGGAACCGCCCCTGCGGTTTCTTGCGGCTGCAGCCGACTTTGTTGACTCTTGACCCGTGCTTTACTCTCTTCTCTTCTTAGCCTTTTCCTTTCCTTCCTGAGCAAGGATTACTTCATTCCAGCCTTCTTCACGTTCTTCTTGTTGCCTCCTTCTTCTCCTTGATCTTGTCTTGGCTTCCCTTGAGTTTGGAAGAGTTTTGTAGTGTGTGATGATGTTGATGATGTTGGATGTTGTGCTGAGCTTGAGAGCTAGCTGTTGAGGTTGTGTGATCCTTTCCTTGGTTATTCCAGCAGTAGGTAAGCTCCATTCTTCTTCTTCTCTTCTTTCTTTCTTTGATTCCATCTTCCTTAGATCAGGATTTGATGTATTGGATGTAGATTGATGTTAGAATGTGTATGTTTATGCATGTGTTTGAATATGGAATGGAGAAGACGTGATTTGATCACGTGAAGAGTGAAAGAGAAGTCGAGACTCTACGTTTTGCAGAATCACCGCCCCCGCGCTTGTGAACTGCCGCCCCTGCGGGAACCTTGTCACCGCACCCGCGCCCGGAAGCTGCCGCCCCCGCGGCCACGTTTCCAGCGCCTGCGCCCGAGCCTGCGGTTTGCCTTGTTCCGCCCCTGCGTCTCTCCATTCCGCAGGTGCGTCTTGTACAAGATCTACCTAGAGTAGTATGATCCTTTCCTTTCCTAGTATGAGCGGTAGTAGCATGCTAGGTATGTGTATGAGGATAGAATGATGATGAGTATGATATCGTTATGCCGGTTAGGGGTTTGAGGTTTATAAGTTGGATATCATCCATATGGATCCCTTGGGTCTAGGTGTGACCCTTTGATGGATAGGAGTTTGATATCCTGTTATGCCTTGTTATTAGGTAGTGTTGTCCTCCAAAGTGGAGTGGATCGTGTTTGGAGTTGTTCGTGGTTTAGACTACTCCGAGGTTGAGGTAAGTCCATAGGACTTACTTAGCTACCATCCTTATATTGGATGTATGCATGAGTGGTGTGTGTTATATGCTTGATAGCATGCGAGATTATTATTACCGACCTATGGTCTAGTGATTGCCCATTTTAGGGCCGTGCTAACTTGCCCTTTCATCCCGTCGGGAGTCTGGGAGGTTCTTTGTAGGTAGGCCAGACCTGGTAAACGGTTCGGGCACTCTCCATTCCCTTAGGGTACACGGGGAGGTGATCCAGGCACCACTCCAGCTGGCTATTGGACCTAGAGGCGAGGATTATATATTCCTCGTGTCACATATGTTCATATTGATATATATATATATATATATATATATATATATATATATATATATATATATATATATATATGTATGATTTGAGAGTTGGACTATTTATATAAAGATAATGAACTAGGTAAATGTGTGATACCATGTTGAGATGTTTCTGATTTTATGATGTGTGTATGTGCTTATGCTTATCTTCTATATATATGTGTATGGTTAGCTAACGGTTTTATACCGTGTTGTAGATCCTTTGCAGGTTAGGAGAGCTGCAGAGTGATCCAGAGTGGGTGATCCGCTGAGGGCTTCTTACACTGGGTTATGCGAGGATTTTGGGTTTTTGTATGTACAGTATACACTTTGGTTGTACTCAGCGGTTCTTATGTAAACCTTTTGATATGTATATATATAGTTTGATGTTTTGTTTTAATCTACTGTGCCTTGTTGTAAGATCTAGTGAACTTGTTGTCAGGCTAGGGTCAAGATCTATTGTGAGATCCTAGCCCAGTAGCACCTCGAGTCCTACGGATTTGGGGTGTTACTAAAATATCTCAAATATAATTTATCTCTTAAAAAAAGTTCATATTAAAAGCATTTTTTTATTTTTTTTAAAAAAATGGGTACACGTAGACCTGGCCGGACGGGCACTCATTACAGGCCCGGGTCCGAATAAACGGGATTAATATTTTAAAAAGACCAAACCCGACCCGAGCTTGGATATGAACAAGTCTAACCATGACCCCTTTACTACAATTGGATTTTGTAGTTTATTTATGAGAGTTGAGACTCGCGTTTTAGCCTTCATCAAGATAAGTGATTAATAATGTTTTTTAAAGTCCGGTCTAGTGTAGCTAGGAAGAGAGTGGTTTTTATCTAAATTTACTAGTTGGTAATTTTTTGTTGTTGCAAGAGACTTCTAAATGAACATCCCTAAGGTACTACTAACAATCTATATCCATCAATAACTAATCAAATCAATCTTCAAGGAGTCTCCCAAGTTCCAACAAATGCATTAATTAAAGTTAAATTATCTCTTTCAATTTGGATTTTTTTCCAATACTCAAAGCAAGGACCTTTTTTATACGAAGTTTTAACGTCAAGGTTTCCGCTTAAAGAATCAAAATGTGTCCTAATTTTACATTTTTTAACACTGAACATTTAGCATCTCGCCCCTAATAATAAAGTCAAATGAACATGTGTCATTTTATTTACATGAGATATCTGTATTGAGTTTGAAATAGCTAAACAAAGGCATATTCCATTCAATGTTTCTTGTTTGCATTATAATTCTTTTGTAGCTTAAAGTTTTTGTTCTCATTAAATCATCATCCATGGTCTTTTCTCAAGTACGTACCGATTTGTTGTCAATTATTTGATTACGGAGAAACCGAATAACCCACCAAAAATACGTACTTAATAGTTCGAAAATCTTCTTGTAAATCCTTTTAAAATAAGTAGTAAGGGTTTTCTCTACAAAGGGGCATCTTATTAAGAGGTGGACAAAATCTTTTGTATGATGGTTGTGGAACATGCAATTTATAGTCATTACATTTTTTCTAAAACAAACAAATTAATTAAAACCATTTTATTGACCTATAGCTAGTGTCACTAGTTTGAAGTTTTCACCAAAACAATTAACTTAGAAGTAAATATCAATATGATTAAATTGTTGAGATTAAAAGCTTTCTTGGGGGGTTGCTTCTAAAGTTTGATTCATTACATCGAGTTATAATCTACCTAATGACGGACATTTAAGATTCAAATAATACCTACTAAACTACATTTTTTAGGTAGAGTTATTTGATGTTTGGGTTTTGATTTCATGAATCATTTTCCTTTCTCCAAACTACACAAATATATTCTTGTGGCAATTGATTATGTATCAAAATGTGTATAAGTTATGGCAACAATCACTAATGATTCCATAGCTAGTCGTAGCCAAGGTCATTAAAGCCAACATCTCTCCAAGATATGTAATACCAATAGTAAGTAAAAATTTGTTGGCCTATTTGATCAAAACGGACTTTCTCATTAACCTAATGTCAAGCAAAGTGAATGTAACACCCCGAATCCGCGGGACTCGGGATGCTACGGGCGAGACCTCACAATGGGTCCAGACCCTTAGCCTGACAACAATTTCACCGGACCTTTCCAACAAGGCACAAATAAAGGCAAAACTCAAACCGTTTATAATGTATGCGGAAAACTGAAAAGTAAAGATACAAGGTGGAAACTCAGCCGAGTCCTCAAAACGACATAACTCCGATAAGGAAATCCAAAACCGTACAACATAATCCAATAATACGAAAACATAACCCAAAAACGTCCCCGTCCTATAATGTATGGAGACCCCGGCTGTCCACTCCTCCACCTCACTCGGCGGCTCCCTAATCTGCAAGTCATCTACACAAACGGTTTAAAACCATTAGCTCATATTCGAAGCATTAGAAAAGAGGTGAAGGCACATACACATATACATCACATAACACATACATACTCCAAAACACACAAGTCCGGTTTATTATCTTTTTATTATTAAGTCGTATCCCGTTCTAATTCAACTTAGGTTTGTGACACGAGAACCACCGTGGTCTCGCCTCGGTCCCTACTTACCGGCAAGGAATGGTACTAATGCATCCGACCGTCTACCCGCTCGGGCTAGTCGCCGAGAACCTCCTAGACTCTCGCAAGAGCTAGGCAGATGATGTCACCGCCCGTTATCATACACTTGGGCCAAAATAATATAAAGTCAGTGGTCCTATTTACCGGTTTAGTTTTTTATAACATAAACAATAACACAAACACACACCACCAACACACATCGATGCTAATACGTAAAATACGAGCTAAGTAAGTCCGGAGACTTACCTCATCACCACACTCAAATCACACCACTCTCGCTTCCTTAAGGAGGAAGCCCACAACCTGCTCGCAAGAGATATGCATATCAATACATGCTCACGCTCAAGAAGTCTTAAACTTCACTCTAGTGATCTAAGCAAGATCACCTAACCCTCAAGCTAGGAATGCATCCTAGGTAGACCTGGGCATCCCCGGACCCGGACCGGACTCGGGCCGGGCTCGCATAAAAAATTTACCCGTTTTTGCGGGCCGGACTCGGGCCGAGCCCGGACTTCGGGCCTAAGGTCTTGTCCATACCCGCCCGGAGCGGGCTTCGGGCCGGCCGGGCCGGGCCCGTTTTTAATATATATATTTTTTAAAAATAAAAATTATACATATTAAATATAAAATAAATTAAATTACAACATATAATTCAAAGTAGTTCAATGGTCGTAAACATTTGAACCTTATCTTGAGGTATTGGATTTAATTTCTACTATTCGCATATATATATTTTACATATTTAAATAAATAAAATAATAAAACGGGCTTCCGGGCCGGGCTTAGCGGCCCGGACGGGCCTGCCTTATGCGCCATACCCGTTTTCACGGGCGGGCGGGCTGACCCGCGTTTGCCCAGGTCTAATCCTAGGGTCCAAGGTACTCACCACACTCTCAGCACATGAAAGCAATTCACAACAGCTTATATCCTCACATGATCTTAAACCTCAGCGAATAAGGAACAAGCTAGCCTAGAAGGTCCATCATGCTCAACACACTTGTAACAATCGACTACATCGAGCCTTAAGGGCTCCTAGGTTCTCAACCACTAGGTGACATTCTCAAGCTACTCTAGGCCATCCTAGGCATGCTACTAACATGATACAACTACATAACTAAGGAAGGAACAAAGAGGAAGGGAGAAGAGGAACCTACTGTCGAAGAAAACGCAGCCGCGGAGTCAAGCTGACGCCCCTGCGGAGCAGTCACCGCCCCCGCGGCCTCCTGGCACCGCCCCTGCGCCTGTTGGCGCCTCTTGGCGCCGCCCCTGCGGCTTCTAGCGCCGCCCCTGCGGCTTCTAGCGCCGCCCCTGCGGCTCCCGGTGCCGCCTGGCGCCTTCTGGTGCCGTCTGGCTCCGCCCCTGAGGTGTCCTGAGCCGCCCCTACGGTTTCCTGGATCCGCGCCCGCGGCTCTGTTGATCCGCCCCCGCGGTTTCGCTGCAGAAGCCCGTCTTCGACTATGGATCCTTGGCTCCAATGTCCTCCTCTCCTTGCTGGGTCTTCTCCAAACACCAACCACTGATCTTAGACTCCTCTCCACGACCTAATCGAGCTAAGAACACACACATGCAAGGATTTGAGAGAAAAAGCTTCTCAAGAGCTTCATCCATGGCCATGGATGAAGGAGGGAAGAAGAAAGGAAAAACAGCAAGGAAGGAGAAGGAAGGAAGAGGAAGAAGCTTACCACACTTGATCTAGATTCCCTCTACTGCAGTCCACACATGCAAGAGCTCCCAAGAAGAAAGAAGAACAAAGAGAGAGAAGAGAGATAGAGTGGAAAGAGTAACGTGAAAGAGAAAAGAGAGGAGAGAGAGAGAGGGGGACAAGGGTTGCCAAAGGGGAGAGGGGATCAAGGTGTCAGCTGACCTCTTGTCACCTCACCTCGGAACGAGGGGTCGGATATAACCTCTTGTCACCTCAGCTCGGAACGAAGGGTCAGAAAGCGAAAAAGGGAAAAACGACGAGTCGGCTCGGGATTTTAGGAATAAATTCCGGCACTCGGCACCTCGTGCCTGCGGGAAGATCTACAAAACGCTCTAAGTCGGGAATAAAAATTCCGGATGTTACAGTGAAAGAGCAAAGGAGACATCTATGTGATAACAACCTCTGACCTCCCGAAGTCCTCGTGCAATAGAGGACAATCTACGTGAGATCCCTCAACATAGTAAATTGACTTGTAGCACCTATCATGTTTAAAGAAAGCAAGATTTTGGAAGTTCACCTCAATACACGTACTCGTAGTATCCTTCAACGTGAAACGAATGCTACTATATGGGTGAATTTCAACAAACATCTTAAGTCTACCTTGTTGAAGTTGAGACTAGGCATCAAAAAATTAATTAGAGGACTCACGAACCTTGTCGGTACTTAACATATACAAGCATCTACCACCTCGGGATGATTGATTTTAGCATGAAGTAGAAGGTTTACATTTAAGGGAGGGAGGGGGTTGTTTAAAAAAAGATATTAATTTTTTTTTTCATGAAATATTAATGGACGATCAGAACTTTATAGCTTCAAAAGTTATATTTTTAGAATAAAAATTATTTTTAATAAAATATGTATAGAATAATGAAAAAAAGAAAGATAAAAAAGGCTTGAACAAATGACCTACCGAGTATAAAGTTAAGTTTTAAGGTGGCATTGAGGTCAATTTTGTGTAATCATAGAAGAGGTGTTACAAGATTCATGTAGAGGTGAGGTCATACAAATCGAGTAGGCATTAAGATCACGTGTTTAAACTATTGATGAAGTCAGATAATAGTTGGAAAAGTGCACCTAAATTTGTTTTTACAATGGATCAGTTTGTTAGAAGTTTATCTTTTTATTAAATGCATTGGTTATTATTTAATTTAGTGTTTTACATCCAATAAGATTAAATTAGCTAATTATCAATGTAAACAACATAATAATCAACTTATGTGTGACGATGGTTATATATGCATTTGGAGTAAGGCTCGTACCCTCTATGAATCAGTTATTGGATTCTTCTTTTAATGTCTTATTTTTTGAATGTTATGTTTTTGTACTGTTTTAGAGATTTTGATGTAAGATTTCACTATAAATGCATTGTTTATTTTAAACTAGTTAAACTTCTTGATTGGGGAGAAAATGGTCATAAGAAGAAGAAAAACCAAGATGCGAACATGGTAGCTAATAAGATCGTTAGCTTATGATTTTCTGCACTTTTTGTTCTATGATCTCATTTATAGACATTAAAGAAAATTTGCATTTGGAAACAAAATCAAGTAGATTGCAAACATAAATTGTTTCTTTTACGTAACATTTAGTATATTCTTTTGTACACTTTTAGAAGGCAATGCACTCACAATAATACTCTTGTAGTCCTATGATTACTTAAAACCGTAACTTTTTTTTAATTATATTCAAGATGTGAACATAGTAGCTATGTTACAAAAGAATTTCACGCCTTTTGACTTAAAATATGGGTATATGGAAGCAACTTTCAATCATTATTTGTTGTAGTCACAAACCCCAACCAACAATCACTTGAAAGATGAACTCAAGAAAGCGTAATCAATGGGAATTTCTCATCAATTTATGAGAACCCTAAGGCAAAGGAGTACATACTCCAAGAGCTCACCAAGATTGGCAAAGAGATGAAGGTTTCAGCCATTTTCACTTTTATCATTGACTGATCTATCAACAAATATTCCACATTTTGGTTCAACTATGCTCGCTTTTCATGTAATTTTGGTTTTTAAAAAATTATATATACCAACAGATAAGCACACAAAGAGTTTGTATGCATTGCACGAACTTTACAAATGTTGTAATGTGTAGTCATTGAATTTTAAATCAAAATGTTGTTAGAAAACCATTTAGAATTATATCGGTTGAGTGAATAGTAAATCCTAGAGGATAATCGATGAATTAAAAAGATGAATACAATAAACTCTATCCATGAGCTTAACAAATGTTATAACTAATTAAAGTACTTGAAATATTTTTCTTGGTTTTTTACATTGTTGCACAATGAAGAATTTAGGTATTAAACTATTTTAAACAATTAATATTAATTAAAAACACTTAAAAATATAAATCATACAAACGAACTTATAAATCTAAACTAACAATTTGATATTTTAATTGGTATATTGTTTAATTTTCTTCTTATATAGTGCAAGTATAATTTGTTTTTTTTTGATATTTTTAAGGAAAACGAACTAACAAATTAAATTAAATAAAACCAACTTTTAAAGTTAAATTAATAATTTGATATTTTAATTAGTAACATTATTGTATAATTTTCTTATTATATAGTTGTTAAAATATTGTGTAACTATAATCTCTATTTAATATTGACAAAAAAATAAATTTTATTATAGTAGGGATGATGCCCTTTTCATAATTTTACATTTATGTTAGCTTCGATAAGCTTGTAGTTCTCAAACGCTCAACAAACTTATAAAAAAAATCAACTAGTTCAGCTACTCAATCAACTTCAACTTTAGCTACAATAAACTCTTGGTTTCCAAACGAACCCTTAGTCACTCATCTAGCATCATTCGACCACGTTACTCATTTATCTACCAAACGTTATCTCACATCCCCTTATATTATATAGTTATACTAAAAGTAAATTTTCTTGACTATATACACAATAATTTAATTTAAAAGTTGTCAATGTTGTCCGGCTCTCATTTAATACCAAATTTCTAATGATAAATAATATTTTATATTTTAATGTAAAACTTGATATAACCGGGTCTATTTTGTATTAAGGAAACGGGAGATTCAACTAGTGATAATTGTTATCGTTTTGTTTTGTTTTGAAGCGTCACCAAAATTGGGCTTCTATATATCTCTCTTTCTTGATATTCTCCCCTGTTGTATTTGGAATTCCCTGACTCTAAAAAAATATCCAAACACACAAAAGAGGTTCCCTTCGTAACCCTTTGACAAAATCGAAAGAGGCTAGCGAAGATTTGATTTTGAAATTGTGAGATCCTTGGCAGAAAGCCAAATCCAATTGAAAATGTGTTTTCCATGTTGATATGGATGTGGAGGTCGCAAATGGCATTCGATGTTGTTGGATTGAAATTGATTAGGTTTAAATTGTTTTAGATTGCGGGAGAAGATCGAGAAAGATCAAGGGGATGACGACAATGTCGAATACCTATGGTGGATATAACACCAAGATTGATTACATGTTCAAGGTAGTATTGATCGGAGACTCGGCTGTCGGTAAATCTCAGCTAATAGCACGATTCGCCAAGAATGAATTCAGTGTGAATGCCAAGGCAACAATCGGCGTTGAATTCCAAACGAAGACACTTATTATCGACGAGAAGACAATTAAGGCTCAGATTTGGGATACCGCTGGGCAAGAAAGGTCCTCCCGATCATATCAATATATAATTGTTGTGTTTGATGGATAATTAGATATGATCTCATAGGTAATTGAATATGAAAATGTGTTGTGAATGTTTTTTGTACAGGTATCGGGCGGTGACAAGCGCCTACTATAGAGGAGCAGTGGGGGCGATGCTGGTGTACGACATGACGAAGCGGCAATCTTTTGACCACATGGCGACATGGCTAGATGAGTTAAGGGGTCATGCAGACAAGAACATAGTCATAATCTTGATAGGGAACAAGTGCGACCTCTCTTCCCTTCGAGCGGTTCCCGTCGAGGATGCCAAGGAGTTTGCTGAGAGGGAACAACTCTTCTTTATGGAGACGTCGGCTCTCGACTCCACCAATGTCGAGACCGCGTTTCTAACGGTCTTGACGGAGATTTACAGAACCATGGCGAAGAAGACGCTCACCGCTAACGCTGAATTAGACAGCCGTGAGAGACTGCTCAAAGGGACTCAAATCCTTGTTCCTGGCCCTGATACAAGTAATCAACCTGGTGGAGGTTGTTGTTCTTGAATCTACATGTTCATTAGATGCTTTCTTTTCTTTTCTTTGCCACTGCTAATTTCTTATAATTAAGAAGATCATCCAAAACATTTAATTAGAACTTTAGCGATTGTTGTATCACATGTTCAACACAACCAAAGCTTTCTCATTTTCCTAGACAATTCAATTGCGTCAATCTTGTTGTGAATCTTACGTACATCGTCATGGTTAATTTAGTTTCAATTGAGAATGTTTCAATAAATTGTTTCATTTCATTAATGTCTTATGGGAATGGAAGTTTTATTCATAAAAATTACGAAATGTATATTGTCAGCAAGGTCAATTTAGGTTTAGGCTTGTATTTTAAATACGGTCTACGGAGTATGTGAATTATGTCAAAGTTGTGCTAGTTCAATGTTAGTATTATACAACAATATTTAATAATGTTTTATCATCTTCATAAACATTTATGTCGTGTAAAATACAAGCAGATAAAGTAACGTTGTGACTCTTATTATCTTAATACCATTTCGTGCATCTAGACACTTGTCTGAAGTTCACATTGCAAAAAGTTTCTTTTTTTTTCCTCACAACAATTAATGTTTCAATTGATCGTTTATTATGTATGTTGTTTATTTGAGGAGAATGCTTGTGTTGAGTAGGTGAAATATAATTGGTTTATTTTTTCCAATAATACAAGTTTATTTTTAATATACTAATTATTGGAAAAATGACCCTTTTTTATCGTAATCACTTAAATAAATTATTTATGTTCAAAAGTAAAAACGTGTAAAAAAAGTAATAATAACATTAAAAAAAATAAACTACGTATGATCTTCGGCACATCATCACCACAAATGAAAATTTAGAAATCATCAATGTCATGTGATTACAAGATAAACCCTTAACTACATTGGGTACTTCTCCTTAGAAAACACTTGAAATTTAAACTTCTCATTACAATGCTTATACATCATCCTCATTAATTCTAACTAGGAAAAAATATAATCGACACTTTATCCTATATGATTCACTAATAATGTGAGTATGACATGTCATAATCAACTCCATGTAGAACTCAATATTACATTTACTTAGTTATGCAACTCAAGACATAATTAATTACCTAAACTCTAACAAGAAATGCATCGTACAATTCAACAATTATCGTGCAAACATCAAACGCAATAGTAGTAGCTTAACACAATGGTAACACACCATTGTTGAAATACTAAACTTACTCACTCGCACATCTCATTTCATATCCACTTAAGCTAGGCCATTCACTTTGTAACAACATAATTAGTTAATTCAACCAAGGCCAACCCTTGAGATTTGTGTCCGGGACGGTATTATTTTTATAATATTGATCGGGGTTGGAGATATTCTTCCTTTGATAGAAATCTTGCAATAACCAACTTTTTTTTTTTTTGAATTTTGTTATATTTGGTTCATCATACATGATAAACACAGTACAACCTTCATGAAGGAACTATTGTTTTGTAAAGTAAATGAGTTGTTCTTATCCTCGATTTTTAACAACATTAGAGCAATAATTTTGTTTATCACGGTTTGAAACATTTTCCATTGAAGGTCAACTAGAAAGACCATTCGAAATTTGTTATCTAGTTGAGAAAGGGTTGGGAAGGTCAAGCTTCCTCCTATTTTACTTGTTGCAATTCTACGAGTTGTTTTTGTGTTTTTGGGGATCACCTTTCTCTTTATTTACCTACAATATCAAACACATATGTAAGAGCCTTAGTCTTTTGGACCGAGTTTGCCTTAGCCGAGATTTGACTTTAGCCGAGATTGATCTTAGCCACTCCCGCGGGCTTGTGTGCCGCCCCAACGGGTTCCCGCTCCCGCGGCCCAGTGAACCGCCCCCGCGGTTTCCTGCGGCTGCAGCCGGTTTTGTTGACCGGTTGACTCGTGCTTTACTCTCTTCCTTACTTCTTTCTTTCCTTGCTGAGCAAGTGTTTCACCTTCATTTCCATTCCCAGCTTCCTTACGTCCTTCTTGCTTCTCCTTCTCCCTCTTTGATCTTGTGTGTGTGTGTTCTTGAGTTTGGAAGTGTTTTGATTGTGAGGATGATGATGTTGATGATGTTGGATGTTGTGATGAGCTTGAGAGCTAGATGTGTTGGGTGTTGATCCTCTGTGCAACCTAGGACAACAAGTGTGGTAAGTTCTATACTTCTTCTCATTCTCTTCTTCTTTGATTCCATCTCCCTTAGCTTAGGATTAGATGATTTGGATATAGATTGATGTTAGTATGTGTATGTATATGCATGTGTGTGATTTTGGAATGGAAGAGACGTGATTTGATCACGTGAAGAGTGAAAGAGGACTCGGGGGGCTACGTTCTGCACCGTCGCCGCCCCCGCGCCTGGAAGCCGCCGCCCCTGCGGAAGCCGTGCCACAACGCCTGCGCCGTGCCTGCGTCGTGCCTGCGTTGCCTGCGGCCATTGTCACCGCGCCTGCGGCTGAGCCTTGCCGCGCCTGCTGGTTGCCTTACTCCGCCCCTGCATCTCTCTTGTCACACAGGTGCGTCTTGTCCCGGGTCTACCTAGAGTTGGGTAGATCATTTCCTTTCCTAGTATGAGCGGTTTAGTGGCATGCTAGGTACGTATATGAGGATAGAATGAGGATGATCATGTTGCCGGTTATGACTTTGAAGTTTATGAGTTAGGATATGATCCTTATGGATCCCTTGGGTCTAGGTGTGACCCTTTGATGGATATGAGTTGATATATTGTTATGCCTTGTTATTAGGCAGTGTTGTCCTCCAGATTGGAGTGGACCGTGTTTGAGATCGTGGTTGAGACTACTACTGAGGTTGAGGTAAGTCCATAGGACTTACTTAGCTTCCATCCTTATATTGGATGTATGCATGAGTGGTGTTTGTTATATGCTTTATAACATGCGTTATGATTTATTACCGACCTATGTTATAGTGACCGCCCATTGTAGTGGTTGTGACAACTTGCCTTTCATCCCGCCGGGAGTCTGGGAGGTTCTCTGTAGTTAGGTCAGATCTGGTATACGAGATGGACTCTTCACCACTCCCATAGGGTATACGGGTTGGGTGCCGGAACCACTCCTGCTGGCTATAGCGATCAGAGGCGAGGATTTTATATATATTCCTCGCGTCACCTATTTTCATACGCCGATATATATATACTATTTGAGTGTTGGACCTTATAAAGATAATTAACCGGGTAAATGTGTGATAGCATGATGATGTGTTTATTATTCTTGACGTGTGACTGTGCTTATGCATCTCTATATATATGTGTATGGTTAGCTAACGGTTTTATACCGTGTTGTAGATCCTTTGCAGGTTAGGAGAGCTGCAGAGTGATCCAGAAGGGTGATCTGCTGAGGGCTCCGTACACTGGGGCGATATTGTGGGATATGGGATATTTATGTTGTACGGATTTATATTTTGATTTTGTACTCAACAGTTACTTTGTATTACCTTTTGATATATATATATATATATATATATATATCAGTTTTATGTTTTGTTTTAATCTATCTGTGCCTTGTTGTAAGATTCAGTGAACTTGTTGTCAGGCTAGGGTCAGGATCCATTTTGAGATCCTAGCCCAATAGCACCTCGAGTCCTACGGATTTGGGGTGTTACAACATACACACTAGGAGATACGATATTTGTGAATAAAAAGGTAATTGAAGAGCTTCATTTTTGTGTATATTTAAACACATATTACTCGAGTATTTATATTTTAAGAGTTGGTCGTTATAGTAGTTGTACAAATTGACATATTGTGCAACCATATATAACACCAACACATTCAAATTTAGATTTCTTAGATTGGGAGTAGGAACTCCAAGTTACAAGCCAAGAGGTCTCTAGAGTGCTTTGAAGAAGAACAAAGAGGGAAAAAAAAACCATCACTCCAAGTTACGTAGTCATACTAGTGTAATAAAAACACTTATTCAAAACAACAGACCATTCGCCTGTTCCAAACATGAAATGGGAGTTAATTAATATGGTCAGTATAACAAGTTCATTTATATTAGCCTTAAATAAAACTAGACGGATAAGTAGGTCATGGATTCACTTCATTCAAAGTTAACTAAAGCATGGCGCAAGCAAATCCGGACATACAAAAAGTAGAACAAAATGCAAATCAAACACAATCATGAATTCTAGATTAAACATATTGACATTAATAACATCACACGTTGAACATTAGGTTTAACCTCAAACCAACAACCAAAAATATGGATCAGGTAAGGCTTAGATTCGTTCCGAATGAGAGATTTCTTACTAGAATGTTTTCGATTGTTGTAGTAAAGAAAGTAAACGAATGGCAGAGACTACAAAGGAAAGCCCCATCGTTTTTATTAGTTTCATGTAAAGCTGTCAAAATCTGGCCCAATCCGTGAAACCCATCCGATCCGAACCCGTCCGACACCGGTTAAAAGAAACAAAAGTGTGCACATGAGACCGACCCGGTGTTGACCGATTTAACCCGAAGCCAAAAATAACTCAAACTCAAAAGTGATCGTAACCTGATTATACCCGAATGAACTAGTCCGGCAACACCCGAAACCGAAAGTACATACTCGAATGATACCACCACCTGAAATAACCCGACCCAAAATTCCCGGAAACCCGACGTCGCTGACCCGACATAATATGTGAACGTATAATGACCCGACATAAAATAACTCAACACGAATGATTCCAATAACTGGTAGTAAGTTGACTCAAAGTACGGTGCATATTGATCATAATCAAGCATGGTACATATTCATTATATTACTACATAGTTTATTTTAATTTAGTTTTAATGTTCACTTAAAAAATAGTTCACTTATAAAGATAGTTTTAATGCAGTTCTCATCCTTGCTTTGTATATAGATTGTTTGATAAAAGTTTTAAATAATGTATAAGTTTGTGTATCTATATTGCAACGGTTTATAGCTTAATTTTCTTAAGTTATAGCTAAGTTAAGAGAAAAGTTTTAATTTAAAATTGATACGACTTAAAGTTTTTATGAATAATATATTGAGTCTTATATGCAAAGTCTCTTAAAAAATTTAATTTGTTATTAAGTTGATTGTAAATTAATATCATAATATTATATTAGTATGATGCATAGTTTATTTTAAATAGTTATTAGTAGAAATTCTTCTAAGTTTACGCATGAAAAATGAATAAAAAAATAATAATTATATACTTTGATTATTATATAACTTGTTAATGAATTATGTTTTTATATACATATAAAATAATAATGTGAATGTATTTGACTTTGTCCGTAAATGCAAACTATATGTATGTTAGTGTTTGATATGTAAATTGTTTATTTTATATATATATATATATATATATATATATATATATATATATATCACAAATTCACATTATACACATTAGAACTTTTATTTAAATTTTATACAATTATTTTACTATTTACCTTTCAAATTAATTTTCTATATTTTCTAAATTAATTTTCTTAATCTATGTCTTTATACATTAAAAAAATTATAAGCATACAAATAACTTATAAGAATAACTACCAAAGTATCTTTTGTAAAATACCTTTTTCGAAGCATCAAATATGTATATCTATGATCCAACCGAATTAAATACCACCAAGATATACCTCGGAGCTAGATTTTTTTTTTTTTTATAAAGTTAAATATTTTTATTTAGCTACTTTATTAACAATTTAGAATAATTAGAAAATTTTCATTACTATTTATAATATTTATTCTATTAATATTTTTAAAACGTTATTTGATTCATATATAAATAATTGTTACCTCTCAAGTCTGTTCTATAATCACAAATATGCATTGTCAACAAAATATTTGAAATTTGTTTTTAAAAATATTTTTTAATTAATAAAGAATTTTTTAAAATTTTATTATTTAATTAAATATACTTTTAGTTTTATAACTTCATACGATTACTCTACTAATTGTTTGAGAAAACTTATGAAAAATGATTAAAAATCTGGCATAAACTCCAAGTATAAAGATGGGCTTACGTTTGATATGAAAATATCCGACCCAAGCTCATACGTTGTACTGTATTAGTAGCCCACATATATAGTAAGTACTAAGTAGGTAACCAAGTACTCAAAATAGAAGGGTAAACTAGTAATTCCACCACGATTTCAAACACAAATACCATCCCGCCTATTAGCAGAGAGCTTCGATTCTCAAATTTGAATGCGAAAATTTAAAATTTCATACAAAAAATGCTTTAAATTTTCATTTCCCCCTAATCCGCTTTAAAAACTCACCGGAATCTTCATTTCAACCTGCCATTTTGCCCCCAAGGCTTCTCTCTCTAGAAATCTCACTCTCTCTCCCCGTCTCTCTCTTTCCCAATCCAGACCAAGATCCCTCCTCCGAACCGTAGCTTCTCATCCAGCTTCATTTCGCCATTGTTCTTCTGCACTGGTATAGTATTTATTCAGCCAAAGTTTAATCTATCTCATACAATATTTTCGGCGTTAATTACATTATTCTTGATTTGTATTTCTTGTTTGCAGTCAGTCGCTTACTTTGATCTTTAGACTAGAACATGTCGTCGTTGTCCAGGGATCGATTGGCCAGACCAATCGACATTTCTACTCTACTACCAAACGCCGTACGTACCGTTGGTCTCATAGTTGATGAACCGGGGTTACGCCGTGGACTCGGTAGTGAGACGGAAGATCAAGATACACCGGTTGCCAGAGGAATGTCTGGTGGAAGAACACCAATTGGGCGTGCTAATGCAAGGATCCGGGCACTGAGACGTGCCCGGGGCAGAGGGGTATGGATTGCAAGGAGTGGGCTCCGTTCCTGGTACCCGAGGACGCCCCTTAGGGACGTCACGGCAGTGGTTAGGGTACGCCCTTTCCTTTTGCTCTATGTTTTGTATGAATTTGCTAGTTATCACTATTTATTAGTCTTAATAGGCTGGCTGTTGAGATTTATGTGTTTGGTGTGATGTTTTATTAGGTACAAATATATATTATTTTCAAGCAATTTTTTTAGTGCTACAATATGAACCTTTTGCCGTCAAGTTTACTTGAGTGTTGCTTCTTATTTTTTTTTTTAAATAACTTGATTTATTCTGCAGATGCATGAACAAAATAAGGGTCATAACACATTGGAAGAACATCATATATAAAACTAACCTTTTGCTCTGTTTTGGATTTGCCTGTAAGAAAAAAAGTAGTGTTCAGATGAGAGGGAAGGTCGATAGACTTATTCTGCAGATGCATGAACAAAATAAGGGTCATATAACATATTGGAAGAACATCATATATAAAACTAACCTTTTGCTCTGTTTTGGATTTGCCTGTAAAAAAAACAAGTAGTGTTCAGATGAGAGTGAAGGTCAATAGATTTATTCTGCAGATGCATGAACAAAGTAAGGGTCATATAACACATTGGAAGACCATCATATATAAAACTTACCTTTTGCTCTGTTTTGGATTTGCCTGTAAGAAAAACAAGTAGTGTTCAGATGAGACTGAAGGTCAATATCTCTGTTGGCAGAAGAATGCTTGTGTTTGTTTTACGCTTTCTTCTTTTATTGGTGTACCATATTCATATTTTGAATAGGTCATTTCAATTGCTATTGGAGATACTAACAAATTGATGATGCAATAGGCAATTGAAAGAAGAAGAGCCCGAAATTCAGATGAGAGTGAGGGAACAAGTGCTCAAAACCAGAATGCTGAAAGAAGCAGTGTTCTTCACATCTTTGATGAAAATGCTCCACCGAGTGCTCAGCTTGAGCCTGAGAGCACAACTAAGACACCTTTGGCCTCTTTGGCAAAGAAGCAACTGCAGTCTCCATCCAATAGAGCATGGAGCATAGTTGCAAGCATTGCCCGTGAGAAGAGCGATGCTTTCATGACCCCAGAGAAGAAGCTATTAGGGTCAATAGAGAAAGTAAGGGAGGTTCTACTGGAGGATGAGCGGAGAATGCAAAATACGCCGGCTGCCAAGAAGGCCGAGAGGGAAAGGAAGATCAGGACTTTAATGTCAATGAGGTGATAAAGGGGCATATATAGTGGGGCTTCAGTCCTGGGAAAGAGGCAGCTCATCTACTGATGAGGGTGAACTAATGTTTGGTCCACATCCTTAGCTCATCATCTGATGAGCTGTTTGAATCCCAATTCTTCATAACTATGAAGAGAGTGAGAGAGAGAGGGTTTGAGGGAATGGCCTAGGCTAGGGCTGGTCAGTAGATGCTTGTGCTGACTATGCACATTGCAGATTTTGTAGTAGATGACATACCCTTTGTGTAGATTTCAGATCAGCCCGATCTGCTATTTTTACCAGAATTCACAAGTGAATACAATAATCCAAACTTGACTACACCTTTTTTGGTCTTGATGCTCTAAACTTCTTTTGGCAACTAGTTACCCTTCTGTTGCAGGTCATTACATTGGGGTTTTTATGGTTCACTAAGCTCCTGCACTAATTCATTTTGGAGTGCTTGGATTGCTGTGCTGCGTTGTTTTCCTTTTCCAGTGATTTGATATGAATTATGAATTTGGGTCATGAGGATCATTGAATATGCTATGCCTTGAGTGTATTTCCATAACTCAACCATTGAAGATCATGCCTTTTATGTGGCTGCTTGTATTGAATTTTTAGCAAGTATTTTCTAATGTGACCTTTGTATGTATGCTTTTCTTTTTTTGGGTTTACAAATTTTGATATCTGGTTTAAACTTGCTCATGTCTGATTGTTTGCCAAACAGCTCCAAGTAATTTATGTTGGTACACTGAGACTGTGAGTGAACTTTCCTTGCTCTTGCATTGATCGTCAAACAGGCAGATAATAGTGCTTTTGTGTTATTGATATTGTTCAGTTTGTGTCTTTTCCCATAATTGGCATAGTTTGATTCATTAGGGGCATTTGGTAGAAGGGCAACTGCTTAATATTTAGAATTGCACCTGATTTACTGAGCTAAGTTACGACTAGGAATCATATTGTGAATTTTGTCAGTAGAATGCATACTGTCTGTCCATATTATTGGTCAAATTAATGGCCATGTCAAAATATGCACGGTGAAGTACTATTTTGTAAATTATAGTTTTGTTCATAACAATTTATTAATTAAAATTTGAAAGTATTAAAAGCAATCGCTCCAGCTGGTAAATAATGAAAGTAGATAAGGTTAGAGAGTGAGAAGAAGGAATAAGGCATCTGAAATAATAATACCAAAGTTTATCCCTCCATCTGAAACTTAGGTTTCTCCTTGTTCCTTCTTGCTCACCCAACAACACGGGTTCTACTTCTATCTGCCCATTCTTTCTTCTAAATCCAGCACTCAATTAAAAAATTGATTTGCGGATCTTTCGTATTCTGGGTTCTGTTCTTGATGAGTTTCTGATTTCTGTTTCCCCTCTTTTCCAGATCTATTTATCTTCTGTTGATTCCGCCTTCTGTGTTCAATCTTATTGCGGACTTTGTTAATTTCCATGTTTTAGGGTTTGCGATTCATCTTCTTATTTGTATAGTTATGGTGACGATAAATCTGAGGATGCTCCATTATGTGTTGGATCATGTATATGGCGCCTTTGTACATAGGACGAGGATCAGCCCTCCATTTTTCTCTAGAGGATGGGGTGGTTCTAAGCTTGATCTCTTAGAGGGATTGATAAAACAACTTTTCCCAGAGGTTGAAGGCCATTGTATACCCCCAACCAGATTGTTGGAACCCATTTGGAGCACCGTTTGGGAGGATAGAACAGCGATCTTACGCGAAGGTGTTTTTCAGACTCCCTGCGATGACCCAATTCTAAGTGCATTGCCCCTTGAGAGTCACACTGCTAGAGTTGCTTTCCTCTCTCCCAAATCTGTTCCCCCTCACAAGATGGCATGTGTTCTTCATCTTGCTGGTAATTTTCTGTTCATTGATTCAGTCTATGTGATTGTTCCTCTAACTCTTTGATTTGATTTATGAGTTTCATGTTCCTGATTGGTAATTTACTTGCTGAGCTATCAATTGTGTACTAGTTAGAAGCACTGTACTGATATGCTTATCCTCTTTACATTGCTTTATACTTGTGATGAATTGTTCAGACTTATCCTCGGGAGAAATTAGACCTGTCAGATGATGGTGCAAGTTTAGAGTTACATCATTTTTCCTTATCTGCACAGGAACCGGAGACCATTCCTTTGAGCGGAGATTACGTTTGGGTTCCCCATTGCTAAAAGAAAATGTTGCTACTATGGTACTAGAGAGGTGGGAATGTCTTCAAAGATTGTATAAGCACCTTGTAGTATTCTTTGCTTCTTACTGGGATGAAGTCTAATTGTACAGCCCTTTCTATGGACGAAGACGCCCTTCACTGCAGCGTGGTGCAAAACTGTTGTGCGTGAGCGATTTGCTGTTGCTAGGGAGAGTCACCATTGAAGAAGCTCGAAGTCTTCTTTATTGGTTGGACTATGAGGCTGGATTCGGGAAATTGGGTGTTTGTGGACTTAGCATGGGTATGCTATGCTTGTGGATTCACAATGCCTTTTAAATGATAAGTTCAAGCTTTGATTAGCTTTATACCTTGCTTATTGAACAAATTTCTTCAGGTGGAGTTCATGCAGCAATGGTTGGATCTTTAAACCCAACTCCTATAGCCACCTTGCCGTTCCTCTCTCCGCATTCTGCTGTTGTAGCTTTCTGTGAAGGAGTTTTGAAACACGCAACTGCATGGGAGGCTCTAAGAGCTGACCTTGCAGCACAACAGGCTGTCATGATGACTCTTGAGCAAGTGCAAGAGCGAATGAGAAATGTGCTGTCTCTCACAGATGTCACTCGCTTTCCTATTCCCAAAGATCCTCAAGCAGTTATATTCGTTGCGGCTACTGTAAGTATCATACAAATACAAGGGGTTATTACTTGTTTGGGCGTCATGCATTACAACGCAGTTATACAACACGATATCTGGCTTTGAAAATTAAACTATGTTCTATTGGATTGTAGTAATTTAGTACATGTATTTGGCTCATCAATTATGCTAAAATGTATTACAGGCCATACAACTTGTTTTTGTGAAATATGCAGCATTCAACCAAACACACCCTAAAATGCTCACATAGGAGAAAGATTGGCCTTTTGCAGCTATATTGTCTTTCTACCCTTTGAGCATTTCTAATTTACAGTGGATATCTTAATTTACAGTCTCTGCTGTTGTTCTTGCTTTGAAGGAGATCATTTAACATGTAATGCCTTCTGTGATCAACCGCAGAGCTTGTTTCATGGAGATAATCAAGATTTTGTTCTGTGTTCAACCGCAGTCTCTGAAAATTAAACTATGTTGTACTGGATGGTAGTAATTTAGCACATGTATTTGGCTCACCAAAAGGCTATCTACACACTTATTATGCTAAAATGTAATACAGGCCATACAACTTGTTTTTGTAAAATATGCAGTATTCAACCAAACACACCCTAAAATGCACATAGGAGAAAGATTGGCCTTTTGCAGCTATATTGTCTTTCTACCCTTTGAGCATTTCTAGTTTACAGTGGATACCTAAATTTACACTCTCTGCTGTTCTTGCTTTCAAAGAGGATTCCTTTAACATGTAAAGCTTTCTGCTGTGTTCAATAGCAGAGCTTGATTCAAGGAGAGAATCAAGATTTTGTTCTGATTGATCTATTTTTGATATTTTGTATGTTATCTGATTATGGATGAAACCGGACTCATTGAAAATGGTTTGGTGATATATCCAGGATGATGGGTACATACCAAATCACTCAGTGTTGGAGCTCCAGAAGGCTTGGCCAGGCTCAGAAGTGAGATGGGTGAATGGGGGGCACGTCTCCTCCATCCTCCTCCACAGCGGTGAATTCCGCAAGGCTATTATGGACGGCCTGAACCGATTAAATTGGAAGGATTCTCCTTTGTGACCTATGCATACCGATTCATGTACATTTATACACCACCCTGTTCTTTATTTATAGGTTGCAGCACTGTAACTGAAAATACCGAGAACTGGGAGATCAATCTAACACCCCTCTGATCCTGTTGTTTTACTGTTTTTCCTTATCTCCCTTAATTGTACTGGCCTAAGCTTGTTTTACTCTTGTGTTGATTGTTTTCCTTGAACTTGGTCGGTTAAGAATGTGTACAAAACCTGATGCACATTATTGAACTATATGTGACCATGTAAGCTTATTCTCAAATATTTCTCCACCTGTAATTTTGGTTGTTTGTCCAGATATTAAAAGAATCAGGCACATTTATGAGCTATATCATATATAGGCTGTGCAAAATTGTATGCTTCTATTACAAAATCAGAGTTTTTCTTCTTTTTTTTTTTTTTTTTTTTTTTTTTTTTTTTTTTGCAGCTGAAGAATGTTTAGTAGCGGTGAAATCAGAGCAGAAGTAGGAACAAAATCTTAGTTTGTTAATAATTCTCCCAAGTCATCAGAAGAGTTTGTTCAAGAGATCTTCAAAGCTAACAAGGTGATGCATATCTTCAAAATTGGTACAACTCTGTACAATTTATGCCAGTAGTTGTAATAACTAATAAGTCCAAGCATGTGACATTCTCCACATTCAACTATTCCGTCACGCCCACACCCGTAACTTAGGGATAATGGCATACTCTACATGCTTATATTGACGGTTGACTTTCAATTGTTTGCGCCTTCAGGAATCGCCTCTACAAAAGTCAAATTTAGTTGAGTATCAACTTAACAATTAGTCATCAACTTGATCTCAAACATATTGAATCCACCTGAACCAAGAAGAACCCTATAAAATGCATCTACTTCTACCTTTGCTTTTCACCAATGGACCAAAATATGCTCCTCTTAAGCTTCTCCCTCCTCTTCCTCCGCCTCACCTTCGCCTTCTCCCCTTCTCCGGCTCCATCTTGGCCAGGAGACGATGGAGACGACTACGGAGATTACACACCGGTCCCACCCCCACCCCCACCAGCCCCCTGCAACCCTCTAGACAGAAACACCCTCCTTCGAATCAAGCAAGCTTTAAACAACTCGGTTATCTTGTCCTCTTGGGTTCCTGGCACTGATTGTTGCAACCGTTGGGAATACGTTGGTTGCGACGACACCACAGGACGTGTCATCACCCTCAGCTTTTACGGAAACGGATGGGGCCGAAACGATCTTCCTCGTATCCTCCCTTCCTCAGTCGGAGACCTAACTTACTTACAAAACCTCAACTTCTACAACAACGCAACCGGCCCAATCCCACATTCACTCTCAAATCTCCAACACCTAAATACCCTTTACCTCTCCCACAACCAATTCACAGGCCCAATCCCATCCTTCTTCAGCCAAATGCAAAACCTCTCATGGTTAGAACTCAGCGGAAACCGTCTCATAGGCACAATCCCTTCTTCTTTATCAAACGCATCTAGCCTCTACGTCTTGAAACTCAACAACAACAAGCTCATAGGTCGAATCCCCGAAACCCTCGGCCACTTGAAGAACATAAACAACAACGTCATTAACATAGACTTGTCCTACAACCGGTTATCCGGACCCATCCCGGAATCCTTTGGAGACGTTAACTTCAGGAGCTTGTTTTTGTCAGGTAATAAGCTCACAGGAGACGCATCCTTTGTGTTTGGAAAGAACAAGGGTGTGTGGCTAATAGACCTTTCATACAATAAGCTCAAGTTCAACATGTCTAGCGTCGAGATCCCTCCTCAGCTCAGCTGGCTCGGACTCAGCCATAATCGGATATTCGGGAGCTTACCAGATACACTCACTAATGTTGGATTGTTTTACTTCAATGTGAGCTACAACCACCTGTCTGGTCACATTCCACAAGGAGGAAGCCTCCAAGACTTTAACCAGACAGCTTACTTTCATAACGACTACTTGTGTGGATCACCCTTACCTCCCTGCTAACAAACTTTGTTAATTGATTGGTTTCTATGTGCCTTAGTAAAAATAAGTATGTGTATACAGCTGTGTGAGCTCCATAACATTCCAGACATAGCAGCAATATGTATATATATATATATATATGTTTCAAATAATAACAGGTGTTATAATAGTTGATAGCACAATATCTTCTCTCCTTCCTATAAAAATAAAAATAAAATATGTGTACTTGCTATAAAAATAAAAATATGTGTACTTGTTGGTTTTTTTTTTCCTTCTTCTTCTCCTCACTATTTTGCCATAAATACATTTAAAAAACTATTAAGAAAACAAAACTAACAAAACAATCCAAAAAACACGAAGACAAAAAACAGGGTTTGGTGCGTAAGCACCGATGTATCCATATATCCATCATTTAAAATAGTAGATCCATGCATTTCATACACTTTTAGTGTAGAAATGTATTCATTTAGTGTAAAATTCATCCATATTATATCGTATGTATCTTCTTTGACTTTTTATTGTGTTTCAAGCGTTGAAGACAAAAAATGATGCATTTTGGTGCAAAATCAAGAGTAATGCGAAAACACAAGGTTTTAATCCTCCCTGTGGTCAAGAAGTCATAGAATCATCAAGATCGAATAAGGCATGAAGAGATAAGAGAAGATCAAGGATGGAGTAAACCATCAAAATTCGTCAAATGGAGAAAAAACTTAATATGTCATAAAACTAGGGTGTAATATGAGACAAACTACTCGGGTTCGGATCGTCAAAAGCTATGCTCGAGATCGTTCATTTTCAAAACGAGCCGAATATGAACACATATTAAAAGCTCATATAAAATTTAGACTCGATTTATAAATGAGCTGAGCTTGAACATGCCACTACTCGACTAGTTGGGGTAAAACTTAGCTCGTTCGGCTAAAATAACACTGTAGGAGCATTATTTTAGCTGAACTACTCGGACTCGGTTCGGGATCGGCTCGTCAAAAGCTCGGGTTGAGCTCATTCACTTTTGAAACGAGCTGAATATGAACACATTTTAAAGCTCATATAAAATATAGGCTTGACTCGTTCAACTTGTATTTGTGGAATTGCCAATTTCAGCAAAGTAGGTAATCATTTTAGCATTTGGATTTTCTCAGACTTTCCTTCAGTTCGAGTGAAGTCTGGGTTTCACTCGACAATTGCACTTGTACTCAAGTGAATTTTGGTTGTCAAAAGGTGAGATAGATTCTTTGTGAATTTAGAAATAAGTATTTTGATTTCCAAAGATTTTTTAGGGGTTGTGAGTAGGGGTGGCAATGGGTCGGGTGATGGGTGGATGTACCACTTTCGTCACCTGACCCGTTACCTAAAATATTCACTCGACCCATCACCCGACCCGTAGCTTTTTTCACCCTTATCCGTACCCGCTGGGTGAACGGGTGGATCGGGTTTTTTTTCGGGTGAAATTAACTTGTTTTCTTAAATAAGTATTCAACCAAAAGTTTAACAAATTGAAATTGTATAAGCTAAAATAAATGTAAAATTAATCAGATTTGAGGCTTAACAACTAACCTGGTTGGAAAAAATATAAATCCAAAACATCTTACATCCTTCCAAAACATAAAATGAACCAAAAGTGAAAAATTAACAAAGGATTACGAACACACTCTAGAGTTGTCACACTCTATTTGACTCGTCTTCTTTAGTATTAATACTTTTGTATGTAACAAAAATATATTCCCTTAAAATTCACGGAACATGGAAACTAGTAGTGTCGACAAGGTCTTATATATCATTAAAATATAAAAAAATTGCTATAATAAAATGGGTGATGAATGCGGGTGATGGGTGTGGGTAAGGGTGGTGGGTCGGATGATGGGTCTTGAGATACTCACCCGTATCCGCCCCACCTCATCACCCGCTACACCCGTCACCCGAGTTTCACCCGAGTTTCACCCGCATGTTAGCGGGTTTTCACCCGTTTTTTCGAGGCGGATTTTCGGACACCCATCGGATGCGGGTGTGATTGCCATCCCAGTAAGTTTTTGTTTTGCTTGAACATGGTTTTAGCATCAGAGGGTCAGTAAGTTTTTGCCCCATTTCCATGCTTGTGTTTTTGGGCATATTTATCTAACCATCTCATTACTAGTTTCTTAGTCACCATTTAAAAAAATTCATGAACTCATAAGATGTTATTGCTATTGAATTGATCTTTTTTTATTCTTTATTCACTGACATTGTTCTTGTTTGATTCCCTCCATTATGGTGTTTGTTATAAGGTCTACTGATTCTTTTTCTTAATTCGAGTTTGATGCAGACTAGTTTGGCAATGTTCTTAAACAGTTAGGACTAAAATTTATTTGTCCACCAACATATTACTTTATTGCTATGCTTGTTGGCTTCTTCCTGACATTTATTTTTGCCTGATCATTGTTTTCTATAGGCATGATTGTCAGGACACTGGGTTGATTATTTTTTAATGTTCATAATAGTTGCAATTTTCTAGTTCTCTGAGGTAGAGAGGAGGATAAGTTGTGTGTAGAATCCTACGGCAATATATAAATTGTACACCAACTCTTATGAATACATTCTGATTGTTGTTTTTTGTGTGTTTGGTGATGTTGGCCATCAAAATTGAGGGGTATTTGTGTCGATTATTGTTATATCTGTCACTGTGGGCTTTGCTGTTACAGGTTGATATCTTAGACAAGACAATTTTCTTGAGGTATATACCCATTGTTCTTTTCATTTCAGGAAGTATCCCGTGTTTATTCCTCACATTGTTAGTGCTGAACCTGAAAATTTCCCTTCTTTCACTTTGAGAGTAGTTGATGAAAATTTCCCTTGTTTCTCCTAGGATAGTTATATCTTTGCATCCTCCCAGTTAATTTGTGGGTTTTTATGGCTTGTTCTTACAACTTCCTTTTCCAAAATGACCATGAAACAAGTTTTTCCATAGTAAAGTATTATGGAAAGGAAATATAGCTTGTTCCTACGTAATTGTGGTATACATTATATAATGCATGACACCTGAAAAATTCCTTTATAAGCTCATATTAAAAGGAAAATATAACTTCAAGTTTACGAAGAGCAAATTTTAAGATGGTCAAACTGATGTTATGCAGGGAATTGCTAAGAGGCTAATCAATGTAGCATGACAAGAAGCTGCAAAGAAGACAGAAATAAGAGGCTTAGATCTCAAAAAAATTGAACCAGGAGTTCAAAGACTCTTCCATGATGGTATTACTGTCATAGTTGTGTTCATAGATCATTTTCTTACAAGAGGAAACAACAATTCACCTGCAAATCCAGTAGTGCATCTTTCAATCAAAGGAGGTGCTTGAATTAACTCCTAAATTTGATAATTACTGGAATTTGAATACTAATTACTTTTGAGCTTCGAGGTTATTCTCAAGGAAATTATCCTCCAAGACTTACTATCATCAACTACCTTTTAAGGGCATGTTTGGTATTCATATTTAGATATCAAGATATGAATATGAGATATCGATGTAAGAGCCTTGATCTTTAGTGCTGAGCTAGGACCTAGCCGCCCCTGCGGGTCAGTTGCGCCGCCCCAGCGGGTGTCCTGTATTCCGCCCCTGCGGCTCAAGGAGTCCGCCCTCGCGATTTCCTGCGGCTGCAGCCGGCATTGTTGACTTTTTGATCGTGCTTTACTCTTCTTCTCTTCCCTTATAACCATTCCTTTGCTTCTTGAGGAAGGGTTTCTTCATTCTCCAGCTACCTCACGATCTTCTTCTCTCTTCCTTCTCCTTTGATCTTTCTCTTGAGTTCTCCTTGGTTTGGAAGAAATTTGTTGTGTGGCTTTGGGTTGATGATGATGTTGGATGTTGTTGCTAAGCTATGAGAGCCAGCTGAGGTTGATGTTGATCTTTTCCTTCTGCTTAGGATCATAGCAGTGGTAAGCCCTTCTTCTTCCTTCTTCTTTCTTTCTTTCTTTCTTCCTTTCCTTCTCTTTAGCTTAGGATTTCACAAGTTGAATCTTGTGTGTTGGAGCTACTAGGCATATATTGATGTTTATATGTATATATATGTGTATGTGTATGGATGTTGGATGGTGAAGATGTGAGTAATTGAGTGAAGGACCGAAGAGAAGGTGGAATCATCATTCTGCACTGCATTCCGCCCCTGCGCCCTTGTGCCGCCGCCCCTGCGTTGACAGTGTCACCGCCCCTGCGTGGGAGTGCCGCCACGCTTGCACCTCCCGTTGCTTCGCCCCTGCGTCCTTCTTGTCACGCAGGTGCGTCTTGTACATGACCTACCTAGAGTGGTATGGATCCTTTCCTTTCTTAGTATGAGCGGGTTAGTGGCATGCTAGGTGTGTGTATGAGGATAGGATGATGATGAGTATGATATCGATATGTGCCGGTTATGGCTTTGAGGTTTAGTAGGTTGTTGAGGTTTATAGGTTGGATATGATCCTTATGGGTCCCTTGGGTCTAGGTGTGACCCCTTTCGTTGATAGGAGATTTGATCTATATGCCTTGTCATTAGGCAGTGCTGTTCTCCGGATAGGAGCTGATCGTGGTTGAGTATACCCCGAGGTTGAGGTAAGTCCGTAGGACTTACTTAGCTACCATCCTTATATTGGATGTTTGCATGAGTGGTGTTCGATATATGCTTGATAGAATGCGATGTTGATTATTACCGACGTATGGTTTATTGACCGCCCATTGTAGGGCCGTGACAACAGGCCCTTTCATCCCGTCATGGAGTTTGGGAGGTTCTCTGTGGATAGGCCAGATCTGGTACACGGGACGGGCACTTACCACTCCCATAGGGTATACGGGAAGGTGTTACCGGTACCACTCCAGCTGGCAACATCACCCAGAGGCGAGGATTATATATTCCTCGTGTCACATACGTTCATATGCATCTATATATATACGATTTGAGTGTTGGACTTTATAAAGATAATTAACCGGGTAAATGTGTGACAACATGATTATGTGTTTATGATTCCATGACTTGTGTTTGTGCTTATGCATTATCTTATATATGAATGGTTAGCTAACGGTTATATACCGTGTTGTAGATGCTTTGCAAGTTAGGAGAACTGCAGAGTGATCCAGATGGGGTGATCCGCTGAGGGCTCTGTACACTAGGATTATGCGTGGGTTATGGGATGTTTTGTTATGTATAGATACATGTTTGGTTTGTACTCAACGGTACTTTTGTATACCTTTTGATATATATATATATATATATATATATATATATATATATATATATATATATATATATATATATATATTACAGTTTGATGTTTTGGTTTTAATCTATATGTGCCTTGTTGTAAGATCAAGTGAACTTGTTGTCAGGCTAGAGTCAGGATCCATTGTGAGATCCTAGCCCAGTAGCGTCCCGGGTCCCGTGGATTCGGGGTGTTACAATCAAGATATGCATTTGATATCCGGTTATTGTAACCGGATATATATTTTTATTTTTTTTAAGAGAATAAATTGCATACCGTTTTTTAACTTTCAAGAGCTCCGGAACACCCTTGAAGATCGTTCCACGGGATTCGCTTTTTAAATTGGAACTACACTACGCAGTCTAGTGACTTGCCCAGGATGATAGTACTATTTATTAATGTTCCGTTGGATACTTTAATAGTAGTTTATCGTTCCCCGCCTCCCCGGCATTTTAGTTTGTATTATTAATTTACTTTAACAACTGTTCTTTTAACTGGTATGCGACTTTAACCATTTAACCACATACCGATGGTACAATGGTACTTATATAGTAAGTCCTTCTTCTTCCGTTGGATACTTTAATAGTAACCCTTCTTCTTCCTTCTTCTTTATTTATTTCTTTCTTTCTTTCTTTCTTCCTTTCCTTCTCTTTAGCTTAGGATTTCACAAGTTGAATAGCTTAGGATTTCACAAGTTGAATCTTGTGTGTTGGAGCTACTAGGCATATATTGATGTTTATATGTATATATATGTGTATGTGTATGGCTGTTGGATGATGAAGACGTGAGTAATTGAGTGAAGGACCGAAGAGAAGGCGGGAATCATCATTCTGCACTACATTCCGCCCCTGCGCCCCTGTGCCGCCGCCCCTACGTCGAGAGTGTCACCTCCCCTGCGTGGGAGTGCCGCCGCGCCTGCTCCTCCTGTTGCTTCGCCCCTGCGTCCTTCTTGTCACGCAGGTGCGTCTTGTACATGACCTACCTAGAGTGGTACGGATCCTTTCCTTTCTTAGAATGAGCGGGTTAGTGGCATGCTAGGTGTGTGTATGAGGATAGGATGATGATGAGTATGATATCGATATGTGCCGGTTATGGCTTTGAGGTTTAGTAGGTGGTTGAGGTTTATAGGTTGGATATGATCCTTAAGGATCCCTTGGGTCTAGGTGACCCCTTTGATTGATAGGAGATTTGATATCTCTATATGCCTTGTTATTAGGCAGTGTTGTTCTCCGGATAGGAGCTGATCGTGGTTGAGTATACCATGAGGTTGAGGTAAGTCCGTAGGGCTTACTTAGCTACCATCCTTATATCGGATGTTTGCATGAGTGGTGTTTGTTATGTGCTTTATAGCACGCGATGTTGATTATTACCTACCTATGGTTTAGTGACCGCCCATTGTAGTGGTTGTGACAACCTGCCTTTCATCCCGTTGAGGAGTCTGGAAGGTTCTCTGTAGTCAGGCCAGATCTGGTATACGGGTTGGGCACTCCCTACTCCCTTATGGTATACGGGAGGGTGTTCCAATACCCACTCCAGCTGGCTATAGCACGTAGAGGCGAGGATTATATATATCCCCCGTGTCACACACACACACACACACACACACACATATATATATACACGATTTGAATGTTGGACTATATAAAGATGATTAACCGGGTAAATGTGTGACAACATGATTATGTGTTTATGATTCCATGACTTGTGTTTGTGCTTATGCATTATCTTATATATGAATGGTTAGCTAACGGTTATATATCATGTTGTAGATGATTTGCAGGTTAGGAGAACTGCAGAGTGATCCAGATGGGGTGATCCGCTGAGGGCTCCGTACACTAGGATTATGCGTGGGTTATGGGATGTTTTGTTATGTATAGATACATGTTTGGTTTGTACTCAGCGGTACTTGTGTATACCTTTTGATATATATATATATATATATTACAGTTTGATGTTTTGGTTTTAATCTATCTGTGTGTTGTAAGATCCAGTGAACTGTTGTCAGGATAGAGTTAGGATCCATTGTGAGCTAGCCCGGTAGCACCCCGGGGCCCGTGGATTCGGGGTGTTACAATCAAGATATGCATTTTGATACGGGGTTAGCCGTCAGTTGGCCCGATCTTTCAACACCAAGACTCGCAATGAAGAAAATGGATAAAAAGATGAAAACTTGAAATAAAAAGATGGAGGAATGATCCAATGATTGTGAAGGATCGATAGATGGATAGATCTGGTCGAACCCTTAAGGCAACCAAGAGCACGATAGGGAAACAAAGGCCCTAACACACAACTTGGAATGACTTGAAGAAGCCCTTCCGCTATAATCTCACACAGAGGGGAAATCGATTGTCCCCAAAGCACGAGAAGTCACCCGGAGATGATTGAGAGCACCAACTTGCCAATCCAAGTGACACAACTCAAAACAACGACAAAGTTGCTGGGCAAACGGATTCCGCTCACACAGTAAGGTGTCTCGATTCCACGAGAAGAATATGGTATAGAAGAGAAACAATACTCGAAAGTACTTGTGTTTAATTCATTCAAAGGTGAGTGAAAATGACGTCCACCTTAGACCTTATATAGGCTAGAGGTGCGTCATCTAGGGTTTCTTATGGGCTATGGGCTTGATCCAAGATCGAGCCCAATCTAGCTTAAAGAAATAAGATCAAATCTCCAAGAGATAAGATCAAAAATAAAAGAGAAAATAAAATAAACTGATGGGCTGAACTAAAGAGTCTTAAAATCCCAAAACGAATAATTAAAAGCAAGCCCATCTTTTATTTAAAAGATGTCCAAGAATGGGCTTTAAAACAAAAAACAAGTTGGGTCTAATTTAGCCACTTAAATTACTCCGAAATCTTCTTCCTTCAAATGCAGCCCGACGTGCTTCTTCTTCATACGGATCAAGTGGATCACGGCCCATTCTCTCCTCCAAATCTCGGCCATGATCTCGGTTGTCTCTCTCATGATCTCGGCCGTCTCTCTCCATATCTCAGTCGAGCTCTCTCTTCACATCTCGGTCGAGATCGTCTCCATGGGTAACTCGTCTCCTCTTGCTACTAGGCCCATCAGTGTAAGGGAGTGAAGTCGAGCTAAGGGATGCTCCTGCATCACATTTGATATCCGGTTATTGTAACCGGATATATATTTTTATTTTTTTTAAGAAAATAAATTGCATACCATTTTTTAACTCTCACGAGCTCCTGAACACCCTTGAAGATCGTTCCAGGGGATTCGCTTTTTAAATTGGAACTACACTACGTAATCTAGTGACTTGCCCAGGATGATAGTACTATTTATTAATGTTCCGTTGGATACTTTAATAGTAGTTTATCGTTCCCCGCCTCCCCGGCCTTTTAGTTTGTATTATTAATTTACTTTAACAACTGTTCTTTTAACCGGTATGCGACTTTAACCATTTAACCACATACCGATGGTACAATGGTACTTATATAGTAAGCCCTTCTTCTTCCGTTGGATACTTTAATAGTAAGCCCTTCTTCTTCCTTCTTCTTTTTTTCTTTCTTTCTTTCTTTCTTTCCTTCTCTTTAGCTTAGGATTTCAATAGTTGAATCTTGTGTGTTGGAGCTACTAGGCATATATTGATGTTTATATGTATATGTGTATGACTGTTGGATGATGAAGACGTGAGTAATTGAGTGAAGGACCGAAGAGAAGGCGGGAATCATCATTCTGCACTACATTCCGCCCCTGCGCCCCTGTGCCGCCGCCCCTACGTCGAAGTGTCACCTCTCCTGCGTGGGAGTGCCGCCGCGCCTGCTCCTCCTGTTGCTTCTCCCCTGCGTCCTTCTTGTCACGCAGGTGCGTCTTGTACATGACCTACCTAGAGTGGTAGGGATCCTTTCCTTTCTTAGAATGAGCGGGTTAGTGGCATGCTAGGTGTGTGTATGAGGATAGGATGATGATGAGTATGATATCGATATGTGCCGGTTATGGCTTTGAGGTTTAGTAGGTGGTTGAGGTTTATAGGTTGGATATGATCCTTAAGGATCCCTTGGGTCTAGGTGTGACCCCTTTGATTGATAGGAGATTTGATATCTCTATATGCCTTGTTATTAGGAAGTGTTGTTCTCTGGATAGGAGCTGATCGTGGTTGAGTATACCATGAGGTTGAGGTAAGTCCGTAGGGCTTACTTAGCTACCATTCTTATATCGTATGTTTGCATGAGTGGTGTTTGTAATGTGTTTTATAGCACGCGATGTTGATTATTACCTACCTATGGTTTAGTGACCGCTCATTGTAGTGGTTGTGACAACCTGCCATTCATCCTTTTGAGGAGTCTGGAAGGTTCTCTGTAGTCAGGCCAGATCTGGTATACTGGTTGGGCACTCCCTACTCCCTTATGGTATACGGGAGGGTGTTCTAATACCCACTCCAGCCGGCTATAGCACTCAGAGGCGAGGATTATATATCCCTCGTGTCACATATATTCATATACATATACATATATATATATATACGATTTGAGTGTTGGACTATATAAAGATGATTAACCGGGTAAATGTGTGACAACATGATTATGTGTTTGTGATTCATGACTTGTGTTTGTGCTTATGCATTATCTTATATATGAATGGTTAGCTAACGGTTATATACCGTGTTGTAGATGCTTTGCAGGTTAGGAGAACTGCAGAGTGATCCAGATGGGGTGATCCGCTGAGGGCTCCGTACACTAGGATTATGCGTGGGTTATGGGATGTTTTGTTATGTATAGATACATGTTTGGTTTGTACTCAGCGGTACTTTTTTATACCTTTCGATATATATATTACAGTTTGATGTTTTGGTTTTAATCTATCTGTGCCTTGTTTTAAGATCCAGTGAACTTGTTGTCAGGCTAGGGTCAGGATCCATTGTGAGATCCTAGCCCAGTAGCGCCCCGGGTCCCGTGGATTCGGGGTGTTACAAAGTTGGTATCAGAGCCTTAGGTTGACAACAATGGCACTTGCAATCTGCGATAAAGGTCGAATAGATAAATAAACAGAACCCGAAAGGGGTCTGACTTTTCAAAAGGTTTGGTTTTGAAATGAGTACAAATGTTTTAGGATAGTGTGTACGGGAAGCCATCACCCCTCTGAGGAACTCGACAATATATATATATATATATATAGGGTCAGGATCCGGTAGGAACCACCCTTAGAGTAGGGAAAACAAATATCCTATTTTTGGGTTATCCCAAAAATAAACGTTGAATGAATTGATTCCCATTGACTAGTAAAACATTTTGTTGAACATTTACATCATTAAGAAACTCTCTTTGTCATCTTCTTCTGGAAACGAAAAATTATTGAGGTTTTTTTGAACAAAATTAAGGTTAGGCTTGTTTACATCATTAAGAAACAATTTGTATGTTTTATTTTCTGAAATACTGTCGACTATTTGTTTTGCTGTTTATGATCGTTATTTTTATTACTATAATGTGGTATATTTGATCGTTATTTTTATTCGTTATATTTATTCTCAATTTCAATCGTTAATTTTGTTTAATAATATTAGTCGTTATTTATTTCCAGTCGTTAAAATTGAACAATGATTTTCACTCGTTAAATTTCTAAGGGTCTTAAAATATGACTTTTGGTGTAGTCGTTAGATTCATAAATTTTTTGACTTTCACTCGTTAAAATTTTTGATCGTTATTTTTATTACTGTAATGTGGTATATTTGATCGTTATTTTTTATACTTGAAATTGGTATTTGATCGTTACTTTTTATAAATACTTATTTTAACGATCACTCTTATATTTGGTAGGCTTGTATCTAAATTAACGATCTTAAAAATACATATTAACGATCACTCTTATATTTGATCGTTAATAAATTTTATAAGAAATTTAATTGTTAAATTTGTTAGATTGGTCGTTAAAATTTGTTTTGGTAGTTAAAATAAGAAAAAAGACAATTTAACCACCAATTTTTCTCTATAAAATTTTAACGACCCACAAAATTTTAACGATGACTATATTAATTATATAAAAAACATTTTAACGAACAAAATTTCTCTATAAAATATAATAACGACCCAATATGAAAATAATGTATTACCATAATTTGGTCGTTATTATATTTTATAGAGAAATTTTGGTCGTTAAAATATTTTTATCATAATTCTATTAGAGGCAATATAATATTCTCATTAATTATTACCATAAACAATGTTAAATCTTGGACGTTCATCTATATTAATCCAACGGCTATTATAAGTCCCTATTCCCTACTCTAAGAGAGGTTCCTACATGATCCTAACTCTCTCTCTATATATATATGTATATATAGATATATATATATATAGAGAGAGAGAGAGAGAGAGTTAGGATCATGTAGGAACCTTTTTTAGAGTAGGGAGTAGGAACATCTACCATCCGTACTATTGTTTTGTGTGAACGTCCCTGATTAACATTTGTATTTGGTAATATGGAAATAATTATTGATCAAGATATTCTATTGCCTAAATTAGATGTTAATAATATACCAATTAAGTTAAAAAAAATGCTATATTCAATATTCACAATCGTTTTCATCTAATCACCTGCTTAAACCAAACTAAAATTATAATGACCTAACAAATTAACGACTATAATTTTAAACGCCGGCAAAACTTTATTAATATAGTTAACGACCGTAATTTTAATAACTTAACAAATTAGCGACCTAAAATTATAATGACCTAACAAATTAACGAGCGTAATTTTAACGGCTTAACAAATTAACGACCTAAACATATTTAATCACCGGCGAAACTTTATTAATCTAGTTAACGACCGTAATTTTAACGACCTAACAAATTAACGACCTAAAATAATAATGACTTAACAAATTAACGACCGTAATTTGAACGGCTTAACAAACTAACGACCTAAAACATATTTAACCGCCGGCGAAACTTGATTAATCTAGTTAATGATCGTAATTTTAATGACCTAAAATTATAATGACCTAAAAAATTAACGACCGTAATTTTAATGGCTAAACAAATTAACGACCTAAAACTATAACAAATTAACGACCGTAATAGCCCACTAATTTCCACCAAAATTTTAACGACCTAACAAATTAACGAACGTAATTTTAATACCTAACGACCAGTTGATACATAACGACCGGTTGGTTATATTTTAACGATCATCACATATATAATTTAACGTTCGTGATGATAAAACCAGGCGTTTATATTTTGTTACAATAAATGTGGAAATTTGTTAGTCAAAATGAATATATATTCTTTCCAAATTTAACGATATATTATAGGCTAGTGAATTAAATATGAACAATCCAATAAAACTCACCTATTTAAGCTTAATATGGTCCTTCCATCATGGACGTTCAATATTTGATCTGACGGATGTTAGGAGTTCCTACTCCCTACTCTAAGAGAGGTTCCCACCGGATCCTGACCCTATATATATATATATATATATTACCTTATGTGATGTTGTGATTGACCATCAATATTATATATATATATATATATATATATATATATATATATATATATATATATATATATATATATATATCTATACATATGACATATATATAGCCTTCTAAATTAGGTGTGTATACCCTGCAGATGGTTCGGACTAGAGCCTTATCTACAGTTGGAAGAGGTGGGGGTAGACCCCCTCTTCCTCTAGTAACGATAGGACAAGGTCAGATTCCCGCTGTTGATCCACCTGTAGCGGAGGAGGTCCATGAGGATGTTGCTGAGAGTGTCGTCTTTGAGACTTGGAACGGCATGACTGGGAGACAGAGACCACAACGAGTCCAGTCAGATGACTCAGATCATGTCTCGATGGGGGACTAGAGTTCCGCGCGTACATTAGACGAGTGGAGGAGGCTGCCAGAGCGGGTAGACGTGCCCCGGATCTGCCGGCACATGAGGGATCGTCTGAGAGATCCCATGTAGTGACTCAAGTGCCAGTTGTACCGTCACGTGCTACTGAGATTACTCGAGTTACAGAGGAGCATAGAGGGCCTCAACCAGATACTTGGTTGAAGGCATTTCATCAGATGAGAGTACCCCCTTTCTATGGGAAGGTGGGGTTAGAGGTGGAGTTGTGGATTGGACATGTAGACTAAGCTCTTGAGTCTATTAGATGTCCAGCGGACCGACAAATAGAGTTAGTGCAGACTCTATTCCGAGACTTGGCACAACACTGGTGGAGATCCGTGCGGGGTCAGGTTACTAGCTATGACTAGATGAGGAGTTTGATCAGAGAGCGTTTCTACCCTGCCTCATTGAGGAGGGAGAAACTGTGGGATTTTGTTGAGGTTGGCTTTGAGGACGTACCAGTCTCTGAGGTGATCAGGAGATTTCAGGAGGAGCTGGCCTTGTTGGGCCCAACTGCATCTCCTACTAATCAGCATGTGTATCTCTTTTCCCGACGACTGAGGGATGCCACCCAGACCTATATGGCGGGATTTCACTGTGTCCCTGATGGACTATCGGGATTGAGCCTCCGATTATGAGAGGGAGCAGGCTGGATAGAGGAGATCTTCTCAGACCGGAGGGTCTGAGAAGAGACAACGGACTGGACAAACCAGTGGTGCTGGTGGAGTTGCTAGTTCAGGGCGAGGCCAGAGACGCTAGAGTTATTCCTCACCTTCACCGGTTGCAGATAAGAGACAACAATGCTATAACTGTGGTGATCCTGGACATATGCTACCAGAGTGCACGAGGCCGTTAGTGACTTGCTTTACTTGTGGCAGACCAGGTCACAGAGTTGTCTTTTGTAGACATGGCGGAGCTTCATCACAACATATTTCTTCTCTTGCCAGTGTAGCAGGGGTGGGCAGAGGCCACCTCAGTAGCAGACACATGGACAGTAGAGTGTCCCAGATCGTCCTACTACTCAGGGATCTACTCCTGGGTCGAGTAGAGGTAGAGGTCGTGGTGGGAGTACCACTAACACTAGAGGAGCTCAGGGTAGAGTTTTTGAGTTGAGGAGTGTAGAGGAGCTAGCTGCACCAGCTGCTACAAGTACCATTTTGATTCATGGTTTACCTGTTAGAGTTTTATTTGATACTAGAGCGACAAATTCATTTATATCTGATGCATGGGTTGAGCGTTTGAGTCTAGTTACGACTGAGGGGATACCCTTTAGTATAGGGTTACCCGATGGTAGTAGGGTCAGAGGTACCCGTGAGATACGTGATTTTCCCATTTGTGTAGGGACTCGTGTGTTACTTGTTGACTTCTTTGTTATGCCGTTAGTGCATGAGGAAGTCATTTTGGGTTTGGATTTGATGGATATACATCATGCGGTATTAGACGTAGGTAGGAGGACCGTGCCACTCTCTACCGAGTTAGATCAGATAAAGGTTTTCCGAGGTTGGGACCTTGGGAAGTCAGGCATGGTGATCAGCGCGGTACATGCAACGAGATTGATTGCACAGGGTTGTGAGGCCTTATGGTGTTATGCCATGAAGGAGGGGGAGAGTCCAGCATTAGAGGGTATCCCAGTGGTCTGTGAGTTTACAGATGTGTTTGCTGAGCCGTCCAGTTTGCCGCCTCAGAGGAGTGTAGACTTTGGCATTGAGTTAGAGCCTGGTACAAGACCGATCTCGAAGGCCCCATATCGTATGGCGCCTGTCGAGATGTTGGAGCTGAAGAAGCAACTCGAGGAGTTGGCTGAGAAGGGTTTCATCCGCCCTAGCGTATCCCCGTGGGGAGCACCTGTCCTCTTCGTGCGGAAGAAGGACATATCGTTGATACTGTGTATCGACTACAGAGAGCTGAGCAAGGTGACCATCAAGAACAAGTATCCATTGCCCCGTATTGACGACTTGCTAGATTAGCTTCAAGGAGCGACGGTGTTCTTCAGGATTGACCTACGCTCAGGGTATCACCAGCTGAGGGTGAGAGATCAGGATGTGCACAAGACAACATTCGGACCTGGTATGGACACTACGAGTTTGTTGTGATGCCATTTGGGCTTACGAATGCCCCAACAGTCTTTATGGAGTTGATGAACAACATATTCATCGACTTC
>CM008282.1:31230150-31343648 GCA_002319775.1 Fagopyrum tataricum
AAGTGTTCATAGGCAACTTTAAGTCACTACTAAGATCAAATCATGCAAGCATCACATAGTGTTTGCTATTTGCAAGCATGAATCAATCTAGCTTAGCATGGTTAAACACAAAGAAAGCATGTAATCCATCCTTTCGGCCCTAGCTATACATACTCTAGCATGCTTCTAAACAATCATCACCATTAATAGAATTACCTTGCGAGTCTCATCCACAATGAGCGGCAAAAAGAAATGTAAAATCATGTTTAAAACTAAACAACGCGTATAAGAGGAACAATCTAGATCATGAATCTAGCATCCGACATTCATATTAGAAACAAATAATGATTAAATATGCTAAATTGACTAAAATGCATTGATACTCATTTATTCCTAAGGCACAACATCAATTCAAGAGGACATAGTTTGGACGGTCGGGTATCCCGAGTATCATCTTGATTTCTTCAAGATCTAACTTGATCTTTGCATTAGCTAACTTGAATATGATATAAGGATTCTTCGGTCTACCTTCGAGATAGGTGATGCTGAGGGTAGACAAGAACTTCAAAGTAAGATCCTCATAGGTTTCTACCTTTCTTATGATAAATTCCCCAAGACCTATGCTAATGAACATGACCATGATGTCATTTCTCATGACTAAAACTTCCAAGTCTTGATGGTTGACCGGATAGGCAACTTCCTTAACTTCTTGTAATTTTCTCTAAATTATTTTGGCACGGTGGTCGTCATTTTCTCTATCACCGGCTCTTCCATAAGCACATCTTGGGGAATTTCGTATTTCTCTACCATAAGGTTCTTTCCTTTGGGACTCTTTACCTTAGGACTCTTGACCATTTTGACCGCAATCTTGGTTTTATGTGCTATTTTGATGATATTGGTACCTATGATAACAAGAAGAATATTAAACCAAGGAATACAAGGATAATTCATGGAAATTTTTTACCTATTTTTAGACGAGTTATGTTAACAATTGAAGCATGACCAAGTCCATGTAAAACACACAAAGATAGTCAACAATGCATAGCCATAAAAATCAATCTCATGCTCAATCATCCAACACACTTTCATACTCAAAACCTTCAAGATCAACTTTTGATAAATAACAAGTATCTATAGAAAGTATCAATATCCTCAAACAATTATAAAATAAACATGCAATTTCAACAAGACAAATCTCAAAAATCCATAGTCAACTCCACATGCATGAGAAGGAACGAATCAAACAACTCGGTCAAAATAAATTCATCAATTGGATTCATGCAACCAAGTGAATCTCTCGGCCTACTCATGACACTACTCTAAACTGATTTCAATTCTCAATCAAGTAACTTTCATCAACAAATCAACAATTTATCATCAATTCCAAGTCTCTAACTTAAGAATTTCAATCATAGCTCTCAATTGAAAAACTTAAGATGAAAAACAAGAAAACATACCTTTTTGTTGAATTAGGAAGCCTCTAAGAACATTGAGAAACCTTAAAGCACAAAATTTTCTCACTAGAAAAACATTTCAAGAGAAGAGAGAATTTGAGAGCAATTGTATAGAAGAGAGTGAAAGGGAGTATTTTTGTTCTATGAATGGGGTACATATAGGTGGAGAGAGGTAAAGAAGGATAGAATTTAGGCATATGACCGTTGAACATTTAAAGGAAGGAATAAAATCTTACCAAAAATCTTTAACTAGCCGTTAGAGAGAAAAAGAACCAGCCGGCATGCGCTAGGTGCTGCGACTCAATCGAGTCGGCCTTCTTCGTCCGAGCGAGTCGTCGACACCAGAACTTTGCTCGATCTGTTGACTCATCACGCTTACTTTGGCTCGACCGGAGTGTCTTTTCTCTGGCTCGATTGATCTAACAACTTTCTCTCCCTATGAGTTTATTTTTGCTTGATTTTTCTTGGTATAACCTTCCAAATATCCTTGAGAATTCGTTATTATCTTCACAAGATTGTCAACACAAAACCCCAGTTTTATTTAAACAAAAACTACAAAAATGAAAATAAAACATACGAATGGGTATACTTTCTTTTTCCATCCCTTGTTCTTGCAACATGTCCTCCTAGTGAACCATTTCTTCAAACGTTCTAATGGTTTTACTAGAGGTCTCTTCTTTGTGGATTCAAAGCTTGAATTCGGTTTTCCTTTCTTAGGAGGCTCTTACTCCTTGAACAACTCTATAACATATAGCTCTTCAAACTCATCTTCACTTGAGCTATCTTCATCAACCAATTTGATTTATGGTTTTGGTGTAAAATATTTGAAGTACCTTACTTGTTCTCCTTCCATGTTAAAGAATAGAATGACACTCTTCACATCAATTTGAGCTTCGACGGTGGCTAAGAAATCTCTCCCAAAATAATAGGACATCTTTCATCCTCTTTAATATCCAACACCACAAAATCGATTGGTAAGATGAACTTTACAATCCTTATTGAAACATCTTCTAGAATTCCGGTGGGGTGATTGAACTTCTATTCGCCACAAATAGAACCTTCATCGGATTTTGTTCTCCAATCTTTTAGCAAGAGAGAGATGAATAAAACTTACACTTGCACCAAGATCACAAATGCATCCACGGAATGAGGTCTAAACCGTAGATCAACCATGAACTTCCCCAAATATTCTTCCTTTTTTTAATCTTTATCATCTTATCTTGATGATTGATATGGTAGGTTGATTCACTCATCATAGCCACTTCTTCTAATTCATCCAAGCTCTTCTTGTTTGAAAATATCTCCTTTAAGAACTTCCCATAGGATGACATAGTCTTGAGAGCTTCAACAAAAGGAATGTTAAGATGCAACTCACTCATCCTCTCAAGAAATCTTCCAAATTTCTTATCAAGCAATGCCTTGGCTTTCTTTTGAGGAAAAAGAATTTGAGGCTTGGGTGTTGTTGAAGCTAGTCTTTTTGGTTGAACATCTTCCTTTCTAGCTTTCTCCTCACCAGACTCCTCTTCGTGCACTTTCTCCTTTCCTTTGCTTGTTACAACCGGCTTAATTGGAGGTATTGACTCTACTTATCTTCCACTTCTCAATGTTGTTGCTTTACAAGACTCCTCTTGGACCATATTGTAACACCCCAAATCCGCGGGACTTGGGGTGCTACTGGGCGAGACCTCACAATGGGTCCCGACCCTTAGCCTGACAACAATTTCACCGGACCTTCCAACATGACACAAATAAAGGCGAAACTCAAATATGTTTTTAAAGTATGCGGAAACGAAAAGTAAGATACTACAACTTGGAAACTCAGCCGAGTCCTCAAAACAACATAAATAGATCCGAATTCTAAACATACGACAATATCCATAAACAAGAATATGAAACGTGACTCAAATACATCCCCGTCCTATAATGTACGGAGACCCCGGCTGTCCACTCCTCCACCTCATTCGGCGGCATCCCTAACCTGCAAGTCAACTACATATGGTTTTAAACCGTTAGCTCATATTCTAGGTATTAGAAAAGCGATGAAGGCACAAACACATCCATACACAAAACTTAAATCACACAAGCCCGGTTTATTATCTTTCATTATTAAGTCGTATTCCATTCTAGTTCAACTTCTGTTGTGACACGAGACCTCAGTGGTCTCGCCTCGGTCCCTTACCGGCAAGGAATGGTGCAGATGCATCCGCCCGTATACCCGCCGGACTCGTCGCCGAAAAACCTCCTAGACCCCGCCAGGGCTAGGCAGATGATATCACCACCCGATTATCATACACTTGGGCCAATACATATATATATATATATATAAAGTCGGTGGTCCAAATTACCGGTTTAATTGTTATAACATAACATAACACACACCACCAAACACACATCAATGCTAATACAAACAATACGAGCTAAGTAATCCGGAGACTTACCTCGTCCCAAACGCTAACTCACACAACGCTCACGCTTCCCTCGGGAAGAAGTACTCAACCTGTTCACAACAAGGTATCCGTAAAAACCCGCTCAACTCGAGAAGTCTAGGACTTCTACACAAATGATCTACGCAGGATCATTTGACTCACATTCTAGGACTGCATCCTAGAGTCTACTATAATTACCGTCAATAATGACGTAAAAGCCAACGAGGTCTAAACATGCTCATCACATTCTCCTAAGGTCCCAAAAGCCACTACTTGGCATTTCCTCTAAGTTATGCTAGTTCCAACCTATTATGATACTAGTAAACATAACTAGATCGATATGGATGCATGGATTTTATCGGGCTTCGGAATCTAGCATCAAACTACACAATTTAGCCCATACGCTAAATTGATCATCAAATATATAATATCGAAACCTAAAATAAAACTCATTTATAAAACCCGAGGTTAAAAACCGCTAATACATTTTCCGGGGCAAGTATACGTTTTCCAAACTCATGAGTCATCATCCGTAATTAAAACCTTGGGGCAATTTCCGACAAAAACCCAACAGAGGGTATAATTGCAACAAATTCAGAAATCTGGGTCAAAACTGCAATAACACAAAACACTGGGTACATTTTGCAATTAACATGAAACTGAAGGGGCCGAAATGTAAATATACCAAAAGTGAGGGAGCCCGACTGTAATTAAGCCCAAAGGTTTCTCCGGCCGGTTCTGCGGCGTTTCCCCCGGCGGCGACTGGGTTGCTGGCCGCTCCAAGCTTCCTCCGGTATGTGGCGGCCCTGATGGTGATGCTCCCGATGGATCCCGTGGCGTCCAGGCGATGGCGAGGCTGCGGACGTGGCTCCGGGTGGCGATCGAGAAGCGAGAGAAGGTGACGATGGTGTTGGCCGGCGTATGAACTGTTAGGGGGGGGAGAGACGGAGGGAGATGTGGTGGTGGTGGTCTCCGGGGAGAAACAGAGGGGAGCAAGGAGAGGTGGCGGGGAGCCGCAGAGGTAGTGTGAGGAGGTTTGATGGGGTGCAGAGGTGGTGGCCGGCAGCTGGGGAGGAAGGAGAGTGAACGGCGGTGGAGAACGGCGAGAGGAGAGGACGAACGAGGGAGAGAGGAGGCGGGCGTGGAGTCTGCAGAGGCTGGGAGAGGTGAAGCGAGAGAGAAGAGTGGGCCGAATGTGGGAGAGAGAGAGAAGAAGAGGGGGACGGCTCACTGCTGGGACAGAGGAGGGAGCAAGGCCGAGGGGTCGGGGCCGCTGCAGGAACGAGAGGTCGGGGTAGGGGCGGCAGCGTGCTCCTGCAGGGGTATGGGCGGGAGGAGCTGCTAGGCTAGCTCCAGAAAAGAAAAAAAAAGAAGGAAGAAAGAAAAGGAGAAGCAGCGGGCGGGAAGGAAAGAGGAAAGAAAAAAAAAACGAAAAGAAAGGAAAAAAGAGAAAAGAAAAAGAAAAAGAAAAAGGAAAAAGGAGAAAAAAATAAAAAAAAAATAAAAAAAAATAAAAAAATTAGGAGTAAGTAATCCGAAACCCGGAACCGGAAAAGTTTCGACTCGGGAAACTTTTCCAACGTTTTTACAAAAAAAAAAAACCCGGATATACGGGAACGTATTCCAAACCGAATAAATACTCGGGAAAGATCCATAAAATGCTCTTAGTCCGGAATAAAATTCCCGGGCGTTACAACTAACCCCCCTAAAAACAAGTTTCGTCCCGAAACTTGCCAAACCCAACATTCTCCAACATCCCCGTCTTGTAACCCCGTAGAACTCAAAAAAGGTACACTATCGGCTCTATGGCGGTCTATCCATAAACAAGAATATGAAACGTGACTCAAATACATCCCCGTCCTATAATGTACGGAGACCCCGGCTGTCCACTCCTCCACCTCACACGGCGGCATCCCTAACCTGCAAGTCAACTACATACGGTTTTAAACCGTTAGCTCATATTCTAGGTATTAGAAAAGCGGTGAAGGCACAAACACATCCATACACAAAACATAAATCACACAAGCCCGGTTTATTATCTTTCATTATTAAGTCGTATTCCATTCTAGTTCAACTTCTGTTGTGACACGAGACCTCAGTGGTCTCGCCTCGGTCCCTTACCGGCAAGGAATGGTGCAGATGCATCCGCCCGTATACCCGCCGGACTCGTCGCCGATAACCTCTTAGACCCCGCCAGGGCTAGACAGATGATGTCACCGCCCGTTATCATACACTTGGGCCAACACACACACACACACACACACACACACACACACACACACACACACACACACACACACACACACACACACACACACACACACACATATATATATATATATATATATATATATATATATATATATATATATATATATATATATATATATATATATATATAAAGTAGGTGGTCCTAATTACCGGTTTAATTGTTATAACATAACATAACACACACCACCAAACACGCATAAATGCTAATACAAACAATACGAGCTAAGTAAGTCCGGAGACTTACCTCGTCCCAAACGCTAACTCACACAACGCTCACGCTTCCCTCGGGAAGAAGTACTCAACCTGTTCACAACAAGGTATCCATAAAAACCCGCTCAACTCGAGAAGTCTAGGACTTCTACACAAATGATCTACGCAGGATCATTTGACTCACATTCTAGGACTGCATCCTAGAGTCTACTATAATTACCATCAATAATGACGTAAAAGCCAACGAGGTCTAAACATGCTCATCACATTCTCCTAAGGTCCCAAAAGCCACTACTTGGCATTTCCTCTAAGTTATGCTAGTTCCAACCTATCATGATACTACTAAACATAACTAGATCGATATGGATGCATGGCTTTTATCGGGCTTCGGAATCTAGCATCAAACTACAATATTTAGCCCATACGCTAAATTGATCATCAAATATATAATATCGAAACCTAAAATAAAACTCATTTATAAAACCCGAGGTTAAAAACCGCTAATACATTTTCCGGGGCAAGTATACGTTTTCCAAACTTATGGGTCATCATCCGTAATTAAAACCTTGGGGCAATTTCCGACAAAAACCCAACAGAGGTAGTGTGAGGAGGTTTGATGGGGTGCAGAGGTGTTGCCGGCAGCTGGGGAGGAAGGAGAGTGAACGGCGGTGGAGAACTGCGAGAGGAGAGGACGAACGAGGGAGAGAGGAGGCGGGCGTGGAGTCTGCAGAGGCTGGGATAGGTGAAGCGAGAGAGAAGAGTGGGTCGAGTGTGGGAGAGAGAGAAGAAGAGGGGGATGGCTCACTGTTGGGACAGAGGAGGGAGCAAGGCCGAGGGGTCGGGGCCGCTGCAGGAACGAGAGGTCGGGGTAGGGGCGGCAGCGTGCTCCTGCAGAGGTGGGAGGAGCTGCTAGGCTAGCTCCAGAAAAGAAAAAAAAAGAAGGAAGAAAAAAAAGGAGAAGCAGAGGGCGGGAAGGAAAGAGGAAAGAAAAAAAAAGAAAAGAAAGGAAAAAAGAGAAAAGAAAAAGGAAAAAGGAGAAAAAATAATAATTAAATAAAAATAATATAAAAAAATAATTTAAAATTAGGAGTAAGTAATCCGAAACCCGGAACCGGAAAAGTTTCGACTCGGGAAACTTTTCCAACGTTTTTACGGAAAAAAAATAAAAAAAATACGGATATATGGGAACGTATTCCAAACCGAATAAATACTCGGAAATGATTCATAAAACGCTTTCAGTCCGGAATAAAATTCCCGGGAGTTACACATATTGCAACTCTCCCTAGGGTTTGCCTCGGTATCTCTCGGTAATCCTTTGTTTGCCTTGATAGAATATGCTTTGGATGCTATTTGTTTTTCCATCATCTTTTGTCCCTTCTCTAATACTTCCACCTTCCGAAAGAGTTTCTACATCATTTGCTTCATCTCAACCTCTCAGCTTGGCCTATTTCCTTGTTGCTTGGTGGAGGTACGTACATTTACTTGTTGTTGTTCTCTTTGGTAGGGTTGTTGGCTTTTATTGTTGTATTGTGGGCTTCTCTCATATCATCCATATCAAGCTTGTTCTTGCTTGAATTCCATTCTCCTAAGATAAGACTCACAATTACATATCTTATGATCAATATTATGGCAATATTTACAAGAAATAGTTTTAGAAGAAGAGATCTCCCTTTTGCTTCTATGAGCTTATTCAATTAGGCCACTTGTACTTGAATGGCATCCATCTTGGCATCTCTTGCCACTTCTTCATTGACCTTTTAGAGCTTCCTTTGTCTTGAGTATCTCTCACAATGCTTCGCTCGTTTGTCAATGAATTCCCAAGCTTCATCGACAACCATCTCTACAAAAGTACCACCGGATATGAAATCTATCTTATCCCTTGTTGGTTATCTAACCCCTTGTAGAACAACTCTAGTAGCACCACCTTCGGCTCTCCATGATGAGGACACTCCAAGATAAGGTAATTGAATTTCTCCCCTATTTGGTGTAGACAATCTCCTCCTTCCATTTTAAATCTAGCAATTCTTCTTCTCCTCTCGACCGTCCGGTTTGGTGGAAATAATTTGTTCAAGAATTCCTTGAATAGCTCTTCCCGCGTCGTAATACTCCCGGATGGTATGGCTTGATACCATTGTTTGGCCTTGCCCCTAAGAGAGAAATAAAAAAAAACTTAGTTTAAGCTCGGATTTTTCAATACCTCTTATTCTCACGCTTCCGAGCAGTTCGTTGAAGGTTGAGAGATGTAGATGTGGATTTTCACTTGGTCCACCACCAAACTGATTTTGCATGATCATTTGGATGATGGATGACTTTAACTCAAAGTTTTGAGGAACATTGTTCCCAAAGACTACTCCGGGTTGTGAAATGTTCTTGGCCGGGTCCATTCGCTCCACTAGAGTCCTAGATGCGTAGACTCGATCTCCGCCATGTGCTCTTCTTGGCACTTCCCTATATATCTCTTCATAATGCATGGCATCCCTTGCTTCTTGTGCAAGCAATCGAGCTTCAAGCTCCTCTATTCTTGCCCTTTGTTGAGCACCACACTCTCTAGCTCTATCCATCTCTTGGTCTAGATCCATGGCTATTCTTTTCTCTTTTCTTAACTTGGTAACCATCCTTGCTATCTTCAAGTTAATTGGTATTAGCTCTTGGTTCTAGAACTCCTTAGGTGCACCACCTTTGCAACTTGTAATCACAAGCACACATAAAAGTGCAATCAAAAGTAACAAAATAACACTAGCACTCTTATAAACAACTTCACAAAAGTAAGGTTCAACTTCAATAGATCCCAAAAACGGCGCCAAAAACTTGTTGTGTAGTCCGGTTCAACTAGTCAATACACATGCATGACAAGTATACTTTCTAGATGAAGACCATATAAACCCCAAGAGAAAGGGTCGTGTTACCGTAAATATATTATCCTCCCCTTACTCTAAGAAGCTTTACAAGAAAATGCAAGTTTTGTAATATAGAAGGAAAATGTGTGACCAAGTAGTCGACTTAAGGCACTTCAAGAGTGTAAGAGCCTTAGTCTTTAAGAGCTGAACCGGGGTAGCCGCCCCTGCGGGTCCAGAGGGCCGCCCCTGCGGCTGGCTCTGTGTTCCGCCCCTGCGGCTCAGGGAACCCGCCCCTGCGGTTTCCTACGGCTGCAGCCGGCTTTGTTGACCGTTGGACCGTGCTTTACTCTTTCTTCTCTTCCTTTATAAGCTTCTTCCTTGCCTCCTGAGGAAGGGTTTCTTCATCTTCTTCAGCTACTCACGTTCTTCTTCTTCTCTTCTCCTTCTCCTTGATCTTGTGCTTGAATTCTCCTTGGTTTGGAATAGTTTTGTTGTATGGCTTTGATGCTGTTGATGTTGTGTGTTGTTGCTGAGCTTGGGAGCCAGCTGAGGGTGTGGTGTTGATCTCCTCCTTTGTTAGGCCATACAAGTGGTAAGCTCTCATTCTTCTTCTCTTTCGTTCTTTCTTTTTCCTTTTCTTCTCTTTAACTTAGGATTCCACAAGTGTAATCTTGTGTTAGCTATCCTAGGAATATATTGGTGTTTGTATGAATATATGTGTATGTTCTTGGTTGCTGGGCAATGAAGACGTGAATGGATCACGTGAAGAACCGAAGAGGAACTGCGCCCCAACGCCGCCGCTCCTGCGCCTCAGTGCCGCCGCCCCTGCGTGGGAGTGCCGCCGCGCCTGCGCCTTCCGTCACTCCGCCCCTTTGTCCTTCCTGTCACGCAGGTGCGTCTTGTACAGGATCCACTTAGAGTAGTATAGATCCTTTCCTTTCCTAGTATGAGCGGGTTAGAGGCATGCTAGGTGTGTATATGAGGATAGGATGATCATGATATCGATATGTGCCGGTTATGGCTTTGAGGTTTAGTAGATGTTGAGATTTATAGGTTGGATATGATCCTTATGGATCCCTTGGGTCTAGGTGTGACCCCTTTGATTGATAGGAGATTTGATATCTCTATATGCCTTGTTATTAGGCAGTGTTGTTCTCCGGATAGGAGCTGATCGTGGTTGAGTATACCTTGAGGTTGAGGTAAGTCCGTAGGACTTACTTAGCTACCATCATTATATCGGATGTTTGCATGAGTGGTGTTTGTTATATGCTTTATAGCATGCGATGTTGATTATTACCGACCTATGGTTTAGTGACCGCCCATTTAGTGGCTGTGAGAACCTTCCCTTTTCATCCCGCTGGGAGTCTGGGAGGTTCTCTGTAGTTAGGCCAGATCTGGTATACGGGATGGACCCTTCACCACTCCCATAGGGTATACGGGGTGGGTGCCGTAACCACTCCAGCTGTCTATAGCGATCAGAGGCGAGGATTTTATATTCCTCGTGTCACATACGTTCATATACATGTCTATATACGATTTGAGTGTTGGACTTTATGGAAATAATTAACCGGGTAAATATGTGACAGTATGATTATGTGTTTATGATTCCATGACTTGTGTTTGTGCTGATGCATTATCTTATATATGAATAGTTAGCTAACGGTTATATACCGTGTTGTAGATGCTTTGCAGGTTAGGAGAACTGCCGAGTGATCTAGATGAGGTGATCCGCTGAGGGCTCCGTACACTAGGTTTATGCGAGGGATATGGGGTGATTTTATTGTGTATGGATACATGTTTTGGTTTGTACTCAACGGTATTTTGTAAACCTTTTGATATGTATGTATTACAGTTTGATGTTTGGTTTTAATCTATCTAAGCCTTGTTGTAAGATCCAGTGAACTTGTTGTCACGCTAGGGTCAGGATCCATTGTGAGATCCTAGCCCAGTAGTGCCCCGAGTCCTACGGATTTGGGGTGTTACAAAGTTGGTATAGAGCCTTAGGTTGACAACAATGACACTTGTAATCTGCGATAAAGGTCGAATAGATAAATAAACAGAACCCAAAAGGGGTCTGACTTTTCAAAAGATTTTTTGGTTTGAAATGAGTACAAATATTTTGGGATAGTGTGTACGGAACGCCATCACCCCTCTGAGGACCTCGACAGTATATATATATATATATATATATTACCTTATGTGGTGTTGTGTTTGACTATATATATATCTATACACATGGAATATATATAGCCTTATAGGTTAGGTGTACTTACCCTAGAGATGGCTCAAACTAGAGCTATATCTGCTGGCACAAGAGGGATCATCTGCGAGATCCCATGGAGCTACTCAGGTGCCAGCTGTACAGGCACGTGCTGCCGAGATTGCTCGAGTTCTAGAGGAGCATAGAGGGCCTCGACCAGATACCTGGTTGAAGGCATTTCATCAGATGGGAGTACCCCCTTTCTTTGGGAAGGTGGGGTTAGAGGTGGAGGTGTGGATCGGACATGTAGATTCATCTCTTGAGTCTATTAGATGTCCAGGGGACAGGCAAATAGAGTTAGTGCAGACTCTATTCCGAGACTTGGCACAACACTGGTGGAGATCTGTACGGGGTAAAGTTACCAGTTATGACCAGATGAGGAATATGATTAGAGAGCGTTTCTGCCCTGCCTCATTGAGGAGGGAGAAACTACGGGATTTCGTTGAGGATGGATTTGAGGATGTACCAGTCTTTGAGGCTATCAGGAGATTTCAGGAGGAGCTCGCTTTGCTGGGTCCAGCTGCACCTCCTACGGATCAACATGTGTATCTCTTTTCCAGACGACTGAGGGATGCTACCCGGACATATATGGCGAGATTTCACTGTGAGTCCCTAATGGACTACCTGGACAAAGCCTCTGATTTTGAGAGGGAGCGGGCTGGACAGATGAGAGCTTCTCAGACCGGAGGGTCTGAGAAGAGACAGCGGACAGGGCAGACCAGTGGTGCTGGTGGAGTTGCTAGTTCAGAGCGAGGCCATAGGCGCTAGATGTAAGAGCCTTAGTCTTTCGCACGAGATCGGACCATAGCCAAGATTGGCCAGCCGCACCCGCGGGCACTTGGTGTCGCCCCTCCGGCTTCCCGCCACTGGCTGCTGCCCCTGCGGTTTCCGGCGGCTGCAGCCGGCTTTGTTGACTCCTTTGACCCGTGCTTTACCCTTTACTCTTCTTATTCCTTACCTTAGCTGAGCAAGGGTTCCTTCTTTATCTTTATTCCAGCTCTCACGCCTTGCTTGCCTTCTTGCTCCCTTGCCCTTCCTTGATCTTGTTCTTGTTCTCTTTTGGCTTTGGAAGAGTTTTGAGTGTAACTTGTGTTAGTGGTGGAAGGATGTTGTATGCTGAGCTTGGAAGCCAGCTACTAAGGTGTGTGGTCTTCCCTGCAGCCTAGAACTCCCAAGGTGGTAAGTGATCTTGCTTCCTCTCTTTCCTTCCCTTGATTCCATCTCTTTAGCTTAGGTTTAGATGCATGTATAGGTGTGTTTTAATGTGGGTTTATGTATGTTTATACTTGTATGTAAATTTGGATGAGTGAAGACGTGATTTGATCACGAGAAGAGCCGAAGAGAAGCCGTGGGATAACTTCCTGCGTTGTCGCCGCTCCCGCGGCCAGAAGCCTCCGCCCCCGCGGCACCTGTGTCGCAGCGCCCTCCGCGCCTGCGCCTGCGGTCGCGCCTGCGATCGCCTGTGTTTCGCCCCTGCGTCTCTCCTTCACGCAAGTGCATCTTGTCCCGGTTCTACCTAGAGTTAGGTAGATCCTTTCCTTTCCTAGTATGAGCGGTAGTAGCATGCTAGGTACGAGTATGAGGATAGAATGAGGTTGAGTACGGTATCGTTTATGCCGGTTACGGCTTTGAGTTTTACGAGTTGAAATATGATCCTTATGGATTCCTTGGGTCTAGGTGTGACCCCTGTTATGGATATGAGTGTGATATATGTGTTATACCTTGTTTAGGTTGTGTTGATCTCTAGAGCGGAGCCGTTTAAGTTTGAGTCTGAGACTCCCGAGGTTGAGGTAAGTTCATAAGACTTACTTAGCTGCCATCTCTATATTGGATGTTGCATGAGTAGTGTATGTTTATGCTTGATAGTACGTGCTATGATGTTTACCGACCTATGGTATGGTGACTGTCCATTGTAGGGATGTGACAGCTTTGCCCTGTCATCCCGCGTGGAGACAGGGAGGTTCTCTGCGGACAGGCCAGATATGGAAGTGGGACGGGTACTTGCTCCACTCCCATAGGGTACACGGGAAGTGTGACCAGACCACCACTCCAGCCGGCAACCTCCCCGAGAGGCGAGGGTTATATTCCTCGTGTCACATATGTTCATATTGATATTTATATATATACGATTCGTGTGTTGGACCATTTATATAAAGATAATGAACCGGGTAAATGTGTGATTTCATCTTGTAGTGTTTAGTTTTTCTGATATGTGATTGTGCTTATGCTCATTCTTTATATGTGTATGGTTAGCTAACGGTTTCATACCGTGTTGTAGATCTTTGCAGGTTAGTAGAACTGCAGAGTGATCCAGAGAGGGTGATCCGCTGAGGGCTCCGTACACTGGGATTATTATCGTGGGATATGTGATATTTGATGTACGGATATATGTTTCTTTTGTACTCAGCGGTACTTATGTATTACCTTTCCAGATTTATATATCAGTTTTACGTTTTGTATTTAATCTATCGGTGCCTTGTTGTAAGATTCAGTGAACTTGTTGTCAGGCTAGGGTCAGGATCCATTGTGAGATCCTAGCCCAGTAGCACCTCGAGTCCTACGGATTTGGGGTGTTACAAAGTTGGTATCAGAGCCCAAGTTGACAACAATGCCACTAGTAATATGCAATAAAGTTCGAATAGATAAATAAACAGAACCCGAAAAGGGTATGACTTTTCAAAAAAAAAGTTTTGGTTTTGAAATGAGTACAAAATGTTTTGGAATCTTGTGTACGTGAGCCATTGCCCCTCTGAAGATCTCGACAATATATATATATAGATATTCTGTTGTGATTGATTTGATATATACATACGGCATATATATAGCCTCCTGAGTTAGGTTTACGTCCTCTGCAGATGGTTCAGACTAGAGCCTTACCTGTAGTTGGACGAGGTTCACGAGGACGATGTTGAGAGTGTAGTTTCTGAGACTTGGAACGGCGTAGCTAGGAGACAGGGTCCGCAGCGAGTCCAGTCAGATGACTTGAATTATGTCTCCATGGGAGGACCTCAGTTTCGTGAGTATATCCGGCGGGTAGAGGAGGCTGTCAGAGCGGGTAGACCTATCCCAGATCTGCTAGTACATGAGGGATCATCTGAGAGATGTCATGGGGTTACACAGGTGCCAACTGTACCGGCACTTGCTGTTGAGATTGCTAGAGTTATAGAGGAGCATCGAGGGCCTCGACCAGACAGTTGGTTGAAGACATTTCACCAGATGGGTGTCACCCCCTTTCTATGGGAAGGTGGGGCTTGAGGTTGAGCTGTGGATTGGACATGTGGACTCAGTTCTAGAGTCCATTAGATGTCTAGCAGACAGGCAGATAGAGTTGGTGCAAACTCTGTTCAGAGACTTAGCACAGTACTGGTGGAGGTCTGTACCAGCACAGGTTGACAGTCATGATCAGATGCGGACCATGATCAGAGAGCGTTTCTGCCCTGCCTCACTGAGGAGGGAGAAACTGCGAGATTTTGTTGAGGCTGGATTGGAGGATGTACCAGTCTCAGAGGCTATCAGGAGATTCCAGGAGGAGCTGACATTGCTGGGACCAGTTGCACCTTCTGTGGATCAGCATGTATATCTGTTTTCCCGACGACTGAGGGATGCCACCCGGGCCTATATGGCGGGGTTTCATTGTGAGTCCTTGATGGACTACCAAGACAGAGGAGAGCTTCTCAGACCGGAAGGTTTGAGAAGAGACAACGTACTGGGCAGGCCAGTGGTACTACTGGAGCTGCTAGTGTAGGGCGAGACCAAAGTCGCCAGAGTCATCCCTCATCTGCACCCGTTACAGATAAGGGACGACAATGCTACAACTGTGAGGGGTATGGACATATATGATCAGAGTGTACGAGGCAGACAGTGATTTGTTACATATGTGGTGGACGAGGACTCAGGGTTGTCTTTTGTAGACAGGGTGGAGCATCGTCTCAGCACGGTTCTATTCCCGCTAGTGTAGCTGGGGGTGGACAGAGACCACCTCTGCAGCAGCAAACACAAGGACAACAGAGAGTCCCGGATCATCCCACTACTCAAGGAGCTGCTCCTGGGTCGAGTAGAAGCAGAGGTCGTGGCGGGAATGCCACTGATACCAGAGGAGCTCAGGATAGTCTTTTGAGCTAAGGAGTGCAGAGGAGCCAGCTGCACCGACTGTTACATGTACCATACTGATCCATGGTTTACCTGTTAGAGTGTGTTTGATACTGGAGCTATGTCTTCTCTTATATCTGATGCTTGTATTGAGTGTTTGAGTTTATATATGATTGAGGGGATACCCTTTAGTATAGGGTTACCCGATGGTAGTAGGGTCAGAGGTACCCATGAGATTTGTGACTGTCCCCTTTCTGTAGGGACCCGTGTTTTACTAGTTGACTTCTTTGTCATGCCATTAGAGCATGAAGAAGTCATACTAGGTATGGATTGGACGGATAGACTTTCTGTAGTCTTAGATGTAGGTAGGAGGACCGTTACCTCTCTACCGAATTAGGACAGATAGAGGTTTTCCGAGGATGGGACCTTGGAAAATCTGGTATGGTTATCAGTGCGATACGAGTAGCTAGACTGTTTGCACAAAGATGTGAGGCCTTCTGGTGTTATGCCATGAAGGAGAGGGAGAGAGTCCAACATTAGAGGATATTCCAATGGTTTGTGAGTTTGCAGATGTGTTTGCTAAGCTGTCCAGTTTGCCGCCTCATAGGAGTGTGGACTTTGGTATCGAGTTAGAGCCTGGTACGAGGCATATCTCGAAGGCCCATATCGGATGGTGCCTATTGAGATGTTGGAGCTGAAGAAGCAACTCGAGGAGTTGGCCGAAAAGGGTTTTATTTACCCTAGTGTATCTCCATGGGGAGCATCTCTCCTCTTCGTATGGAAGAAGGACGGATCGTTGAGAATGTGTATAGATTACAGAGAGCTGAACAAGGTGACCATTAAGAATAAGTATCCATTGCCGTGTATGGATGACTTGTTAGATCAGCTTCAAGGAGCGATAGTATTTTCCAGGATTGATCGGCATTCGGGATATCATCAGCTGAGGGGATCAAGGTGGATCCAGCGAAGATTGAGGCAGTAGTAGCATGGACTACACCGACGAACGTCAAGGAAGTACGTAGCCTCCTTGGCCTAACCGGTTATTACAGACGCTTCGTGGAGGGATTCTCTATGATTGCCCGTCCACTGACGAGTTTGCTGAGGAAGACTACCAGATTTGTATGGTTTGATCAGTGTGTACAGGGTTTTGAGGAGCTGAAGAGACGTTTGACTTCTGCTCCTGTTTGGGCACAACCAGTGGGTATTGAAGCATTTGACCTAGTTAGAGTTGGACATTTAGTTTCCGGATGAGGATACGTGATAGGATGTCTCGGGATGAGACACCAAAGTTCCTGCTGGGAGCAGATGGAGTTTTGAGACGCCGTGGTCGCGTCTGTGTACCTGCTGATACAGAGCTGAGACAGAGATTTTTACAGGAGGCTTACTGTACACCTTACTATGTACATTCAGGTACGGGTAAGATGTATCAGGACTTGAGACGTTTATATTGGTGGAAAGGGTTGAAGCCGATGTTGCCGATTTGTGGCACAGAGTGCGACTTGCCAGCAGGTCAAGATAGAGCATTGCATACCTGGAGGTGAGCTCCATCCACTTCCTATTCCACAGAGGAAGTGGGAGGATGTCACCATGGATTTTGTGACTGGACTGAGGCTGAGCCGGAGTTTTGATACCATTTGGGTCATAGTGGACCGATTGTCGAAGACGGCACGTTTCATTCCTATTAGAGAGACGTGGCCAGTGAGCAGATTAGCTGAGGAGTACACTAGGTAGATAGTGAGACTCCATGGTGTACCGAGGACGATCGTCTCAGACCGAGATAGACGATTTACCTCGAGGTTCTGGTAAAAGATTCAGACTGCCTTGGAGAAGAGTTTATATTTTATTACTGTGTTCCATCCTCAGACAGATGGTCAGTCAGAGAGGACCATCCAGATGCTGAAGAATATGCTGCGAGTTTGTGTTTTAGTATGCATCTATTGGGATGGCCCTTATGAGGCACTGTATGGGCAGATATATCGTACACCGTTATGTTGGGATGAGCCTGGTACGGCCAGTGGTGTGACACCTGATCAGATTCAGGATGATATGGCTCGAGTATCACTGATTCGAGAACGTATGCTGACTGCGCAGAGCCGTCAGAAGTCTTATGCAGATAGGAGGCGTAGACCTCTAGAGTTCAGAGTTGGAGCCCAGGTGTGGTTGAGATTGTCCCCGACACGAGGTGTTAGACGTTTTGAGATTAAGGGGAAGCTGAGTCCCCGACATGTGGGACCGTTCAAGATTTTGGATTGGGTTGAGAGCGCAACTTACAGATTAGCTTTACCTCCGAGATTAGAGGGTGTTCACCCTGTATTTCAGGTGTCTCAGCTGAGGGAGTATGTATCATATCTGAGACATATTATGAGTTATGATGATTTGGTGGTTGAGCCAGACCACACCTTTGTTGAGCATCCGATTGCAGTCCTAGAACGAGGTATGAGCCGCATGCGTTCGAAGGACATTTCTATGTTGAGGATACAGAGGTCGAGATGAGGATCTGATGAGACTACATGGGAGACTGAGGATAGTATCCAGAGGAACTATCCAGAGTTTTATGCCGGGATAGATGTACCAGTAGGATCGACGAGTAGATCTTAGTACTATCTTGATGATGTTATGCTTATGTGCTTATATGCCATTATGTGTTCATTTTCGTACTAGCTATGATGTGGTATGTGATCTTAGTAGATCTTGTTGTGCTAGTACGCCGGATATTTATAGCTGGAGATGGTTCTTTCCTCCATGCTATTGTGATACGTACAAGATTTCGCTGGAGATGGTTCTTTCCTCCATGCTACTTTGGTGGACATAGTATTGCTGGAGATGTTTTTCCCTCCATGCCGTGGTTATGTTGATGAGGTTTTGGCTAGAGGTGTTTTTACTCTATGCCCTGGATAGTATAGTGATCTTATGGTTGGAGACGATGAGTTCCTCCATGCTCGTGCTTGAGGTTATAGAGTGGTATAGGTTGATACCTTATGAGTGGAGATGTGATTCCTCAGGTAGAGAGAGTTTACCTCGGCTTTTGAGTCCGAGAGGTTTGAGGGTGTTACAAGTTTCGGGACGAAACTTGTTTTTAGGGGGGTGAGGTGTAAGAGCCTTAGTCTTTCGGACCGAGATCGAACCATAGACGAGATTGGCTTTGGGCCGAGATTGGCCAGCCGCACCCGCGGGCACTTGGTGTCGCCCCTGCGGCTTCTCGCCCCTGCTGTTTCCGGTGGCTGCAGACGGCTTTGTTGACTCTTTTGACCCGTGCTTTACCCTTTACTCTTCTTATTCCTTACCTTAGCTAAGCAAGGGTTCCTTCTTCATCTTTATTCCAGCTCTCACGCCTTGCTTGCCTTCTTGCTCCCTTGCCCTTCCTTGATCTTATTCTTGTTCTCTTTTGGCTTTGGAAGAGTTTTGAGTGTAACTTGTGTTAGTGGTGGATGGATGATGCATGCTGAGCCTGGAAGCCAGCTACTAAGGTGTGTGGTCTTCCCTGCAGCCTAGAACTCCCAAGGTGGTAAGTGATCTTGCTTCCTCTCTTTCCTTCCCTTGATTCCATCTCTTTAGCTTAGGTTTAGATGCATGTATAGCTGTGTTTTAATGTGGGTTTATGTATGTATATACTTGTATGTAACTTTGGATGAGTGAAGACGTGATTTGATCACGAGAAGAGCCGAAGAGAAGCCGCGGGATAACTTCCTGCGTTGTCGCCGCCCCCGCGACCAGAAGCCGCCGCCCCCGCGGCACCTTTGTCGCAGTGCCCGCGCCATGCCAGCGGCGTGCCAGCATTGCCAGCGGCCCGTGTCACCGCCCCCGCGGCTGTGTGCCGCCGCGCCTGGGGTCGCATGTGTTTCGCCCCTGTGTCTCTCCTTCACGCAGATGCGTCTTGTCCCGGTTCTACCTAGAGTTAGGTAGATCCTTTCCTTTTCTAGTATGATCGGTAGTAGCATGCTAGGTACGAGTATGAGGATAGAATGAGGTTGAGTACGGTATCGTTTTTGCCGGTTACGGCTTTGAGGTTTACGAGTTGGAATATGATCCTTATGGATTCCTTGGGTCTAGGTGTGACCCCTGTTATGGATATGAGTGTGATATATGTGTTATACCTTGTTTAGGTTGTGTTGATCTCCAAAGCGGAGCCGTTTGAGTTTGAGTCTGAGACTCCCGAGGTTGAGGTATGTCCATAGGACTTACTTAGCTGCCATCTCTATATTGCATGTTGCATGAGTGGTGTATGTTTATGCTTGATAGTACGTGCTATGATGTTTACCGACCTATGGTATAGTGACTGCCCATTGTAGGGTTGTGACAACTTTGCCCTGTCATCCCGCGTGGAGACAAGGAGGTTCTCTGCGGACAGGCCAGATATGGAAGTGGGACGGGCACTTGCTCCACTCCCATAGGGTACACGGGAAGTGTGACCAGATCACCACTCCAGCTGGCAACCTCCCCGAGAGGCGAGGGTTATATTCCTCGTGTCACATATGTTCATATTGATATTTATATATATACGATTCGTGTGTTGGACCATTTATATAAAGATAATGAACCGGGTAAATGTGTGATATCATGTTGCAATGTTTAGTTTTTTTGATATGTGATTGGGCTTATGCTCATTCTTTATATGTGTATGGTTAGCTAACGGTTTCATACCGTGTTGTAGATCTTTGCAGGTTAGTAGAACTGCAGAGTGATCCAGAGAGGGTGATCCGCTGAGGGCTCCGTACACTGGGATTATTATCGTGGGATATGGGATATTTGATGTACGGATATATGTTTCTTTTGTACTTAGCGGTACTTATGTATTACCTTTCCAGATTTATATATCAGTTTTACGTTTTGTATTTAATCTATCGGTGCCTTGTTGTAAGATTCAGTGAACTTGCTGTCAGGCTAGGGTCAGGATCCATTGTGAGATCCTAGCTCAGTAGCACCTCGAGTCCTACGGATTTGGGGTGTTACACCAGAGTTACCCCTCATCTGCACCGGTTGTAGATAAGGGACGACAGTGTTATAACTGTGGTGATCCTGGACATATACGACCAGAGTGCACGAGGCCGCTAGTGACTTGCTTTACTTGTGGCATATCAGGTCACACAACTGTCTTCTGTAGACAGGGTGGGGCTTCATAACAGCAGGGTTCTTCTCTTGCCAGTGTAGCCGGGGGTGGGCAGAGGCCACCTCAACAATAGACACAAGGACAACAGAGAGTCCCATATCGTCCTACTACTCAAGGATCTGCTCTTGGATCGAGTAGAGGTAGATGTCGTGGTGGGAGTACCGCTGACACTAGAGGAGCTCAGGGTAGAGCTTTTGAGCTGAGGAGTGCAGAGGAGCCAGCTGCACCGGCTGCTACAGGTACCATTCTGATTCATGGTTTACCTGTTAGAGTTTTATTTGATACTGGAGCTACGCATTCGTTTATATCTGATGCATGTGTTGAGCGTTTGAGTCTAGTTACGACTGAGGGGATACCCTTTAGTATAGGGTTACCTAATGGTAGTAGGGTCAGAGGTACCCGCGAGATACGTGATTGTTCCATTTGTGTAGGGACTCGTGTGTTACTTATTGACTTCTTCGTTATGCCATTAGTGCATGAGGAAGTCATTTTAGGTATGGATTGGATGGATAGACACCATGCAGTATATTAGATGTAGGTAGGAGGACCGTGACACTCTCTACCGAGTTAGGTCAGATAGAGGTTTTCCGAGGTTGGGATCGTGGGAAGTCAGGCATGGTGAGCCATCCAGTTTGCCGCCTCAGAGGAGCGTGGACTTTGGCATTGATTTGGAGCTTGGTACGAGACCGATCTCGAAGGCCCCATATCGTATGGCGCCTGTCGAGATCTTGGAGCTGAAGAGGCAACTCGAGGAGTTGGCTGAGAAGGGTTTCATCCGCCCTAGCGTATCCCCGTGGGGAGCACCTGTCCTCTTCGTACAGAAGAAGGACGAATCGTTCAGACTGTGTATTGATTACAGAGAGCTGAACAAGGTGACTATCAAGAACAAGTATCTATTGCCCCATATTGACGACTTGTTAGATCAGCTTCAGGGAGCGACGTTGTTCTCCAGGATTGACCTGCGTTCAGGGTATCACCAGCTGAGGGTGAGAGAGCAGGATGTGCACAAGACGATATTTCGGACCCGGTATGGACACTACGAGTTTGTAGTGATGCCATTTGGGTTTACGAATGCCCCAACAGTCTTCATGGAGTTGATGAACAACATATTCATCGACTTCCTGGATCAGTTTGTGGTAGTCATCATAGATGATATTCTGGTGTACTCTCGCAACAGAGAGGAACATGCGGGACAACTGAGGACTGTGTTACAGGTTTTATGAGATAGAGAACTTTATGCTAAGTTCTCTAAGTGCGAGTTCTAGATGCCAGATGTAGCATTCCTGGGTCATATTATTTCTGCCGAGGGGATCAAGGTTGATCCGGCGAAGATCGAGACAGTGGCAGCATGGACGACACCGACGAACGTCAAGGAAGTACGTAGCTTTCTTGGCCTAGCCGGATATTACCGACGCTTTGTGGAGGGATTCTCTGTGATTTCCCGTCCACTTACGAGTTTGCTTAGGAAGACTACCAGATTTGTATGGTCTGAGCAGTGTATGCAGAGTTTTGAGGAGCTGAAGAGACGTCTGACTTCAGCTCCTATTTTAGCATAACTAGAGGGTATATATGATTTTGTGGTTTATAGTGATGCATCCAAGCTAGGCTTGGGATGTGTGTTGATGCAGCGAGGCAGAGTGATTGCATATGCATCTAGACAATTGAAGACGTATGAGGAGAACTACCATACTCATGATCTGGAGTTGGCAGTGGTAGTTCATGCATTGAAGATCTGGAGACATTACCTGTATGGTGCTACATGTCAGATCTTCACAGACCATAAGAATCTGAAGTATATTTTCACGCAGCGGGAATTGAATAACCGCCAACGTAGGTGGCTTGAGTTTATCAAGGACTTTGATTCGGAGATTATGTATCATCCAGGGAAGGCGAACGTTGTTGTTGATGCCTTGAGCAAGAAGACACCTCGAGAGAAGGCGATTGCGAGACTGACAGTTCAGCCTCAGTTACAGAGAGACCTGGTGTGGCTAGAGTTGGACGTCCAGTTTCCTGATGAGGACGCCCAGTTGAGTAGTTTAGAAGTTCTTCCATGGGGACGAGTTTGCACTTCAGTACTGTGTTCCAACCTCAGACCTATGGTCAGTCAGAGAGGATCATTCAGACATTGGAGGATATGCTGCGAGCTTGTGTGTGTGACTGGGGACAAGTGTGGACGGATCATCTCCCACTAGTTAAGTTCTTGTACAACAACAGCTGGCATGTATTGATTGGGATGGCCCCATATGAGGCACTGTATGGACAGAGATGTCGCACACCGTTATGCTGGGATGAGCCGAGCAATGTTAATGGGCTGACACCTGATCAGGTTTAGGATGATGTTGCTCGTGTAGCACTGATTAGGGAGAGGATGCTGACTGCACAGAACCGTCAGAAGTCTTATGCAGATAGGAGGCGTAGACCCCTAGAGTTCAGAGTAGGAGCCCATGTGTGACTGAGAGTGTCTCCGACACAAGGTGTTAGACGCTTTGGCATTAAGGGGAAGTTGAGCCCCCGATATGTCGGACCGTTTGAGATTCTGGATCGGGTTGGGAGCACATCATACAGGTTAGCTTTGCCTCCGAGATTAGAGGGTGTTCACCCTGTGTTTCACGTGTCTCAGCTGAGGGAGTATATACCAGATCCGAGACATATTGTGAGTTATGATGATTTTGTGGTCGGGCCGGACCACACTTTTGTTGAGCACCCGATTGCAGTTCTAGAACGAGGTATGCGACGCCTGCGTTCGAAGGACATTCCTATGCTGAGGATACAGTGATCGAGTCGAGGACCTGATGAGGCTACATGTGAGACTGAGTATATTATTCAGAGGAACTATCCAGATTTTTACGCCGAGATAGATGTACCTGTAGGATCGACGAGTAGATCTTAGTACTATCTTGGTGAGTGTTGTGATTATGTGCTTATATGCTATGATGTGTTTATTTTCATGCTAGTTATGATGTGATATATGATCTTATTAGATCTTGTTGTGCTAGTGCGATTGATGACTATAGCTGGAGATGGTTCTTTTCCTCCATGCTATTGAGATACGATTAGGGTTTTTTTCCTCATCATGGAGTACCACCGGATATGAAATCTATCTTATCCCTTGTTTGTTATCTAACCCCTTGTAGAACAACTCTAGTAGCACCACCTTCGGCTCTCCATGATGGGAACACTCAAAGATAAGGTCTTTGAATTTCTCCCATGTTTGGTGTAGACAATCTCCTCCTTCCATTTTAAATCTAGCAATTCTTCTTCGCATCTCGACCATCCGGTTTGGTGGAAATAATTTGTTCAAGAATTCCTTGAATAGCTCTTCCCGCGTCGTAATACTCCCGGATGGTATGGCTTGATACCATTGTTTGTCCTTGCCCCTAAGAGAGAAATAAAAAAAAATCTTAGTTTAAGCTCGGATTGTTCAATACCTCTTATTCTCAGGGTTCCGAACAATTCGTTGAAGGTTGAGAGATGTAGATGTGGATTTTCACTTGGTCCACCACCAAACTGATTTTTCATGATCATTTGGATAATGGATGACTTTAACTCAAAGTTTTGAGGAACATTGTTCCCAAAGACTACTCCGGGTGGTGAAATGTTCTTGGCCGGGTCCATTCGCTCCACTAGAGTCCTAGATGCGTAGACTCGATCTCCGCCATGTTCTCTTTTTGGCACTTCCCTATATATCTCTTCATAATGCTGGCATCCCTTGCTTCTTGTGCAAGCAATCGAGCTTCAAGCTCCTCTATTCTTGCCCTTTGTTGAGCATCACACTCTCTAGCTCTAGCCATCTCTTGGTCTAGATCCATGGCTAGTCTTTTCTCTTTTCTTAACTTGGTAACCATCCTTGCTATCTTCAAGTCAATTGGTAATAGCTCTTGGCTTCTAGAACTCCTTAGGTTCACCACCTTTGCAACCTATAATCACAAGCACACATAAAAAGTACAATCAAAAGTAACAAAATAACACTAGCACTCTTATAAGCAACTTCACAAAAGTAAGGTTCAACTTCAATAGATCCCAAAAACGGCGCCAAAAACTTGTTGTGTAGTCTGGTTCAACTAGTCAATACACATGCACGACAAGTGTACTTTCTAGATGAAGACAATATAAACCCCAAGAGAAAGGGCCGTGTTACCGTAAATATATTATCCTCCCCTTACTCTAAGAAGCTTTACAAGAAAATGCAAGTTTTGTAATATAAAAGGAAAATACGTGACCAAGTAGTCGACTTAAGGCACTTCAAGAGTGTAAGAGCCTTAGTCTTTAAGAGCTGAGCCGGGGTAGCCGCCCCTGCGGCTGGCTCTGTGTTCCGCCCTTGCGGCTCAGGGAACCCGCTCCTGCGGTTTTCTGCGGCTGCAGCCGGCTTTTTTGACCGTTGGACCGTGCTTTACTCTTTCTTCTCTTCCTTTATAAGCTTCTTCCTTGCCTCCTGAGGAAGGGTTTCTTCATCTTCTTCAGCTACTCACGTTCTTCTTCTTCTTCTTTCCTTCTCCTTGATCTTGTGCTTGAATTCTCCTTGGTTTGGAAGAGTTTTGTTGTGTGGCTTTGATGATGTTGATGGTTGTTGCTGAGATTGGGAGCCAGCAGGGGTGTGGTGTTGATCTCCTCCTTTGTTAGGTCATAGTAGTGGGAAGCTCTCATTCTTCTTCTCTTTCTTTCTTTCTTCTTCCTTTTCTTCTCTTTAGCTTAGGATTCCATAAGTGTAATCTTGTGTTAGCTATCCTAGGAATATATTGATGTTTGTATGAATATATGTGTATGTGCTTGGTTGCTGGGCAATGAAGACGTGAATGGATCACGTGAAGAACCGAAGAGGAAGTCGAGGGTTACATTCTGCATTGTCGCCACCCCTGCGCCCCAACGCCGCCGCCCCTGCGCCTCAGTGCCGCCGCCTCTGCGTGGGAGTGCCGCCGCGCCTTCCGTCACTCCGCCCCTGTGTCCTTCCTGTCACGTAGGTGCGTCTTATACAGGATCCACTTAGAGTAGTATAGATCCTTTCCTTTCCTAGTATGAGCGGGTTAGAGGCATGCTAGGTGTGTATATGAGGATATGATGATCATGATATCGATATGTGCCGGTTATGGCTTTGAGGTTTAGTAGATGTTGAGCTTTATAGGTTGGAAATGATCCTTATGGATCCCTTGGGTCTAGGTGTGATGTAACACCCCGAATCCGTAGGACTCGAGGTGCTACTGGGCTAGAATCTCACAATGGATCCTAACCCTAGCCTGACAATAAGTTCACTAGATCTTACAACAAGGCACAGATAGATTCAAACCAAAACATCAAGCTGTATATATATATATATCAAAAGGTTTACAGAAGAACCACTGAGTACAAACCAAAACATATAATTGTACATACAAAATCCCCATAACCCTTGCATGAACCTAGTGTACAGAGCCCTTAGTGGATCACCCATCTGGATCACTCTGCAGCTCTCATAACCTGCAAATGATCTACAACACGGTATAAAACCGTTAGCTAACCATACATATATATATAGATAATGCATAAGCACAAACACACTTCAAGAAATCATAAACATAGAATCATGTTGTCACATATTTACCCGGTTAATTATCTTTATAACATCCAATATTCAAATTGTATATATATGAATATGAATATATGTGCCACGAGGAATATATAATCCTCGTCTCTCGGGGTGTTGCCAGCTGTAGTGGTAATCTGGTAGCACTTTCCCGTATACCCTATGGGAGTGGTAGGTGCCCGTCCCACTTCTAGATCTGGCCTGTCCGCAGAGAAATTCTCCGTATCCCAGCGGGATGACAGGGCAAGTTGTCACAGCCCTACAATGGGTGGTCACTAAACCATAGGTCGGTAAAAATCTATCATCACATGCTATCAAGCATATATCAAACACCACTCATGCATACATCCAATATAAGGATGGTAGCTAAGTAAGTCCTATGGACTTACCTCAACCTCGACGTACTCTCAAATATGATCAGCTTCAAATCCGGAGAACAACACTGCCTAATAACAAGGCATAATGAGATGTTACATCTCCTATCAATCAAAGGGGTCACACCTAGACCCAAGGGATCCATAAGGATCATATCCAACTTATAAACCTCGATAATCTACTAAACCTCAAGGCCGTAATCGGCACGTATCGATATCATACTCAACCTCATCCTATCCTCATACACATACCTAGCATGCTACTAACCCCTCATAGTAGGAAAGGAAAGGATCTACACTACTCTAGGTAGATCCTTTACAAGACGCACCTGCGTGACAAGAGGGACGCAGGGGCGAAGTAACCGAAGGCGCAGGTGCGGTGGCGCTCCAACGCAGGGGCGGTGACCCTGGCCGCAGGGGCGGCGGCTTCCGGGCGCGGGTGCGGTTACAAGGTCCCGCAAGGGCGGCGGCTCACAAGCGCAGGGGCGGCGACAGTGCAGAACCTAATCTCCCGACTTCTCTTCCACTCTTCACGTGATCAATTCACGTCTTCATCATTCCACAACCACATTCATATACATATATATACATACAAACATCAATATGCATCCTAGCACATCCAATCCTAAGCTAAGGAAGAGGAATCAAATGAAGAAAGGAAGAAAGAAGAAGCTAGGAGCTTACCTACTGCTGTGATCTAACCAAGTAGATGATCCAAAATCACTACCTCAACTGGCTCCCAAGCTCAGCAACAACACACAACACCAACATCCACCAAAGCCACACAATTTCTCTTTCAAACTCAAAGGAAATCAAGAACAAGATCAAGGAGAGGAAAGGAAGCAAGAAGAACGTGAGAAAGCTGAAATGAGGATGAACCCTTGATCAGGAAGTCAAAGACGAAGCTTAAGGAAAAAGAAAGAGTAAAACATAGTCCACGGTCAACAAAGCCTGCAGCCGCAGGAAACCGCAGGGGCGAAAATTCCTGGCCGCAGGGGCAGAACACTAAGCAAGCCGCAGGGGCGGCCTCTGGACCCGCAGGGGTGGCTCAGTCCTATCTCGGCTCTAATGACTAAGGCTCTTACATGTGACCCCTTTGGTTGATAGGAGATTTGATATCTCTATATGCCTTATTATTAGGCAGTGTTGTTCTCCGGATAGGAGCTGATCGAGGTTGACTATATTCTGAGGTTGAGGTAAGTCCGTAGGACTTACTTAGCTACCATCCTTATATCGGATGTTTGCATGAGTGGTGTTTGTTATATGCTTGATAACATGGATGTTGATTATTACCGACCTATGGTTTAGTGACCGCCCATTGTAGTGAGTGTGACAACCTTTCCTTTTCATCCCGTTGGGAGTCTGGGAGGTTCTTTGTATTTAGGCCAGATCTGGTATACGGGATGGACCCTTCACCACTCCCATAGGGTATACGGGGTGGGTTCCAGAACCACTCCAGCTAGCTATAGCGATCAGAGGCGGGGATTATATATTCCTCGTGTCACATACGTTCATATACATATCTATATACGAATTGATTGTTGGACATTATAAAAATAATTAACCGGGTAAATGTGTGACAGCATGATTATGTGTTTATGATTCCCTGACTTGTGTTTGTGTTGATGCATTATCTTATATATGAATGGTTAGCTAACAGTTATATACCGTGTTGTAGATGCTTGGCAGGTTAGGAGAACTGCCGAGTGATCCAGATGGGGTGATCCGCTGAGGGCTCCGTACACTAGGTTTATGTGAGGGATATGGGGTGATTTTATTGTGTATGGATACATGTTTTGTTTTGTACTCAGCGGTATTTTGTAAACCTTTTGATATGTATGTATTATAGTTTGATGTTTGGTTTTAATCTATCTGTGCCTTGTTGTAAGATCCAGTGAACTTGTTGTAAGGCTAGGGTCAGGATCCATTGTGAGATCCTAGCCTAGTAGCGCCCCGAGTCCTACGGATTTGGGTGTTACAAAGAGTGTGATGGTTAAGTGACCTGAGTTGAGTCACCCTGGTAACTTGAATCGAGTTACCCTAATAAATTTGACAGACTGGATTTCCTGTAGCTTTTAAATCGGATCGAGTAAAAAACAGAAGAATGTAAAAGATGAAATCAAGTATGAGAAACGACTAGGGGTTGAGATTAATTCTCCCAGTCCTTGCTAATATAGTATTTATACACATTATAATGCCATAGGGTGAGAACTATTTGCTCAAGTGCTCAAATAAATGATGACTAAACGGTTGTATGCATGGATAAGTGAATGCAAATCTAATATGCTAGTCAATCCAACATATAGTACCTCACATGGTGTTTGCTATTGGTAAAATGCCAGTCAACTACGGTCTCAAACTAGTGATCAATATAAGATAATCGAGCCTCACATGGTGTTTTCTATTGGATTTCATAAATCATAAGGAACTAGAGTGGACTTACACTTCACAATTAGTAATCAATTGTTCCTCACATGGTGTTTGCTATTGGAATAATTGAAGTACTAATCCTATCAATAGAGGCGTCTGCAAAATGCATCACTAGATCATGAAATTACTTATGAGTCTCATTCATACTAGTTGACCATTTAACAACACATAAGATCATGCTTAAGATTAAACAAAGTGCATAAAAGAACAATGTAAGCTAGACTTACCATCCGACTTTCAAATTAGCTTAAACATGGATCCTAGTGTTCTAATCGGTTTTATCCTCCTATATGCTTACTATCATGCTTTGATACTCAAATGAATTCTAGGCATTATAACGGTACAAATATGACATAGCTTTGGATTGGGAATTTCACCCCAATCCCTAGTATGAAACTACTCAATCATGTTGAATGAATAAAACACAAAAATCAAACAAAAAATCATGCAATTCATGGAACCGGAAGAGAGAGATGATTAAAACAACTAAGAGAGAATTGAATTACCAAACAAATACGGAATTAGAAATGGATCCAGCTTGAATCGACACAATTCAGCCACAACTTGGCACAAACTCTTACAACTCGGCGGAACACGGACTAAACTCGGGTAACTTGGCCTAAACTAAGGAGACTTAGCTCGGAAAATGAGAGAAACTAAAAGATATTTGTGGAGAAGTGAATTAGTGTTTGATCCCATGCAGTTAAGCCTCTTTATATAGGCTGAGAAGTGGAGGAAATTGGCACAGATCGTCCCAAGATTGGCAAGGATTGCCAACATCAACACCAAGATTCCCTTGTAACTGTCGTCACGTGGCGAGTTGGTTACAACGGCACAACACATCGATCGAGTTGACCTCCAAGTGACTTGACTCACATTGAAAGTAAGTCGGTGACACTACTGTCTTCTTGAGTCGAGTTAGTCGCCTGACTCATCCGCCCCTTGAGCGACATTTGACAAGTCTTCGGCCTTGACTCGATGTCTTCTCCCTGGGAGAGTGATAACATGATTTATCGACCTAGTTTAGTCATGCATTTAGGTAGATTTCCCCTTTTCGCATCCATGTTTTAGCCTTAGTTTGTGCCATTTATACTTGTTTAGTTCTACTTTGCAAGAATATATGTCTACACATGCTATTTGTGGCTTTGTAGGTGATTTGGCTCATTTCGGAGGAAAAAACGATGCATTTGAGGACCAAGCCTCGGAGTGGATACATTGGAGTAGTCATACGAGCGAAGGGAAGGACGAAGGAGTTGAGCTAGAGAATAAAGGAAGGATTTGGAGCATCTTGGACACCAATCTCGACCAAGATCACGAAGATCGGACGAGATTTCCTTAACTGAGAGAAATCTCGGTTGGAATCTCGGCCGAGATCTGTGCAAGTTTTGACCGAGATTTTACGACGCTGAAGAAATTGAAGAACGAGACCAAAATCTCGGGCCCGACTTTGCCTATATCTTAGCCCGAGATTGCCACCGAGATTTCTTCCTTGAGCGTCTTATTGTATTTTCGGGCCTTTTTATCCAGCCCATGTCTTTTGGCAGGTGGTTGGGTATAAAAGGAAAGCTCTATTATTTTCCTAAGGGAGTCCGTTGAGAGTTGGATTTATTTTAGAGAGAGAAAACCTAGAGAGGATTGTCTTCTTCCCTGCCGCCTTCATCTCCTAGATTCTACCATTGTTTCATTTTCATAATTTAGAGAAAAGATTAAGGTTTTATTGTTGCTTTCGGTTCAAATACACTTTGTGATACTAAGATAATTTATTTTGCTGGATTTCGGATTATTAAAGCTGAGTACTTTGTTTTTCCTCTTTATTATTTCTCTTTTATGAATTATCTGTCTTTCTTTTAATTAATTTGTGATTTTGATATGATGATTATTGGCTAGAACTATTGTGGTTCTAAGGTGAATATAGATTTGTTTATGTCTTGGAATATGATGGAATAGATTGTGCTTTACCTTTGGTTTGAATTGCTTGAAACCCTCATGGTTGGTTTGGAGTGAATCTAGGTTAAAACCTTCTAAACTAGCAACCTTAGTTGGAATTGAGACTTCCCCGGTGATATTCCTTCTTGGATACAGAAGTAGATTGACCATAGGTAATATATATGTGAAACCCTGTATTGGATTGAATGTGCGTGATTACTACCCGAGTAAGGTATTTTTCGAAACTTACCCGGTAAGGAGTTACTTAGTCATTAGTTAGAGAATCCGGTTTTTGCAGAATTTCCAACCTAGATACCTTGAGACTTACTAGGTAATAGATAGTTAGGATTGAAATTAGATGATCTTAAGACTTACCCGGTAATAGATCATCACTAGAAAAACGTTCATCCCTGTAGTATTCTACCATAGATCCTTATGAGTTATCCTGAATCCATATGTCATAAACAATGATCTTGAATCCTTGGAATCCATTCTTCCATTAATTGATTATCTCTTGTTTGTTTTGCTTCAGAAAAATGGTTTTAATTAAACTTGATATTCAATTACGAACAACCAAAAACCCTTCAAAAACATTGATCTTCTTTCCCTTATCTTTTCCCACCTATTTCTTAGTCTAGATTTACACTATCATTGATCATAATTGCAAATTGAATCGCCTAGTCCTTGTGTTCGACCTTGGAATACTTGCTCTATTGTGTACGATCTATACACTGTGGGTTTGCTACTATTTGAGTGATTGTTACAAGTTATAAATTTAATACTAAACAAATCGTGTGTTGTGAGCTTACTAGTTCTTATCATTATTGGTAAGGATTTATAAGGTCATAATTTAGCGAACAGAGAGCCTAATTCTTTAAGCCCGAGTTGATTCCTCCTTCTTTGTGCGAGTGAAGGGAGCCTTCAGTAAGGTTGCACAGGTGACTCGGCCTCTTGGACTTGTTTCTCTGGATGATATTTAACCATTCCTTCTTCTACTTTAATGCTATGAGGCTTCTCTTTGTTTCTTCTTTCATTGCTACTAGTGATGATGAGGAGAGGGTTGTTTTCTTGAGTCCTTGTATGTCCATTTATGCTTCATTTTGACCTAAAATCACCTAAGCACAAGAGACAAACGGGAGTAAACATTCTTTATTGCAAATAAGCTCTAGCAAACAAGTAAATGCCTAAACCCATGCAGTTCTACTAAAAAAACAACAACACTATAATAGATAGCATAAAAACATGCTATCATCTTTGCTTCTTTCTATAACTACCACCATACTTCCCTTTTATGAGACTTCTTAGCTTCAAGCCTCAAAGCCTTTTCTTGATACTCTAGCAGTGGCAGATCCTCAAAAGGCTCAAGCATATGACGATGATGTCCTTTCAATCAATTTGCAAACAAGTGAACCAATTGATGTTCAGGAGTTCTATCTCTCAACACAATGCATGCTCTATGAAACTTATCAGTTATATCCATTATTGGAGAATCTTTTTCAGGAGTTTCTAGAAAGGCACTCAGCAAGCTCTCCTAAGCTGCTGCTGGTATGTCCAAGTCAAAGATGTTGTTGTGGTTCCTAATCCACCAACTCATAGTTGCCTCTTGCATAAATGTCACTACCAATATCACTTTGTATTTCTCAAGTACTTTGATCGCATCAAAGATCATTTCCATATGAATCAACCACCCATTTATTCCATGTAATAGCTTCCTTTGGAGTTGAGAACATCCCTTCTTCGTATTGCTTTTTATCACTTCTCCAAACTCAATTCATGTCCCTCTTGTTTTACATGATTATTCACATGCATTCGGGGTACAACAATTGGAGTCTTCCGTGGCTCCATTTCTCATCTCAATATGTTAATCATTGCTATAACAATTGTCTCCTGCACTATACCGGGTATAGCTCTTTCTTTTGTAGTAGAAATCATCCCTTGCATATGCTCATCACGTGCAACTTGATTGGTTGAGGCACTTGACTTCGACATCATATTATCAACATTATACTCTCATGTTTTTATAGCATGTTGTGCCTTTACTAACACACTAGTAGTTTGATTATGAGTTCCTTGTCTCTTAGCCGAATTGTTCCAGGTTGCCCTTTTTCATCTTTGACGAACAAGAACATTCAAAGTTGTTCTTTACTCATACATGTCTACTACCTAAAGTAGTAGTGATCGACACTAATCCAAGTTTTATGAATCTTAAGAGTTAGAGATAGAGAGAGAGAGAACTACCACCTACAAGGGGTCATGTTGAGGAGTGGAAGGCAATGTCTTTTCCCACAATCTCGACTATGTATATAATTTTAAATCCATTAAAAACATATGTTAGTAATTTTCAAAATCTTTCCGAAATTTAAAACTCCTTTCAAAACCGACCCGAACTAGGTTGTAGTTAGGTTGAATTATCATGTCTTATCTCAAGTCACATGTGCACTTGTTGTCAACCTAAGTTTTGATACCAATATGTAACGACCCAAGTTTTTAGTAACCGTAGAGGTCAGTAGGCTAAGGACCACACAGTGGGTCCCATCAGTTAGCCTGTAAACAACAATTAGAACCTTGCAACAAGAAGCACGGTAAAATAAAAAAAACATCCAACCTTTCATATAGAATACATTTAAATGAAACAACCATGCATGCAATTAGTATATCCCAAAACGACACTTCAAAACATGACAGTTGAACAGTTGTCTTGAAACATCAATATGAAACAACACATTTACACAGTTGCACACATGCAACAAAAGATTCGCTTGCAAGTGATTAGTTTCAAAAGAAGTTCAACCAACCCTTGGGTTAACACTACCCCGGTTATCCACATCCTATAATTGACATCCTTTTACTGTTCCTATTATTAATATAACCTAAAAAGAATCGGTTTAAAACTGTTAGCCACCGATCATAATCTATCCATGAGAGATCATATCAACACTTCATAACAAATTGGTCATAGTTACTCTTCGGGACGGAGTGGAAGGATGATGCTATGAAAATATGACATGAATAACTCAGTCAAGAAAAAGGGACGCTCTCGCTCAATCGGAACTGCGTTGGTAGGATTTCGACTCAATCTAATAGCCCACCATCACGATCGGTGGGCAGAAACTTTTTCAATATCAAAGGTTGGCGCCTAAATTTGAGATGAAGCCTTCTATTCAAAAGGCGAGCAACCCTTAAACATAATGGCCACACATGTATTTAAATACCGTATAACGTTCTCATGAGATGATATCATGCATTTATGAATGAGGCATGTGAATGCAGTATGAAATTTACAATTAGCGACCCTGGACCAAATCCGGAATCATTGCTTATACGGTTCTGGCTTTGGTGTGACCATCACCATTGCATATATTAGGTTAATTCAGACATTTTGCTCTTAGGTCGGAGCCAAGTCGATCAAACCTCGGGCCAGGATTACTCGTGGCGGGTTTTAATTTTGACCACTGACCACATGTAACATTTTCCCGTTCATGTTAATGCAAACATTTACCATTTTTATTACATGTGCGACCCAAGCCTGGAAAACCATAGGACTCAGTGTCATTCTTATACAAGCGCAAGTGATCCGGACTTGGCCAATCTCCGGCATTCACTGCAATTGTTAGCGACCTGGCTAATGATTAAGCTCCGCATTTGACTTATGCTAGCGATCTGGGCGACATACCGGCCCAGCATCACTGTTGTTGCTAGCAACCTGACTAATGGTTAAGCTCAGTTTCATTTATACATCTTTACATGTTCTTGAACTTTATAGGTCACCAGCATATCACACGCCTCAATAGGCTTATCATGCCATACATTACCATGCCTCAATAGGCTAGCACATGTTAGTTTAATCATTTTATGACCATGACATGATATATATAACATTAACATTAAGAATGCTTTACACATCACATCATCATGTTCATCATAAAGCCAACAAGTATGATGCACACATAACACATCACAATGCATAACATCATTCACAACTAACACAACAAGATATAAATCTCTCAGGCACGGTTTCCACATATTGAAGCTAAGTAAGTCCGAACAATTACTTGGATGCGCTCACAAGGCAAATTAAGCTACAATAGATCAAAGTCTTCAACAACACATGTCAGGAATATCATATTCCTCATATTTAACTTCTCGCTTAAAACATCAATTAAATTCATTCACTTGAATTTAATTAGCTTTACGACATTTCCCGAATTCTAATTTAATTAATTAATCCTTTAAATAATTAAATAAATTCCGATAACGTAACATTTTGCCGGAAGGGAATTTCAAAATCACTTGTTATCAAATCTTGTCATTCATGTAACACCCCAACTCCATAGGACTCGGGGCGCTACTGGGCTAGGATCTCACAATGGATTCTGACCCTAGCCTGGCAACAAGTTCACTGGATCTTACAACATGGCACTAATATATTAAAACCAAAACATCAAACTGTATATATATATACATAACAAAAGGTATACAAAGTACCGTTGAGTACAATCAAAGCATAAATATGTACATAAAAAATATCCCATAACCCTCGCATAACCCAGTGTACGGAGCCCTCAACGGATCATCCCATCTGAATCACTCTGCAGTTCTCCTAACCTGCAAAGGATCAATAACACGGTATAAAACCGTTAGCTAACCATACACTTATATATGATAATACATAAGCACAAACACATTCAGGTAATCATAAACACATAATCATGTTGTCACACATTTACCCGATTTATTATCTTTATAAAGTCCAACACTCAAATCGTATATAAATAAATGTATATGAATATATGTGACACGAGGAATATATAATCCTCGCCTCTTGGCGCTCGTGTCAGCTGGAGTGGTGTCTGGTCACACCTCCCCGTATACCCTATAGGAGTGGAGAGTGCCCGAACCGTTTACCAGATCTGGCCTAACCACAAAGAACCTCCCAAACTCCCAGCGGGATGAAAGGACAAGTTGTCACGGTCCTACAGTGGGCGGTCACTTAACCATAGGTCAGTAATAATCAATATCGCATGCTATCAAGCATATATCAAACACCACTCAAGCATACATCCAATATAAGGATGGTAGCTAAGTAAGTCTTATGGACTTACCTCAACCTCGAAGTATTCTCAACACGATCCACTCCAAACTGGAGGACAACACTGCTAAAAACAAGGCATATAGAGATATCAAATCTCCTATCAATCAAAGGGTCACACCTAGACCCAAGGGATCCACAAGGATCATATCAAACTTATAACCTCGATAATCAACTAAACCTCAAAGCCATAACCGGCATATATTGATATCATACTCATCATCATTCTATCCCCATATACATACCTATCATGCTACTAACCCGCTCATGCTAGGAAAGGAAAGGATCCATACTACACTAGTAGATCCTGTACAAGACGCACCTACGGAACGGAAAGACGCAGGGACGGAAAGGTAGCAGGCGCAGGCACGGAAACACGCGGGCGCATGCGTTGGGACCGTGGCCGCGGGGGCGGCGACTCGCTGGCGCGGGTGCGGTGACACAGTCTCGCAAGGGTGGTAGCTCACAGGCGCAGGGGCGGCGACAGTGCAGAATGCGAACCCCGATTTCCTCTTCGGTTCTTCACGTGATGGATTCACGTCTTCACCATCAGTTAGCCATACATATACATATATATACACATTCCAATCATCAATAGATACCTTGGAGAACTATCCTAAGCTAAGGAAGAGGAATGGAATCAAAGAAGAAGAAAGGAGGAGAAGGAGAAGAACTCACCACTACTGTGGCCTATCCAAGGAATGATCACAGAACCAACACCTCACTGGCTTCCAAGCTCAACAACAAAACACAACATCAACATCAACAAAGCCACACAACCAACTCTTCCAAATCAAGGAAAACTCAAGCATAAGATCAAGGAGAAGGAGAAGAGAGAAGAAGGACGTGAGGGGAGCTGGAGAAGTGAAGAAGAAACTCTTGCTCAGAAAGCCAAAGACGAAGCTTAAGGGAAAAGAAAGAGTAAAGCACGGGTCAAGAGTCAACAAAGTCGGCTGCAGCCGCAGGAAACCGCAGGGGCGGAAATTCCTGGCCGTAGGGGCAGAACGCTGAGCAAGCCGCAGGGGCAGCTCCACGGACCCGCAGGGGCGGCTAAGCTATCTCAGCTCCTAAAGGTCAAGGCTCTTACATCTCACCCCCCTAAAAACAAGTTTCGTCCCGAAACTTGTAAAATCCCAATACCTCTCGGATCCATATGCCGAGGTATAACTCTCTCTCTCTCTATCGGAGATATCACATCTCCGCACATAAGGTATCAACCTATATCACTCTATAGCCTCAAACACAATCATGGAGGAAATCATCATCTCCAGCTACAAGATCACTATACTATCCAAGGCATAGAGGAAAACCATCTCTAGCCAAACTACAATCATATCACAAGGCATAGAGGAAAACCATCTCTAGTCGTATCATCATCACATAACAAAAGGGCATGGAGGAAAAACATCTCCAACAACACTATGTCCACCAAAATAGCATGGAGGAATAACCATATCCAGCTAAACCCTAATCATATCTCAATAACATGGAGGAAAGAGCCATCTCCAGCTATAAACATCAATTGCACTAGCACATCAAGATCTAATAAGATCATAAAACACATCATAGCTAGTACGAAAATAAACACATCATAGCATATACGCACATAATCACAACACTCACCAAGATAGTACTAAGATCTACTCGTCGATCCTACTCGTACATCTATCTCGGCATAAAACTCTAGATAGTTCCTCTTAATACTATCTTCAGTCTCCCATGTAGCCTCATCAGGTCCTCGTCTCGACCATTGTATCCTCAACATAGGAATGTCCTTCGAACGTATGCGTCTCATACCTCGTTCTAGGACCACAATCGGGTGCTCAATAAAAGTGTGGTCCGGCTCGACCACCAAATCATCATAACTCACAATATGTCTCGGATCTGATATATACTCCCTCAGCAGAGACACGTGAAACACAGGGTGAACACCCTCTAATCTCGGAGGCAAAGCTAACCTGTATGTTGCGCTCCCAACCCGATTCAGAATATCAAACGGTCCGACATATCGGGGGCTCAACTTCCCCTTAATGCCAAAGCGTCTAACACCTCGTGTCGGAGACACTCTCAGTCACACATGGGCTCCTACTCTGAACTCTAGGGGTCTACGCCTCCTATCTGCATAAGACTTCTGACGGCTCTGTGCAGTCAGCATCCTCTCTCTAATCAGTGCTACACGAGCAACATCATCCTGAATCTGATCAGGTGTCAAACCACTAACACTGCGCGGCTCATCCCAACATAACGGAGTACGCCATCTTTGTCCATACAGTGCCTCATATGGGGCCATCCCAATCGATGCATGCCAACTGTTGTTGTACGAGAACTCAACTAGTGGGAGATGATCCGTCCACACTTTTCCCCAGTCCAACACACAAGCTCACAACATATCCTCTAGTGTCTGAATGGTCCTCTCTGACTGACCATCGATATGTCTGAGGATGAAACGCAGTAGTGAAGTGCAAACTCGTCCCCAAGGCAGTCTGAATCTGCTGCCAAACCCTCGAGGTAAATCGTCCATCTTTGTCTGAGACGATCGTCCTCGGTACTCCATGGAGTCTCACTATCTGTCTAGTGTACTCCTCAGCTAATCTGCTCACTAGCGACGTTTCCCGGATAGGGATAAAATGTGCCGTCTTCGTCAGTTTGTCCACTATAACCCAGATGGCATCAAAACTCCTGTTCGGTCTCAGCCTAGTCACAAAGTCCATGGTGACGTCCTCCCACTTCCTCTGTGGTACAGGTAGTGGATGGAGCTCACCTCCAAGTCTGAAATGCTCGATCTTGACCTGTTGACAGGTCGCACACTGTGCCACAAATTTGGCCACGTCGGGCTTCAACCCTCCCACCAATATGAACGTCTCAAATCCTGGTACATCTTACTCGTACCTGGCTGCACTGAATAAGGCGTACAGTGAGCCTACTGCAATATCCTCTGTCTCAAATCCGCATCAGTGGGTACACAGACGCGACCGCGGCGTCTCATCACTCCATCTGCTCCTATAAGGAACTGTGGTGCCTCATCCCGGGACATCCTCTCTCAGATCCTCATCAATGTCGGGCAGGTCCCCTGCTTCTGTTGGATCTCACTCAACTGATCAGGAAGAACCTCTAAGGTACTCAACTGGGCATCCTCATCAGGAAACTAGATGTCCAACTCTAACCAGATCAGATCTCTCTGTAACTGATGTTGAATTGTCAGTCTCGCAATTGCCTTCTCTCGAGGCGTCTTCCTCCTCAGGGCGTCAACGACAACGTTCGCCTTCCCCGGATGATACAGAATCTCCACATTAAAGTCCTTGATCAGCTCAAGCCATCTGCGCTGGCGGTTATTCAATATTCGCTGCGTGAAAATATACTTCAGACTCTTATGGTCAGTAAAGATCTGACATGTAGCACCATACAGGTAATGCAATCACTCTCCCTCGCTGCATCAATACACATCCCAAGCCTAGCTTAGATGCATCATTGTAAACCACAAAATCAGTTGTACCCTCTGGCTGTGCCAAAATAGGAGTGGATGTCAGACGTCTCTTCAACTCCTTAAAACTCTGCATACACTGCTCAGACCATGCAAATCTGGTAGTCTTCCTCAGCAAACTCGTCAGGGGACGGGCAATCACAGAAAATCCCTCCACAAAGCGTCGGTAATAACCGGCTAGGCCAAGAAAGCTATGTACTTCCTTGACGTTCGTCGGTGTCGTCCATGCTGCTACTGACTCAATCTTCTCCGGATCAACCTTGATCCCTTCGGCGGAAACAATATGACCCAGGAATGCTACCTCTGGCATCCAGAACTCACACTTAGAGAACTTAGCATAAAGTTCTCTATCTCGTAAAACCTGTAACACAGTCCTCAGCTACCCTGCATGCTCCTCTCTGCTGCGAGAGTACACCAAAATATTATATATGAAGACTACCACAAACTGATCCAGGAAGTCGATGAATATGTTATTCATCAATTCCATGAAGACTGCTGGGGCATTCGTAAGCCCAAATGGCATCACTACGAACTCGTAGTGTCCATATCTGGTCCGAAAAGTTGTCTTGTGCACATCCTGCTCTCTCACCCTCAGCTGGTGATACCCTGAACGCGGGTCAATCCTGGAGAATATTTTCGCTCCCTGAAGCTGATCTAACAAGTCATCAATATGAGGCAATGGATACTTGTTCTTGATGGTTACCTTGTTCAGCTCTGTGTAATCAATACACAATCTCAACGATCCGTCCTTTTTCCGCACGAAGAGGACAAGTGCTCCCCACAGGGATACGCTAGGGCAGATGAAACTCTTCTCAACCAACTCCTCAAGTTGCTTCTTCAGCTCCAACATCTCGACAGGCGCCATACGATATGGGGCCTTCGAGATCGGTCTCGTACCAGGCTCCAACTCTATACCAAAGTCTACACTCCTCTGAGGCGGCAAACTAGACGGCTCAGCAAATATATCTGTAAACTCACAGACCACTGGGATATCCTCTAATGATGGACTCTCTCCCTCCTTCATGGCATAACACCAGAAGGCCTCACGACCTTGTGCAATCAATTTCTCTGCCCGTATCGCACTGATAACCATGCCTGACTTTCCAAGGTCCCAACCTCGGAAAATCTCTATCTGACTTAACACGGTAGAGAGGGTCACAATCCTCCTACCTACATCTAATACTGCCTGATGTCTATCCATCCAATCCATACCTAAAATGACTTCTTCATGCTCTAATGGCATGACAAAGAAGTCAACAAGTAACACACGAGTCCCTACAGAAATGGGATAATCACGGATCTCACGGGTACCTCTGACCCTACTACCATCGGGTAACCCTATACTAAAGGGTATCCCCTCAGTCGTATCTAGACTCAGACGCTCAACACAGGCATCAAAAATAAAAAAAATGCGTAGCTCCAGTATCAAACAAGACTCTAACAGGTAAACCATGAATCAGAATGGTACCTGTAGCAGTCGGTGCAGCTGGCTCCTCTACACTCCTCAGCTCAAAAACTCGACCCTGTGGTCCTCTGGTATCAGTGGTGTTCCCACCACGACCTCTGCCTCTACTCGGCCCAGGAGCAGATCCTTGAGTCGTAGGGCGATCTGAGACTCTCTGTTGTCCCTGCATCTGCTGCTGCTGAGGTGGTCTCTGCCCACCTCCCGCTGCACTAGCAGGAGAAGAACCCTGCTGTGATAAAGCTCCCGTCTACAGAAAAAAGCTCTGTGACCTCGTCCGCCACAAGTATAGCAAATCACTGTCTGCCTCGTGCACGCTGGTCGTATATGTCCATAACCACCACAGTTAAAACACTATAGGCCAAATCGCAATACGAAAAACATATAAATTCATAACTTATTCGTTACTAACCCGATTGACGAATCAAAAGAAGATTCGGAAACACATTGATGAAGGCTACGCTCGGACACCACAAAATTCACCGGACACTAGGTGATGGAACCGGCCCGGTAAGGGATATACTCGACATGACTTTAACTTTGTCAGAAACACAAAACGTTAATACCGGATTGAATACAACGAAGAGAGGAATCTGAAACCTCAAACGGAGTTGAAATCGAATTACAAACGAAGAGTAGGTAGGTTTGGAAAAATCATAGCTTTTTACGAAGAAATGTGAAATGAAATGAATTAATAAATAAATTTCCGCGATTATAGTGAAGATGATAATTATCCTATAGCGAAGTCAATCCTTCTACCGATCCGAAGGAAATTTTTTCCCCTTCTCTAAACTTCTCTCTTCAAACATCAATTAAATTCATTCATTTGAATTTAATTAGCTTTACCACATTTCCTGAATCTTAATTTAATTTAATTAAATAAATTCCGACAACGTAACGTTTTGCCCGAAGGGAATTTCGAAACCACTTGTTATCAAATCTTGTCATTCAAACAACCTAAGATCATCAAAATAATTAAACGAACATAATAGAGCTTCCATTGATCCATTTTCACAAGCCTAAGGACAATATAGGCCAAATCGCAATACGGAAAACATATAAATTCATAACTTATTCGTACCTAACCCGATTGACGATCCGAAAGAAGATTCGGAAACACAACGATGAAGGCTACGCTCGGACACCACCATATTCACCGGAAACTGGGCGATGTAACCGGCCAGGTAAGGGATATGCTCGACCTAACTTTAACTTTGTTATAAACGCAAAAAGTTGATACCAGATTGAATTTAACGAAGAGAGGAATCCGAAATATCAAACGGAATTGAAATCGAATTACAAACGAAGAATAGATATGAATGTAAAGGTTTGGAAAAATCAGGGCTGTTTACGAAGAAATGTGAAAGGAAATGAATTAATAAATAAATTTCCGCGATTATAGCGAAGATGATAATTATCCTATAGCGAAGTCCATCCTTCTACCGATCCGAAGGTGGTTGGTTCCCCTTCTCCAAACTTCTCGAATTTGGAGTAATAAATCCGCATTGCGCGGATAATTATTCCACAAATTTCTCGAAAAACGTGTATTCCTAAGCCGCCTTTCTTAGCCGCTGAAACAAAATAGAGACTCTTTTGGCCGTTTTGCCTTTTCATATTATTTCACATCTAGGACATATCCGATGTCTTGATCATTTTTCTCAACTGCAATTTTATTGATTGGAACTCCCAACTGCTCCAAATAACACCGGAGGGTAAAAATTATTCCCGGAGGAAAAAGTAAAAATTTACTCACAATCCAAAATTAAGCCAAAAACATAACGATGGAATTCATACTCATCATTTACGCATTGTTCGCGAGTTATGAGTCGAATACTATCGATGATTAAGTTAATCATCATTAATTAGGATTAAGAAATCCTAACTTTTACAATTGGTGGCATTGTGTTAGAGATTATTGTTGTTAAGGTTGAACTTGTTCATCGCTTCAATTTGAGTTAATGGATACTGAAATATTTTGGTTATATTAATAGTGTCTTGTTACAAGATCTAATATAATTGTTGTTAAACTAGCGCCGAGATTGATTATGAGGTCTTTGATGTTGTATTTCAAATTGAAAATTTTGGGATGTTACATAATATCTAATGACAATCATAAAAACTAAGAGCACTAAATAATGAAAAAAAAAAAATCCATTAATCATTAGTTATTGTAGATATTAATAAAACGAAATGATACGTTGCTCGTCAATAATAAAAAAAATGAAAATATAGATAAAGTCACGAATGTGTTAGAATGAGAAGTTGTTTTAAACGTAATAAAATGAGAAGGATTGTGAGCTACTCATTTCTTACAAGTAGATTGATACATTTATTTTGTGTGCACACTAAAACCCCTCTCAATTGCACAACTAAGCAAACAACCCATATATATATAAAAGTACTCAAATAAACATAAAAAAAATCCTCATAGATAGACATCAGTGTAAAAATAAAAATTGAAAATGTACAATGTGGTTAACCATGGCTTATCATGGCAATGATTCGGGTGGTGGGTGGCTGTATCACTTCCATCAACCGAACCGTACTACAAAACCGTTCATCCGAGCCATCAACCGCCAAGCTTCCTTCCACCCTAAACCATAACCGCGGTTGATCGGGTGGGTCGTTTTTTTTTCGGGCTCAACCAACAAAGTAAACTTGTAAATTATAATTACTCATTTGTGAATTTTTATAAACACGCAGTTATGGTAGTCATGAATAAATAAAAAAACATCTATGATAGTCAAACGGTCTGTATAAAACAATTCAACAACTCGTAATTATGGTAGTCATGAATTTAAAAAAAATCGAAATTGTTGTAAATAGTAGAGATGTTTTTCTCCTACAAAAGTTGAGATTGTTGACGCATTTTTTTTCCTGATTTGGAACCATTATTATTTTCCCATAGCTATCATAGTATAAAGATACGATGTATCATTAAACGACGGTAGATGGAAAAAAAGCACCGGTGCCGGTTGCGAGGGAGGCGCAAAAGTATGAATATAGAATTTTTTTTAATGTTACACATAAACAAATTCAAAATGTTTGGTGGGGTTGTTGTTCAAGAAACGTTGGTGGTGGTGACGGGTCTAGCTAGTGGAGATGGCAGGTGCCAAAAAGGCATTGTTGAAGAAGGTGATGGTGTTCAAGAGAAGAAGCCAGAGCTGGGGTTCACGAGGAGCCGGTGTTTAAGATTCGTCGGAGATGACGATTAAATCGATGCATAGAAACACAAATTTTGGTGGCTAAGGTTTAAGATAGGTTGGTAAGCAATCTGAACATCGGGTGGACTTCGGGTGAATGCCGGGTCGGGTGATGGCTCGGGTGGTGGTCCAGGTGATGGTTTTTAATGTTCTCACCCTAAAGCGTGACCGAACCATCAACCGATCAACCATCACACGCATTCCAACCTTATTTTATCGGATTTTCGACCATTTGAGTGGTTCAGATTTTCGGATAACCACCGGTTGCGGGTGAGATTGCCATCCCTACCCTTCAACCTTACAACCTTGTTCGAGTAGATCTTTCAGATTTTTTTTTTCTATATGGGTACTTTAGGCCCTTATACTTACATAAAAAATCACCCCCAAAAGAAATGTACATACTGAAAATTTATTATACACTAAAATGTTTACTTATGTACTTGAACCTTTTTTTTTTTTTTTTTGGGTTTTGGCTTAGTAATGTGCGATTTTGCCCATATATTTGTGCCTTTATAGTTGGCTCTCCAAAATTTATAATCTAGAAAAATAAATGGGGAGTTTTGATTATTTTATTACTATTTTTTTCGGTTACAAATATCTATTATATATAACTAAAGTTACCTACATTTTGCTGACGTGGCGCTCTAAGGTTTCAGGATTTCAGCAAAATTACCGTATATTACTAAATTGCCACTCCCTAAAAATATATATATTTAAAAATTTAATTATTAAAAAACCTTAATTATTATTAAAATATCTAATTAAGTCAAAACAAATTTTTTTACTAAATAAGTTTTAACATAAAAATGTTAAATATGACTTCTTTTTTTTTTACTAAATAGATTATAAGCCCAATTTACGTTTAATATTTTTAGGAATTTTTCTATCCCACATCGACTATATGTAAGGTTGATGTTTTGAGAACTTCTATAAATAGAGGTTTTAAAGATTGAACAAATAATACATTTCTTGTACTTTTGACTAAGTTTAAGTATAATTTGTATTCATATTGTCGTTGACCTACTATTTTGTGGGTCGTTAACCTATCAAATTTCAATCAACATAAATATATTAAAGTATAGTATATGAATTCGTGAGGATTATAAGCCAAATCAATTCACGTTTAAAATTTTAAGGAATTTTCTATCCCACATCGATTATATGGAAGGTTGATGGTTTGATAATTTTTATAAATAGAGCTTTTAAAGATTGAACAAATCATACATTTCATTGACTTTTGACTAAGTTCAAGTATAATTTGTATTCATATTGTCGTTGACCTACTATTTTATGGGTCGTTGACCTACTATTTTGTGGGTCGTTGACTATGTGATTTTTTCTTTCGTTGATCTAATGTATATAGGTCGTTAATCTAATGTATATATGTGGGTCTTTGATTTACTGATATGTGGTTTGTTGACCTATCAATCAATATAAATTCACTTAATCAATCAACATAAATATACTAAATTATTATTATATGAATGCTGACGTGACGCGCTGTGAGGATTATAAGCCCAATCAATTCACGTTTAATATTTTCAGGAATTTTTATAAATCAATCAACATAAATATACAAAAATAGGGTGTTTGATGTTTGACTGTTGACGTGGCGCGTTGTGCAGCGAGTATTTTGAAATATAAATGCTATAAAAAAAAAAAAATTTTAACAAATATCCGTGCACGGCACGGGTCCTAAACTAGTTTAATATACGATGAGAAACAATAAGCATTTCTGAGACACATTTTTCGCTAAAATTGAAAGTTAATTTACATTTTTTCTCGGTTATCACCTTATCACGAGATATCAATTTCTCCATTAATGTTTAGATTTAGATTTGGTAAAATAAAAATAAATTAAGAATTGAATTCTTTTATATCCGTCCACATATATTTCCACGTACAATGTATCGAAATCTTGGTAGAGAAGGGTTGGCTTTCTCCAGCCACTGATGAAGAACCCAAATGCTTTATAAAAAGTCACATATTAATTCTCTCTTTTTCACTTTTGTATCTTTCTTCATTCTTCCATTGGAGCTTTTCGAATAAAGCCATCCCCTTTGACATATACCTAAAGATATCTACCAATATTCCCTTTCCTTTTATTTTTCGCCCACGAAGTGTGTCATTTTTGATAAATTGTGGCTATTAATTTATTAGCATATAGTATATATGGACACGTTTCGACAAATAAGTATATTACAGTAAAAATAACTATAAGAATTATGAGGCATTCGTAAGATTTATACAAAGGATGCATGACCACATGTAAGAGTTAAAAGTGTATAAAATATTAAAAAAAACTCTTCCTAAAACACTTTTGATAACCAATTTTAATAAGCGGTGAGATAAGAGTAAAAAAAAATGCACATATAATAACTCCAAGAAATCTATAAATAAAGACTAAAGTCCAAAAATAAGGATCAAAGTGTATACATATAATGATGATTGTTTTTTAAAGAAAAATGTATAATTTTTTTCGTGCACATGCATGTTAGGGTGCATACATTAGGGTAAAAAAATGTAGACGTAAGAAAAGGTTTTCGATTAGGCGAAAAATGTAAAAGTAAGTGTATAATAGGACGCAAACAATCTTTTCCTTCAAACTAAGATAAAGAACAATTGAAATCTTGCTTGCATGATAAATGACGAGTAGCTTCGTACGGTTCGTATCTTTTTTTTTTGACCTAAGACGATGCCTACCGCTTAGTCACTAGCATCGGACATCACCTTAATGGGAAAATCCTAATTGAATGGTTTTATGATTGGGGTAGACAATCACATTGTTCAAACTAAGAAAAGCATCAAGACGTACACTCATGTGTAAACTCAAAGACAACATTGTTTTAAAGGTCAAAACGTGAGTATCAAATCAACGTGATTGTAGTAATAAGATCAAGATCGAACTCAGAAAAACAATGAAAAGATTAAAAAAATTAATAAAATATTTATGTAACAAATTCGTAGCAGTAATCAGTAAGAGAGAATAAAATAATTATTTCTTGCCTGATCCAAAGCCTATAATTTGCAAGTAACATCATTTTATATGTATCAACTATTAATAAAAGAATTTTGGGACCAAAATCACCACAAATTTCATGTAACATCTCAAATTTGACAATTATCAATCCATAATGAAATGTAAATCATGTTATGTGGGGATAATAATGCTCGGATTTTGCATTTTACAAAATATCTAAGGCGTGATTGACTTGGCTCTCACATTTAATCATCAACATGTTGAAGAAAATAGTAATAACGTGATTCGTGCTCGGTTCTCGCATTTTTGATTGAACAACTGAAAACTACCATAACTCTTAATAGAAAACATTATAAGGATATAATTATCATCAACATCACAAATCATCAATGTAGTTGGGTTCTTCAAACCCTAGCTAGAACGAATAAACTTAGCAAAACATATCCCAACTGAAATTCAAAGCTTTAATAAACGAAGAGAAAAGGATAGGTCGGTTGATCAGCATGGGGTGATCAACCGATCAATGTTGCAACACACAAACGTATCTTTGAAACTATCAAATGAAAACTGATTAAATAGACTAATTATAGAAACACCTTAATAATAGGATAAAGCCTAACCCTAATCCTCATAAGTTTTGCATATCTTATTTAAATCTATCAAACGCTAAATTATATCTACAAGAAAAAAATGTCCAATTGAACAAACTAAAAGATACCTTAAAATATAAAGGATAAAATATATCATATCAAACGTCTAAAGTACACCCGTTGTTGGAGCGGTCGGCCGCTTGATATCACCTAGTCGTCCGATCACCAAGAAATAAACCAGATTACTTCACTATGGAGAAATGCTCACGTGCTCCGGAAATGTGTTCGAAGTCGGCCGATCGAAGGCTGGTAGTCAATTAAACGAATCCAAAGCTTTGGGCAATTCTTCGTTCTTCATTTCTAAAATATCAATCGGTTCCGGCTTGACCCAGATTTTTTTGAACCCGGGGAGAACCTTAGTGTCTTGAGGTTTTTTTCCCTTAAATAACTCCATTTAGCTCCAAAATACTTAAAATTCTTGCAAAGTCATTAAATCACCAACAAATCTACAAAACACAAAAGGGAAGAAAATTTGTTGATGTGGAGGGGTGAGCACTTCAAAACCACATATTATCGCAAGTATACAGGCTTGTCAATGTAAGTATATGATTATAGCATCAAGGTCGAGATTCCAAAGGACTAAAGTTGATTACTACCTGAGTTAGGTAATTCCCGAGACTTACCCGGTAAGGAGTTACTTAGTCCTTAGTTAGAGAATCTAGTTTGTGCAGAATTTTCTCCCTAGATACCTTGAGACTTACCCGGTAATAGGTAGTTAGGATTGAAATAGATGATCTTGCGACTTACCCGGTAATAGATCACCATTAGAGAAACATTCATCCGTGTAGCTTTTCTACCATAGATCCTTATGAGTTATCCTAAGTCCATATGTCATAAACAATGATCTTGAATCCTTGGAATCCATTCTTCCATTATTTGATTATCTCTACTTTGTTTGTTTGTTTTATAAAATTATTTTCGATTGAATTTGACATTCAATTGCGAACAAACCAAAAACCCTTCAAAAACATTGATCTTCTTTCCCTAATCTCTTCCTTCTATTTCTTAGTTTAGACTTACACTATTCCTGATCATAGCTGCAAATTGAACAACATAGTCTTTGTGTTCGACCTTGGAATACTTACTCTATTGTGTACGATCCATACACTGTGGGTTCGCTACTTATTAAGTATTTATTACATGTTATAAATTTAAAACTATTCATATCGTGTGTTGTGAGCTTGAAAATATTTATCATTATTGATACAGATTTACGAGGTCATAATCTAGCGAACAACAGATACAATATAACCCTGCAGGAAATATAAAGTGCCCCTTTTGACACCTCTCAATATAACATTAGAACTCTTACATACATTCAGAATGCCACCTTCACCTTTGAAACAAAATCCCTTACTATATAGCGTACTCGGGGATATCAAATTCTTAGTAATAAGTGGAACATGTCTGACTTCGTTCAATGTACATAATCTTTCCTCACTTGTCCTGATTTTAATCGAGCCAATTCCAACCGCCTTGTAGACAAAACAGTTGGCCATGGAAATACAACCACCATCCACCTGCTTGTAAGTTTTGAACCACTCTTTGTTAGAACATATGTGATAGGAAGCTCCGGAATAAAAAAAAAAAAACCCATTGTTCTGATAAGTGTGTCCACTAGCAACAAAAGTTATATCCTCATATGATTTAAAATCATCTTCTGCAAAAGTTGCGGTACCAGAATTCTGTAGTTTTTTTTTCTTAGGACCTTCGTTCTTCTTATGTCCTTTCTCCTTATAGTAGTTGTAGAAGTCTTTAGGCTTAGGACCTTTTGAGGTGATTTTCTTTGTCCCTTGCCTCCGCTTGAATATAGACCATATGTCTTAACATCCCTACCTACACCACTTTCATTCACCTTATGGTGTAGTTCCCTTGTATGAAGGGCATACTTGACGTCTTACAGAGTAATAGTATCTTTTCCAACAACAAATGACTGAACAAAGTTTTCATATGATGATGGTAAAGATACCAACAGAATCAACGCAACATCCTCGTCCTCAATCTTAACATCAATATTACGCAAATATAGAAGAATTGAGTTCAATTGATCTAAGTGCTCACGAAGTTGCGTACCTTCCTACATTCGCAGGCTGAACAGACGTTGCTTCAAAAGCAACTTGTTGGTGAGAGACTTCGTCATGTAGAGACTCTCCAACTTCAACCACAGTTTGATTGTGGTATCCAGATCCGAAATCTCACATAAAACATCATCTGCGAGAATCATCAAGATGATCGAATGCACCTTATCTTCCTTTGTGGCCATCTAAGCAACATCGCCCTGTTCCCTATCGGATTGCTTCCTTGACAATGCCCCCCATAAGCCTTGTTGTTTCATCAACGCTCGCATCTTGATTTGCGATAGAGTAAAAATTGTTCCCCCTGTGAACTTGTCGATCGTCGTGTTGAAAGAAGACATCTTTCTCCTAGATAACAGAAAACCAAAAAACCAAAAGCTTTGATACCAGTTTGTTGTGCTAAATCACTGAAAAATAAACAGATGATAACTAAGTTATCCCAGATTATAGATGATAACTAGATTATCCCATATGCCCAGATGATCAGACTGAAAAGATAATCTGATTGAACATATAATTAGATGATAGGAGACTAAGGAAACCCTACAATATATATAGGAACAAAACCCTTAGGTTTAAAATTGGACAGGTTTATATTTGACACCTTTATACTTGGTAGGTTTTATACTTGGACATGTTCAAACTTGGCAGGTTCAAACTTAAAAGCCAAAAATAAGACTGGGCCAAAAATAGAAAAGAACCAAGCAAAAATAAGCTTAATTCAAGGCATATTCAACACCTTCTATTTGTACAACTAATTGCACTATCTTCACTTCATTATCACGTCTTCAATCTCTATCAATTAGGGCTGTTAACGGTTCGGTTCCCTTATTTTTTTGTCCGGAACCGTTTAAGAAATTTTTTATGGAACCGTTTAACTAGGGTCGTCCAATGAATTTCGGAGGCCCTGTGTCAACGTAAATTTTTTATTATTAATTAACAAAATATATGTTTTATTATGAAAAAACGGAAACAAAAAAGAAAAAACGAGACTAAAATTATTTTTTTATTTAAAAAATACATTAAAGAATGACAATAAAAAACAAAACAAGACCTTTCTTAACTTTAAATAGTTTTTGGAAAAAAACAATTAAACAAAAGAGGGGAAAATATGTATTATAAAGCATATGTGAAAAAGAAAAAAAAGAAGAAAGAATATAGTAGAAAGAAAATTTTAACTTTTAAGTAATTTAATAAAAATACATGAAATAATTACAATAAAAAGTAAAATAAGACCATTCTTAACATTAAATATATCTTAGGAGGAAAAAAATTAAACAAAAGAGGAAAAAAATAAAAATGAAAAAAACATAGTGGATATTGCAGGATTTGAACTCTTGACGAATTTAATTTAAAAAAAATACATGAAGCATGTGTGGGAAAAAAAGAAAGAAGAAAGAATATAGTAGAAAGAGAATTTTAACTTTTAAGTAATTTAAAAAATACATGAAATAATTACAATAAAAAGCAAAATAAGACCATTCTTAACATTAAATATATCTTAGGAGGGAAAAAATTAAACAAAAGAGAAAAAAAAATGAAGAAAAAAAAATAGTGGATATTGCAAGATTTGAACTCTTGACTAATTTAATTTAATAAAAATACATGAAAGATTTACAACAAAAAGCAAAATAAGACCATTCTTAACTTTAAATATATCTTCGGAGAAAAAAAATAAACAAAAGAGAAAAAAAAAATGGAAAGAAGAAAGTGGAAATTGCAAGATTTGAACTCTTGACCAATTACACTAAAAAATAAATATTATGGGGCCCCAAAAAAATAGGGGCCCTGTGCTGTTGGGCCGAATGACACCCCTTGTTGGACGGGCCTGCGTTTAACAAATTATCGAACCGTTTAGAACCGGACTTGGTGGAACCGTTTGGAACCGGAACCGTTTTGGAACCGGAACCGTTATCCAACCCAAATAGCTCGCGGGGCACATCAGGTTCGTTCTCAAACACATCAAGCCCTACTCTACCTAGTTTTCCTTCCACTAAAAACCTTAGCATTTCCTTTTCATCAATCAAATATATAGCCTGTTACTGTTCAGAGTCTTGCAAACCGTAAAGAGTAAAGACTAGAGATTCACATGGGGAGGGAGTAAGAGAACTTACCGACGAGCAGGAGCGGGAGCTGGAGCGGCGAACGAGCGAAGGGAGCGACGACGAGAAGAAGTGACGAGCAGGAGCGAGAGCGGTGAGCGACGACGAGCAGCGGCGAGCGACCGGGCGCGGTGGCGACCAACAACAGCGAGCGAGTCGTCAACCCTAAGTTCGGTTGAACAGCGTGAGAAAGAGGAGCGTGACTGTGTGAGTGATAGGGTTGAAACTGAGAGAGAATGCTGAACAACATTTCAAATTTTCAATATATATATATATAAACGTACGGTTCCCTTGTTTTTTAAATCTTGGAACCGGACCGGAACCGTATTAAAACGGTCCGGTTCCAAAATTTTGTAACCAATAATCACAGAACCGAACCGAACCGTCAAATTCCGCTTCGGTTCCAACGGTTTTAGCAGGAACCGGACAAAATTAACATCCTACTATCAATTACTATAATCGAAATCAAGGCTCATGTGTAGAGCTTGTTAGGCATCAAAAACACCCAGTAACTCAACTTTGCACTTTTGGCAAAACATGGATGAAGGTATCTCATAAAAGATGATGGTTTGTGGAAGAAACTATTTAGGGATTGGTCAAAGTCCTCACTTGGCACCCTCTCAGATATGGACCAACATGGTTAGAATCAGAAAAAGAAGTTGTCATGAATATTGGGCTTTGTGCGGTTTTCTTGACTGAGTTATGAGGTGTTTTACATGACATGATGATCGTTTGGGATTGTGACTATTGATTGGTTTTCCCGGAAATATAAGTGCAATTGGTAACCATATTTCTCGCAAAAGACATCCACCGGGTTACCCGCTTGCAAGTACGGGATACTTAGATGTACAAACTATATTATAAAAATAGATTATTCCAACTGTTTGGTTCTTTGTTGTTACGATCATTCATCCATGGAAAATAGAAAAATGCAATTTACCCAAAAAATATAAATGGTAGTCTATTATTCTAGTTTATTGGTTTATTCTGTCATACATACATAGTGGTACAGGTAAATCATAATGGGAGCATATATTGTATTGGTACAAATGGCACATAGTATTACCACGTAGTTTCCCTCAGAGAAGGAAAGCTCTATGCACTTTACATCTCTTTTTTGAATTTCATTGGAGCTTTTTGGAATAAAGTGATCGATTGCCAACACCTACATCGCTCTTTTGTATCTTCCAAAAATCTTTATCAAGAATCCGATTTCTTTCTATTTTGCGTCAATGTCTTGGCCAGAAATTTCCACAATCATTTTCTTGGTACACAATTTTCCAGAATATATAGAGCAGCAAACTTATTTCCTGGCCAACAATTTCGCAGAATCTAAGATATATTCTGCTATATTGCGTTCTTTGCTTTTTGGATAGAGAATCATAACTTCTTATCATTCTCTACTAGTTGGAGGAACTTACTAATCAAGTGAGACGAGTCACCAATTAGTTCTTTTTTTCTTAAATAAGATGAATTTTGTGAACCAATATATAAAATTTTCCGTATTAAAATTTTCTATGTCTTGCAAGAATATCGACTATAAATAATATAAATTTAAGTGATTTTTAAACTATATCCATTGGCGGACGCAAAAGCTATCTGCACGAGTGGTTTAATGATTTGCATTTTTTGCCGTATATTTATATCATATATTTAGATAAAACTTCGAGAAAAAATAATTAGTAGACATGAAAATCCATTACGAGAGAAAAGATAATAAGGAAGTTACTAATTGTGGTTAAACGTTAGAAAAAAAAACATAATCAAAGAGTGTTCTACTATTGGATTTGCAGTCAATGTAACTTTTTTTTAAAAAATAAAAATACTGTGAATCTAATACGGGGCTTGTGAGGGGGATATATGGAAGACATCCATGTGGGATGGGCTGATTTTGGGCTTGCATGCGAATGACAAGAGAGGCTCATTCTAGCTTAGGTAGTTAGGTGGGCTAGGTGTAGCCAGGGCTGTGCAACCGGTCCAGACTGGACCGAAATTTTTAAAAATCTGGACCGGGAACCGGACCGGGACCGGACCGTTACGATCCGGTCCGGACCGGGTTCGGACCGGTTCGGATCGGAATTAAATAAAATAAAATAAAATAAAAATATATTTTTACAAAAATTAAAAAAAATATATAACTTTTATTAATATTTACATAATATATATGATTTTTAAGAAATATATAAATTAAAATTAATAAAATAATGAAAATAAATAAATTCCGGTCCAAACCGGTCTTTTCCGGTTCGGACCGGAACCGGATCAGAACTGGACCGTGAGCGGAATTTCCGAAATCCTTGGACCGGGGACCGGACCGGATCGGACCGGGACCGGACCGGTCCGGTACATATTTGCATAGCCCTAGGTGTAGTGTAGGATTAACAGATACTTGTATTTCAAATGGGCAAGTATGCTTAACAATGATACATGTCTACGAGTATAGATATTGTATGCTTTTAACAAGAGATAATAAACACTTAAGAGTCAAAGAAGACACTACAAACAAAAGGAGGCAAGAGATATGAATTCACCTCAAGATGGAGGATTTTGATTTTGGATTGAAATTAATTATAAAATAGGGCTTTTAAGTTTGGTGAACAATTCTTTTGTGTTGGTTTTTTATTTAAAAAAATAGAAAATTATTAGGTTGGTCTACATTCTAGAGGTAGTACAATTTTAAATATCCTTTGAGTATGAGAATACAAAGTTCAAGATCAGTAGAAAAATTGATGTTTGGGGTCGAGATTTCTAGATGGGTTAATCGGTCTGCAACACAATTGATTTCTTTGTAAACATGTTTGACGTGGACTTCGTCAAAGAAGCAAAAATCCAGCCTGGAGTCGGATATAATCATCTCGACCTTCCACAGATAACTCCACAAACCTTGGAGTGCATTGATAACACATATTATCACCCTTGATTTCGATCTTTTGGATTTGCAATCTAATATCCACTTGTAACACAAATTTAAGAGAAAAATTACCAAGTTGAAGTTATTTTTTTTGCATCGAGGCTAACAACCTCTCCATTGTGATTTTGAATAAAAAAAACCAATGGATGTTACTCCTCAATCGAGTTTTGATCCATCAAAATTAAGTTTATAGAAACCAGGTTTGGTTTATCCCACTTAATATTGTGTGTGTGTTTTTTCCCCTTTTGGTAGATTTAATATTCTTTTGTTGATGTTTTAAATCGTAATCATCCTCGTCAATGATGTTAGTTTTCCAATTATGGATTTGGTTTTTAATAAAAATGATTGTCTTATTATCAGGACCTATAGACTCATTACTAAAAATGATTTTGTTCTTGGTGAGGTAGGTGCTCCACCATATAGTTGCAAGACATGCAAACTTGTTAAGTCCAATTTAGTTTTTTTATTTCTTGTAGGAGGCCGTGAACCTTTTGTTTTGAAGGCTAATGTTGTTAAGATCGGTCAAGATCGACCTATTGATTTTTGCAATAATTTATTTCTTAAAAGGACATTAATTAAACAAGTGGAAAAATGTCCTCGAGACGGTGGTTGCAAAATTTACAGTGCCGTGTTATGACAATTCTTCTTTCGTCAAGCTTTGTTTTTGTTGGAATTCCGTTTTTTGAAATTTCCCAAAGAAAATTTTTAATTTTAGGTTGTGTATCAAGTTTCCATATCCTATCACAAGCATTGTTCGTGGAAATGTTCAAAACCTCCTCGATCATCTCAGAAGCAGGTTTTGTAGTGAACCAACCATTTTTAATACACCTCCAATATAATCCATCTTGAATTTTATTTTTTGATATAATTGTTTCCTAGGTTTTTTCCTAATATCTGGGTTAATGATGCTTTGTTGCTCATTATCAATTTTGGGAACATCCCAATCTCGAGTCATATATAAACTGACTAACTTTTATATTTTATGTCAATTCGATTATTTTATTGGATAATTTTTATAAGTGGCGTTGATGTTACCAAATTTTCATGCCAAATGTTGATGGTTTTTCCATTTCCGACCTACCAAATAATACCATTTTTTAGCTCAGTTTTATGCTTCATAAGGTTGTTCCATTTCCAAGACTCTGGTCCTTTCTTTTGGTAATGAAGGATATTTTTGTGCGGGCAACAAGCTGTGCTGCCAACCCTTTTTGAATAGCAAATACTGTAAGAGCGTTAGTCTTTAGGAGCCATTTTGGCCTTAGCCGTCCCCGCGGGTTCGTGGAGCCGCCCCTGCGGCTTGTGCCGTGTTCCGCCCCAGCGGCTCAGGGAACCGCCCCTGCGGTTTCTTGCGGCTGCAGCCGGCTTTGTTGACCTTGACTCGTGCTTTACTCTCTCCTCTTCTTAGCCATTCCTTTCCTTGTTGAGCAAGGGTTTCTACTTCACTCATCCTCAACCTTCTCACGTCCTCCTTGCTTCTCCCTTTCTTCTTCTTGGTTTTGAGTTGGTTTTCCTTGAGTTTGGAAGAGAGTTGTGTGTTATTGTTGATGTTGATGATGATAGATATTGTTGTTGAGCTTGGGAGCCAGCTGAGGCAGTGGTTTTGATCTTCCCTGTAGCCTAGAACCACAAGTGTGGTAAGTCTTCTTCTTCTTCTCTTCTCCTTTCTTTGATTCCATCTTCCTTAGCTTAGGATTAGATGAATTGATCATAGATTGATGTTGGAATGTGTATGTATATGTATGTGTGTGACTTTGGAATGAAGAAAACGTGATTTGATCACGTGATGAGCCGAAGAGGAACCGCGGGATCACTTTCTGCACTGTCACCGCCTCCGCGGTCCAACAAAGCCGCCCCTGCGGGAACCTTGTCACCGCACCCGCGCCTGGAAGCCGCCGCCCCTGCGGGAGCCGTGTCACAACGCCTGCGCCCGTGTCTGCGCTTGCCTTCGGCCGCTGTCACCGCGCCTGCGGCCGAGCTTAGCCGCGCCTGCGGGTTGCCTACGCCGCCCCTGCGTCTCTCTTGTTACGCAGGTGCGTCTTGTCCTGGGTCTACCTAGAGTTGGGTAGATCCTTTCCTTTCCTAGTATGAGCGGTTTAGCAGCATGCTAGGTATGTGTATGAGGTTAGAATGATGAGTACGTTATCGTTTATGCCAGTTATGGCTTTGAGGTTTATGAGTTAGGATACGATCCTTATGGATCCCTTGGGTCTAGGTGTGACCCCTTGATGGATATGAGTTGACATATTGTTATGCCTTGTTATTAGGCAGTGTTGTCCTCCAGATTGGAGTGGACCGGTTTGAGATTCGATCACAGTTGAGACTACTTCGAGGTTGAGGTAAGTCCATAGGACTTACTTAGCTGTCATCCTTATATTGGATGTATGCATGAGTGGTGTATGTGTTATATGCTTGATAGCATGCGATGTGGTTATTACCTACCTATGGTTTAGTACGCGTCCACTGTAGGGCCGTGAAAACGTAGCCCCGTCATCCCACGAGGAGACTGGGAGGTTCTCTGCGGATCGTCCAGATCTGGTACACGGAACGGGCGTTGTCTCCACTCCCTTAGGGTACATGGAGGAGTCATCCCGGATGACCACTCCAGCTGGCATTATCACCGAGAGGCGAGGGTTGTATTCCTCGTGTCACATATATTCATATTCATATATATATTTATACAGTTAAGTGATTGGACTTATTAAAGATAATAAACTAGGTAAATGTGAAAGCATGATGATGTGTTATGATTTCTGATGTGTGGTTGTGCTCTTGCATCTTCTTATATATTTGTATGGTTAGCTAACGGTTTTATACCATGTTGTAGATCCTTTGCAGGTTAGGAGAACTTCAGAGTGATCCAGAGGGGTGATCCGCTGAGGTCTCCGTACACTGGGATCGTTATCGTGGGATAAGGGATATTTGATGTACGGATATATGTTTCTTTTGTACTCAGCGGTACTTATGTATTACCTTTTGATACTTATATATCAGTTTTATGTTTTGTATTTAATCTATCTGTGCCTTGTTGTAAGATTCAGTGAACTTGTTGTCAAGATAGGGTCAGGATCCATTGTGAGATCCAAGCCTAGTAGAACCTCGAGTCCTACGGATTTGGGGTGTTACAAATACAATCCTTCTAAACACTACATCTGAAGACCTAGGAGACACAACATTACCATGCAAGACCCGTAACACCCACTTGATAATCTCGACGGCATCGGGCGCAAGAAAACCAAATGTATCAAATGCGAACGGAAGAAACACATGTTGGTTTTCAATACAAGCTCTTTCATGCTTAGTCACATTCGTAGAGGCCGCATTGAGGGCCACCTTCCCCAACACTGTAACGCCCCGAATCCCGCGGATTCGGGGCGCTACTGGGGCTACAATCTCAGAATGGATCTTGACCCTAGCCTGACAACAAGTTCACTAGATCTTACAACAAGGCACAAATAGATTAAAATCAAAACATTAAACTGTAATACATACATCAAAAGGTTTACAAAACACCGCTGAGTACAAACCAAAACATGTATCCATACATAACAAAATCATCCCACATCCCACACACAATCCTAGTGTACGGAAGCCCTCAACGAATCACCCCATCTGGATCACTCTGCAATCCTCCTAACCTGCAAAGCATCTACAACATGGTATATAACCGTTAACTAACCATTCATATATAAGATAATACATAAGCACAAACACAAGTCATGGAATCATAAACACATAATCATGCTGTCACATATTTACCCCTTTAATCATCTTTATAAAGTTCAACACTCAAATCGTATATATATGTATATGAACATATGTGACATGAGGAATATATAATCCTCGCCTCTGAGTGCTATAGCCAGCTGGAGTGGTATCGGCACACCGTCCCTTATAACCTAAGAGAGTGGTGAGGTGTCCATCCCGTATACCAGATCTGGCCTGACTACAGAGAACCTCCCAGACTCCACGGCGGGATGAAAGGGGCAGGTTATCACGGCCACTACAATGGGCGGTCAAATAAACCATAGGTCGGTAATAATCAACATCGCATGCTATCAAGCATATAACAAACACCACTCATGCAAACATCCGATATAAGGATGGTAGGTAAGTAAGTCCTACGGACTTACCTCAACCCCAAGATATCCTCAACCACGATCAACTCCAATCCGGAGAATAACACTGCTTAATAACAAGGCATAAAGAGAAATCATATCTCCTATCAATCAAAGGGGTCACACCTAGACCCATTAGATCCATAAGGATCATATCCAACCTATAAGCCTCAACAACCTACTAAACCTCAAAGCCATATCCGGCACACAAAGGTACCATAATCATCATCATCCTATCCTCATACACACACCTAGCATGCCACTAACCCACTCATACTAGGAAAGGAAAGGATCCATACCACTCTAGGTAGGTCCTGCACAAGACGCACCTGCGTGACATGAATGACGCAGGGGAGAAGCTTAGGGAGGCACAGGGGCGGCGGCACTCCCACGCAGGGGCGATGACACAGGTGGCGCAGGGGCGGCGGCACTCCCACACAGGGGCGGTTTGCAGTGTAGAAGATGATTCCCGCCTTCTCTTCGGTTCTTCAATCAATAATTTCACGTCTTCAACATCCAGCAACCATACACATATATATATATACATATAGACATCAACATGTATGACTAGGAGATCCAATCCTAAGCTAAAAGAGAAGGAAAGGAAGAAAAGAAGGAAGGAAGAAAGAAAGAAAGAAAGAAAGAAGAGGAAAGAACTTACCACTACAGTCACTAAACAGAAGAAGAGATCAGCACCAACATCTCAACTGGCTCTCACATCACAGTATCAACACTCACACATCATCATCATCAAACCACACAAAAACTCTCTTGCAAACCAAGGAGAAACAAGAGGAAGCTCAAAGGAGAAGGAAGGAGAGAAGAAGGACGTGGGGCAGTTGGAGAATGAAGGACACTGATGCGCCCTTGACCACCATGACCGCGGATGAAGAGGACGATGCTTTGCAGGTTCGCTCCGATGGACCGCTCACTCGTTCCCGAGCCAAAGCCATCGCCCAAGCTACCGGCTCAATCATCCGACGCACCGTCACATCACTTGGACCCGTTAGTGGCATGCCATGTCACCACTCCACCATGGCATAGGCTTCCGGCGCCACGTCATCAAGCTAGCAAATATTATTATTATATTTTGCATTTTAAATAATAATAGACTTTAATTTTCTGAACATTAATTCCGGAACTTAATTCCGTGAGTTAATTTCCGGCATTGATAGTCTAGACCTTTGGTTTCGGGAGTTGCCCCGACTTTATTTCCCGCCTTTATTTCCGTCATTCAATTTCCGACTTTTGGTGTAGCCTTCACCCACTATATAAGGGATGCTTGGCTTCACTTGTAAATCATGTCTAAATTTAATCAAGTATTTTGAAGGAAAATCCTCATTCTTGATCTAGGCATCACTTCCTCTTCAATCCCCTCAAAGTTCTTCCTTGGATCAAGTCTTAGATCCAAGAACTCACATTCGAGGATTCTTCTACAGAATCAAACTATCAAATCCACTACAACGTTTGCTCGATCTCTCTAGATCGAATCAAACCTACGCTTCCGCATCCATATCAATCGCTTCCGCCCTACCAAACTTCTATCAAAGTTCTCATTTGCACATCAACAACGAGTAGTCGAAACTCTAGCTTGATCTAGATCCGGCGTTCGTCCTTCAACGATTTCAAGGACGCATCAAATTGGCATCAGAGCAAAGGGATCGAAGCTAAGTTCTCTTTACTCTTGTTTTTTGTGCGTTATATTTTTATCCTTCTTTGCCTTTGTTGTTCTTCCCTTCTTGAAGATCTTCAACTTGTTCTTCGTGTTCTTCGTGTTCTTCGAAGTTTTCTTGGAATTTTTTTTTTTTTCTTTTTTCTCACCAAACAAATTTAGGAGATGGTTGGTTTGCCATCAAACCATCTATTAAAAACAATTTGTTCTTCAACCGACCCAATCCGACAAGTTTGTTAATCGATTTTACCAAATTTCTTGGGATTTTTTTTTGTTAACAAATTCGGATATCTTGCATTTTGATATTCAAACAAAAACAAAAATCAAAAATCTTCAACAAAGCGGATTTGTTTCCAAAGTGTTTCATCTCTTGCATCAAAAAAAAAAAAAAAGGTTGCAAAGTTCAAAAAAAAAAAAAAAAATACAAAGTGAAAAGACGTCCGGCAAACCGGTCCATCCGAAAAATCGGATTTTACAAAACGGTCAAAGACCGAAAGCAAGCAAAGCTTGCCGAGTGAACAATCCGTCCATCTTCTGTCTCTCCATTTTCTTACATACGTGCAAAATATCACTTGTTTATTTGTGTGAATTGGTTCAAATTTTGTTGGATTTGCCTACCTTGCTTAACCGCCAAACGGCCTTCCCGAAAGTAGAACCTTAACGCACTTGAACTTGGGTAACGTTGACTTAATTCGTCACCTTGCTCATTTGATTGCTTGCATTTGTTTGTATTCATTTGGAATCATGACTAACGTGGATATAGAAAACTCACAGGATGCTCGTGAACGAGAAAATGCCTCCTTATCGGAGGAAGTTGTTAGTCTAAAGCAACAAATGGAGGAGATGAGGGCACAACTTTTGGCCCTTACGACCACTCCACGCCCCGCCCCAAATCCAAATGACACCATGGTCGAGACTTCCACGTCCGACGCTCGTCGGAAGGGCAAAGGTCTTTTGGGAACCGACCCGTATCAAGGTCTTAGGCTTGCCTCAGTCATCGAAAGCCAACGCAACAAGACGGCAGGCACCACCTCAATGAGACCGAGAACAATAATGGCCCGACTCCGGATGATCTACTTTATGTAGATACAATGGATCGGAACAAGCGCTTCGAGCGCAATCGTAAACGGTACGGATCGCCCCCACCTTTATCTAATGCACATAATACTAACCGTCCCATACAGGAAGAATATCGGCACACCAATCAACAAGATCGTCATCCTTGACATTCCGGTAATGATCGATATGAGCAACACCACCAACGACGTAGCCGGCGTTCATCATACCGCGACTATGATGAGTATGATGAGGGGGACGATTTTGATGAGTTTTCCGACGATGAAGCCAACTTGGAACGAGTGGCTCATGTCCGTCCATGGCACCCACCCGTCCGAGATCCATTTGAGAACCAAGACTGAGGAGAAGAATGGTTGCCTCCTCCTAACCCACCAAGGCATGCACATCAACGAGCCCATCGTGATGATATGCCACCGCCCCGCCCGGATCCCTACAAAGCTCGTAGGGAAGGTAAAGTTAAATTTCCAATATTTTATGGGGAATATGATCCTTGTGTGTTTCTTGATTGGGCACAGGACATGAAAAGGGCTTTGAAGCATTGCCACTATGAGGAGTACGAGAAGATCGAAGCAACAACCTTGTACTTTGAAGGCGATGCAAAATCTTGGTGGAACCGATATGAACACGTCCGTGAGAACCGAGGATGGGAACCAGTTGCGACGTTTGATCAACTGATCTACGTCATGACAAAGAAGTATGTCCCCGACGACTTCAAAAATGATATGCGGATGCAAATTGCCGAGCTCCAACAAGGCAAACTCACTCCGGTGGCCTACTTGGCCAAGCTCGAGGACATGCATATGAAGGCCGGCATCTCGGCCCTCGCCCTCCGCCTTACGCACCAAGTTCCATGAGTGGCCTCAATCCATCAATCCGACGACCCCTTGAGATCGTTCCATATAAAGACTTGGGAGCCTTTGTGTCATGCGGCCATGAAGCTTCACAAGCAACAACAAGAGACTCCAAAATACTCAAGGTATAACTCCTCTCCAAAATCAATACGCTTATTCTACTAACACCCGTGCTCGAGATGTATCTAGTTATCAAGAGTCCCGGCGCCACCAAAGGAGCCCAACGGATGGTCCAATCCACCCGACAAGAGGATACCGAGAGGGCACCACAACGTGGTCCCAATGTCCCGGCACAAGTGCCTCCCGGCCCGCACTCCTCAAGGACCTCCACCGGCGGCCACGGACAAGGGAGCCCGTGTGTTATAAATGTAGCGGATTCGGTCACGTCCAACGTGATTGCCCCGAAACACCAAAGCGTCTGTGTTGGTTTGCCAATCCCTCATATGAAGATGAGGAAGATGAAGAAGACGGCCGATATCATCATAGAGGATGACCAAGACGCCGACCCCTACTACGGCATGGAAACCATGCCGAAGAACAAATGGCTTGCGCGCCCGGCACAACCCGGTAAGTTTGCCCTTGTATCTCGTAGAATTTTAGCCGTTAAGGAATTTGTCCCTATTGACCAACGCGAGAATCTCTTTCACTCTCGTTGTTTGGTCAATAACACTAGTCTCTCTCTCATAGTTGATGGGGGTTCTTGTTGTAATATTATCAACGAAAAAGTGATTAAACACTTTAAGTTGCCTACAACCCCCCACCCAACACCTTATGGAATCCAATGGATTTCCGATAAGGCGTGTGACACCGTCACACGACAAGCTTGGGTGACGTTTTCCATAGGCGGCTATGTTGATAAGATCCTTTGTGATGTTATCAAGATGGACGCCACACATGTATTATTAGGACGACCATGGCAATTCGATCGCCGTACATTCCATGATGGTTATCTTAATAGATACATGTTCCAATATAATGGAAAACGGGTCACATTGTTGCCTATGACTCCACATGAAATATTAATTGATTATGCGGAACGGAAGAGGCAACAAACCATTGATGAGACCACTACGCCGGCAACATCGGACCCTCCTAGGAGTCCTTCCGATATTGTGGGTGCTAGAACTTCCGGATCCCGGAACACCGCCTCTAGTAACCGTGCTATTGAGTCTAGAGATAGTAAAGGAAGCATCGTCCCAACGAATGCAACTTTACCATCTCCGGAACCAATAATCAAAGGCCGGTGTGAGCCGAGGGTACTTTTCGCCCGGAAACATGATGTGACACCGGTCAAGGAAGGCAAGTTGCCATGCTTCTTACTTGTTCCTTTTTGCTTATCTACTTCCAATCACCTTAGTAATATGCCGCACGAGGTGTCTACTTTGTTGTCTGATTTTCAGGACGTCTTGACCGATGAACTACCACCCGGCTTGCCACCGATCCGTGGAATTGAGCACCAAATCGATTTTGTGCCCGGCGCGTCTTTACCCAACCGTGCCGCTTACCGTGCAAGTCCGGAAGAAACTAAGGAGCTACAACGTCAAGTCCAAGAGCTCCTAGACCGGGGATATGTTCGTGAGTCACTTTCACCATGTGCCGTGCCGGTCATTTTGGTGCCCAAGAAGGACGGGTCTTGGAGGATGTGTGTCGATTGCCGAGCCATCAACCAAATAACCGTCAAGTACCGGCATCCGATCCCGCGCCTCGACGACATGTTGGATGAACTACACGGCGCCACCGTGTTCTCAAAGATTGATCTCCGGAGCGGGTATCACCAAATCCGGATGACCGAAGGTGACGAGTGGAAAACGGCTTTCAAGACAAAGTACGGATTATATGAGTGGCTTGTCATGCCGTTCGGACTCTCCAACGCCCCATCAACGTTCATGCGCCTCATGAACCATGTCCTTCGCCGGTTTTTGGGTAATTTCGTAGTTGTTTATTTTGACGATATTTTAATTTTTAGTAAGTCTTTGGATGAGCACATCGGGCACCTTCGCCAAGTGCTCGAGTGCCTTAGACAAGAACAATTATTCGTCAATATTGAAAAATGTGTCTTTTGTTCCGACACAACTATATTTCTTGGCTATGTCGTGTCTAAGGACGGACTCCGAGTAGACGAATCCAAAGTTCGCGCTATTCGGGAGTGGCCTACACCTAGTACGGTCACCATGGTCCGAGCCTTTCTCGGCTTAGCGGGCTTCTACCGACGCTTTGTCAAAGACTTTAGCTCGGTAGCGGCGCCGCTTCATGAGCTCACTACTAAGGGTGTCACGTTTGAGTGGCGTGATACCCATGCTCGAGCGTTTGAAGCGCTCAAAGACCGACTTTGCAATGCACCACTACTCCAACTCCCAAATTTCTCGAAAACCTTCGAGGTGGAGTGTGATGCATCTAATGTTGGCATTGGGGGGGTTCTTCTCCAAGAGAATCGGCCCATTGCTTACTTTAGCGAAAAGCTTTCCGGTCCACCACTCAACTATCCAACCTATGACAAGGAACTATATGCTTTAGTTCGTTGTCTAAAGACATGGCAACACTACTTGTGGCCGAAGGAGTCCGTGATTCATTCGGATCATGCGGCTCTTTCGTATCTCAAGAGTCAAACTAATTTGAGTCGGCGCCATGCAAGTTGGGTAGAATTTTGAGAAACCTTTCCTTATGTCATTCGGCATAAGAAAGGAAAAGAGAATGTGGTAGCCGATGCCCTTTCTCGGCGATATATCCTCTTGGTGCATATGGACGCCAAGATCCATGGCTTTGCTCTTATCAAAGAGTTATATGCCACGGATCTTGACTTCAAGGATATATTTGCCAAATGCCTTGACCTCCGAGAGCATGAGACCTTCTTTATTAATGATGGCTATTTGTTCCGCGCGGGAAAACTTTGTATTCCGCGTTCGTCCATACGCCACTTGTTGATAAAGGAAGCCCATGAGGGTCGTGGTCACTTCGGTGCTACCAAGACTCTCGCTGCTCTCCAAGAGCACTTCTTTTGGCCGAAAATGCGCAAGCATGTGACACGGTTTTGCACAAGTTGCATAACATGTCATCATGCCAAATCGCGTCAATGTTCAGACGGATTGTATTCTCCTTTGCCTATACCAATGGGACCTTGGGAGGATCTTTCTATGGACTTTGTAGTTGACCTACCTATGTCCAAACGAGGCAACGACTCCATTTTTGTGGTAGTCGACCGTTTTTCCAAAATGGCTCATTTTATCGCGTGTAAGAGCACCCAAAATGCTAGCGATGTTGCCACATTATTTTTTAACAATGTGGTGCGCATACACGGGATACCACGTTCCATCCTTAGTGATCGGGACGTGAAATTTGTGAGTCACTTCTGGAGAACGTTGTGGGGAAAACTTGGAACCAACTTGTTGTTCTCAAGTAGTTATCACCCCCAAACCGATGGTCAAACGGAGGTGACCAATCGGACTCTCGGTGCTCTACTTAGAGCAACGCTTAGGAACAACCCACGAAAGTGGGAGGACTTAATTTCCGTTGTGGAGTTTTCATAAAACAGGTCTAGGCACTCGGCAACTAAACTCTCACCATTTGAAGTTGTCTACGGCCTTAATCCACACACGCCATTGGACTTCACACCACGTCCACTCAAGGACGGTGAACACATCAACGCCGCAAGTCGAGCCGCCTCAATCATTGAACTTCATGAGCGGACAAGAGCACAACTCCAACGTCGTGCCGCCCAACTTGCCGAACAATGTAATAAGGGCCGTCGCGACATATCTTTCGAGGCCCGGCGATCTTGTTTGGCTCCACTTAAGGAAGGAGCGTTTCCCATCTCGACGCAAGGGCAAGCTATCGGATCGAGGTGATGGCCCTTTCCGGATCCTATCACGACATGGTCCAAATGCCTACAAGTTGGAGCTTCCGGATTCCTACGGCGTGCACCCAACGTTCAATGTCAAGGATCTAGCCCCTTATGTTGAGCCCTTATTTGACGACGGTGAAATGGGGACGTTTCACATCCAAGATGGGGGGACTGATGCGCCCTTGACCACCATGACCACGGATGAAGAGGACGATGCTTTGCGGGTTCGCTCCGATGGACCGCTCACTCGTTCCCGAGCCAAAGCCATCGCCCAAGCTACCGGCTCAATCATCCGACGCACCGTCACATCACTTGGACCCGTTAGTGGCATGCCATGTCACCACTCCACCATGGCATAGGCTTCCGGCGCCACGTCATCAAGCTAGCAAATATTATTATTATATTTTGCATTTTAAATAATAATAGACTTTAATTTTCGGAACATTAATTCCGGAACTTAATTCCGTGAGTTAATTTCCGGCATTGATAGTCTAGACCTTTGGTTTCGGGAGTTGCCCCGACTTTATTTCCCGCCTTTATTTCCGTCATTCAATTTCCGACTTTTGGTGTAGCCTTCACCCACTATATAAGGGATGCTTAGCTTCACTTGTAAATCATGTCTAAATTTAATCAAGTATTTTGAAGGAAAATCCTCATTCTTGATCTAGGCATCACTTCCTCTTCAATCCCCTCAAAGTTCTTCCTTGGATCAAGTCTTAGATCCAAGAACTCACATTCGAGGATTCTTCTAAAGAATCAAACTATCAAATCCACTACAACGTTTGCTCGATCTCTCTAGATCGAATCAAACCTACGCTTCCGCATCCATATCAATCGCTTCCGCCCTACCAAACTTCTATCAAAGTTCTCATTTGCACATCAACAACGAGTAGTCGAAACTCTAGCTTGGTCTAGATCCGGCGTTCGTCCTTCAACGATTTCAAGGACGCATCAGAAACCCTTCATCTGAAGCAAAGGAGGTAGATATAGGGGAAGAGAAGAGTAAAGCATGATCAAGAGTCAACAACGCCGGCTGCATCCGCAAGAAACCGCAGGGGCGGACTCCCTGAGCCGCAAGGGCGGACTCCCTGACCCGCAGGGGCGGAATACAGAACTCACGCAGGGGCGGCCCTCTGGACCCGCAGGGGCGGCTAGGTCCTGGCTCAACACCTAAAGACTAAGGCTCTTACATCTCACCCCCTAACAACAAGTTTCGCCCTGAAACTTGTGAAATCCCAAATCCTCTTGGACCCATATGCCGAGGTATAACTCTCTCTATCGGAGACATCACATCTCCGCTTATAAGGTATCAACCTATATCACTCTATACCTCAAACACAGGCATGGAGGAAATCATCATCTCCAATAACAAAATCACTATACTATCCAAGGCATAGAGAAAAACCATCTCTAGCCAAACTATCATCACATCACAAGGGCATAGAGGAAAACCATCTCTAGCCGTATCATCATCACATCACAAGGGCATAGAGGAAAACCATCTCTAGTCGTATCATACTCATAACATAAGTGTATGGAGGAAAAACATCTCCAGCGAAACTATGTCCACCAAGAATAGCATGGAGGAATAACCATCTCCATCTAATTCCTAATCGCATCTCAATAGCATGGAGGAATGAACCATCTCCAGCTATACTCATCAATCGTGCTAGCACATCAAGATCTAATAAGATCATAAATCACATCATAACTAGCACGAAAATAAACATATCATAGCACATAAGCACATAATCACAACACTCACCAAGATAGCACTAAGATCTACTCATCAATCCTACAGGTACATCTATCTCGGCGTGGAACTCTGGATAGTTCCTCTGGATACTATCCTCAGTCTCCCATGTAGCCTTATCAGGTCCTCGTCTCGACCACTGTATCCTCAACATAGGAATGTCCTTCGAACGTAGGCGTCTCATACCTCGTTCTAGGACTGCAATCGGGTGCTCAACAAAAGTGTGGTCCGGCTCGACCACAAAATCATCATAACTCACAATGTGTCTCGGATCTGGTATATACTCCCTCAGCTGAGACACTTGAAACATAGGGTGAACACCCTCTAATCTCGGAGGCAAGGCTTATCTGTATGTTGCTCTCCCAACTCGATCCAGAATCTCGAACGGTCCGACATATCAGGGGCTCAACTTCCCCTTAATGCCAAATCGTCTAACACCTCGTGTCGGAGACACTCATCCACACATGAGCTCCTACTCTGAACTCTAGGGGTCTATGCCTCCTATCTGCATATGACTTCTGACGACTCTGTGTAGTTAGTATCCTCTCTCTAATCAATGCTACACGAGCAATATCATCCTGAACCTGATTAGGTGTCAAACAACTAACACTGCTAGGCTCATCCCAGCATAACGGCATGCGACATCTCTGTCCATACAGTGCCTCATATGGGGCCGTCCCAATCGATCCATGCCAGTTGTTGTTGTACGAGAACTCAACTAGTGGGAGATGATCCGTCCACACTTGTCCCTAGTCCAACACACAAGCTTGCAGCATATCCTCCAGTGTCTGAATGGTCCTCTCTGACTGACCATCTGTCTGAGGATGAAATGCTGTCGTGAAGTGCAAACTCGTCCCCAGGGCAGTCTGAATCTGCTGCCAAAACCTCGAGGTAAATCGGCCATCTTCGTCTAAGACGATCGTCCTCGGTACACCATGGAGTCTCACTATCTATCTAGTGTACTCCTCAGCCAATCTGCTCAATCGCCACGTTTCCCTAATATGGATAAAACGTGCCGTCTTCGTCAATCTGTCAACTACAACCCAGATGGCATCAAAGCTCCTTCTCGGTTTCAAACCAGTCACAAAATTCATGGTGACGTCCTCCCACTTCCATTGCGGTATATGTAGTGGATGGAGCTCACCTCCAGGTCTACAATGTTCGATCTTGACCTGCTGACAAGTCGCACACTGTGCCACAAATCTGGCCACGTTGGGCTTCAGTCCTCCGCACCAATATGAGCGTCTCACATCCTGGTGCATCTTACTCGTACCTAGGTGCACTGAGTAAGGCGTACAGTGAGCCTCCTGTAATATCCTCTATCGCAAATCCGCATCAGCAACTGCGGCGTCTCATCACTCCATCTGCTCGTATGGAGAACTGTGGTGCCTCACCACGGGACATCCTCTCTCGAATCATAGTCAATGTCGGGAAGGTCCCTTGCTTTTGTTGGATCTCACCCTACATATCAAGGAAAACCTCTAAGGTACTCAATTGGGCGTCCTCATCAGGAAATTGGATGTCCAACTCTAACCAAACCAGATCTCTTTTTAGCTGAGGCTGAACTGTTAGTCTCGCAATCGCCTCTCTCGAGGCGTCTTCTTGCTCAGGGCGTCGGCGACAACGTTCGTCTTTCCCGGATGATACAAAATCTCCAGATCAAATTCCTTGATCAACTCAAGCCACCTACGCTAGCGGTTATTCAATTCCCGCTGCGTGAAAATATACTTCAGACTCTTGTGGTCTGTGAATATCTGACATGTAGCACCATATAGGTAATGTAGGTAATGTCTCCAGATCTTCAGTGCATGAACTACCGCTGCCAACTCCAAGTTACAAGTCGGGTAGTTCTCCTCATATGTCTTCAGTTGTCTAGACGTGCAATCACTCTACCTCGCTGCATCAACACACATCCCAAGCCTAGCTTCGATGCATTACTGTAAACCACAAAATCATCTGTGCCCTCCGGCTGTGCTAACATAGGAGCGGAAGTCAGACATCTCTTCAGCTCCTCAAAACTCTATGTATATTGCTCAGACCATACAAACCTGGTGGTCTTCCTTAGCAAACTCGTAAGTTGACGGGCAATCACAAAGAATCCCTCCACAAAGCGTCGGTAATAGTCGGCTAGGCCAAGAAAGCTACGTACTTCCTTGACGTTCGTCGGTGTCATCCATGCTGCCATTGACTCGATCTTCGCCGGATCAACCTTGATTCCCTCGGCGGAAACAATATGACCCAGGAATGCTACCTTTGACATCTAAAACTCGCACTTAGAGAACTTAGCATAAAGTTCTCTATCTCGTAAAACTCGTAACAAAGTCCTCATCTGTCCTGCATGTTCCTCTCTGCTACGAGAGTACACTAGAATATCATCTATGAAGACTACCACAAACTGATCTAGGAAGTCGATGAATATGCTATTCATCAACTCCATGAAGACTGTTGGGGCATTCGTAAGCCCAAATGACATCACTACAAACTCATAGTGTCCATATCGGGTCCGAAATGCCGTCTTGTGCACATCCTGTTCTCTCACCCTCAGCTGGTGATACCCTGAGCGCAGTTCAATCCTGGTGAGCACCGTCGCTCCCTAAAGCTGATCTAGCAAGTCGTCAATACGGGGAAATGGATACTTGTTCTTGATGATCACCTTGTTCAGCTCTCTATAGTCGATGCACAGTCTCAACGATCCGTCCTTCTTCCGCACGAAGAGGACAGGTGCTCCCCACGGGGATACGCTAGGGCTGATGAAGCCCTTCTCAACCAACTCCTCGAGTTGCTTCTTCAGCTCCAACATCTCGACAGGCGCCATACGATATGGGGCCTTCAAGATCGGTCTCGTACCAGGCTTCAACTCGATGCCAAAGTCCACGCTCCTCTGTGGCAGCAAAGTGGATGGCTTAACAAACACATCTATAAACTCGCAGACCACTAGGATATCCTCTTATGTTGGACTCTCCCCATCCTTCATGGCATAACACCAGAAGGCCTCACAACCCTGTGCGATCCATCTCGCTGCACATACCGCGCTGATCACCATGCTTGACTTCCCAAGGTCCCAACCACGGAAAACTTCTATCTGACATAACTCGGTAGAGACTGTCACGGTCCTTCTACCTACATCTAATACCGCATGATGCATATCCATCCAATCCATACCCAAAATGACTTCCTCATGCACCAATGGCATGACCAAAAAGTCAACAAGTAACACACGAGTCCCCACACAAATGGGACAATCAAAAATCTCGCGGGTACCTCTAACCCTATTACCATCGGGTAACCCTATACTAAAGGGTATCCCCTCGGTCGTAACTAGACTCAAACGCTCAACGCATGCTTCAGATATAAATGAATGTGTAGCTCCCGTATCAAACAAAACTCTAACAGGTAAACCATGATACAAAATGGTACCTGTAGCAGCCGGTGCAGTTGGCTCCTCTGCACTCCTCATCTTAAAAGCTCTACCATGTGCTCCTCTAGTGTCAATGGTACACCCACCACGACCTCTACCTATACTCGACCCGGGAGTAGATCCTTGAGTAGTAGGACGATTTGGGACTCTCTGCTGTCCTTGTATCTACTGCTGAAGTGACCTTTGCCCACCTCCTGCTGCAGTAGCAGGAGAAGAACCCTGTTGTGATGAAGCTCCGCCCTGTCTACAAAAGACAGCTTTGTGACCTGGTCTGCCACAAGTGAAGCAAGTCACTGACGGCCACGTGCACTCTGGGCGTATATGTCCATAATCATCACAGTTGAAGCACTGTCGTCCCTTATCTGCAACCGGTGCAGATGAGGGGTAACTTTGGCGTCTTTGGCTTCGCCCGAAACCAGCAGCTCCACCAGTACCACTGGTCTGCCCAGTCCGCTGTCTCTTCTTAGACCCTCTAGTATGAGAAGCTCTCCTTTGTCCAGCCCGCTCTAACTCATAATCTGAGGCTCTATCCTAATAGTTCATCAGGGACTCACAGTGAAATCCTGCCATATAGTTCGGGTGACATCCCACAGTCGTCGAGAAAAGAGATATATGTGTTGATCCACAGGAGGTGCAGCTGGGTCCAGCAAGGCCAGCTCCTCCTAAAATCTCCTAACCGCCTCAGAGACTAGTACTTCCTCAAAGCCAGCCTAAACAAAATCCCGCAGTTTCTCCCTCCTCAATGAGGCAGGGCGGAAACGCTCTCTGATCAAACTCCTCATATGGTCATAGCTAGTAACATGACTCCGCGCGGATCTCCACCAATATTGTGCCAAGTCTCGGAATAGAGTATGCACTAACTCTATCTGTCGGTCCTCTGGCCATCTAATAGACTCAAGGGCTAAGTCTACATGTCCAATCCACATCTCCACCTCTAATCTCACCTTCCCAGAGAAAGGGTGTACTCCCATCTGATGAAATGCCTTCAACCAAGTATCTGGTTGAGGCCCTTTATGCTCCTCTGGAACTTGAGTAATCTCAGCAGCACGTGCCGGTACAACTAGCACCTGAGTAGCTCCATGGGATCTTTAAGACGATCCCTCCTGTGCCGGAAGATCCGGGGCACGTCTACCTGCTCTTGAAGCCTCCTCCACTCGTCTGATGTACGCGCGGAACTCTGGTCTCCCCATAGAGACATGATCCGAGTCATCTGATTAGACTCGCTGTGGTCTTTGTCTCCCAGCCATACTGTTCCCAGTCTTAGAAAAGACACTCTCAGCAACATCCTCATGGACCTCCCCCGCTACAGGTGGATCAACAGCGGGAATCTAACCCTATCCTACCACTACTGGAGGAAGAGGGGGTTTACCCCTACCTGTTCAATTGCAGATACAACTCAAGTCCGAACCATCTGCGGGGTATGCACACCTAACTTATAAGGCTATATATATGTAAGAGCCTTAGTCTTTGGAGTTTGTTTTGGTCTTAGCCGCCCCCGCGGGTTTAGGGAGCCGCCCCTACGGCTCGTGCAGTTTTTCGCCCCCGCGGCTCAGGAACTGCCCCTGCGGTTTCTTGCAGCTGCAGCCGGTTTTGTTGACCGGTTGGACTCGTGCTTTACCCTTTCTTTCCATTCCTCCTTAAGTTCCTTCCTTGGATGATGAGCAAGGCTTTCATCCTCTTTCTTCATCTTCTCACGTCCTTCTTGCTTCCTTTCCTCTCTTTGATCTTGTGCTTGTTTTCCTTGGAGTATGGAAGAGTTTGTGTGTGGTTGTTGATGATGATGATGATGGATGTTGTTGCTGACTTGAGGGCCAGCTGAGGTAGTGGTTGTGGATCTTTTCCTTGGTTGTTCACAGCAGTAGGTAAGCTCCATTCTTCTTCTTCTCTTCTTTCTTTCTTTGAATCTTCCTTCGCTTAGGATTAGATGTATTGAATGGATATTGTTGTTAGAATGTGTATGTATATGTTTGTGCTTGGCCATGGAATGATGAAGACGTGATTGATCAAGTGAAGAGTGGAAGAGAACTCGGGAGGCTATGTTTCTACACAATCTCCGCCCCACGTCTGGAAAGCCACTGCCCTTTGCAGAACCTTGTCACCGCACTCTGCGCCCGGAAGCTGCTGCCTCCGCGGCCACGGTTCCAGCGCTTGCGCCCGTGCCTGAGTTTGCCTGCGGCCCACTGTCACCGCGCCTGCGGCGAGCGTAGCCGCGCCTGCGGTTTGCCTTGCTTCGCCCCTGCGTCCCTCTTGTCACACAGGTGCGTCTGTCTCGGATCTACCTAGAGTAGTGCAGATCCTTTCCTTTTCTAGTATGAGCCGTAGTAGCATGCTAGGTATGTGTATGAGGATAGAGTGATGATGATGAGTATGATATAAATGTATGCCGGTTATGGCTTTGAGGTTTATAACTTGGATATGATCCTTATGGATCCCTTGGGTCAAGGTGTGACCCCTTTGATGAAAGGAGTTTGATATATCTGTATGCCTTGTATAGGCAGTGTTGTCCTCCAGAGTTGGAGCTGATCGTGTTTGAGACTACTCCGAGATTGAAGTAAGTCCATAGGACTTCCTTAGCTGCCATCCGTATATTGGATGTATGCATGAGTGGTGTGTGTTATATGCTTGATAGCATGCGATGTCGTTTATTACCGGCCTATGTTTTTAGTGATCGCCCATTGTAGGGCCGTGATAACCTTTCCCATTTCATCCCGTTGGGAGTCTGGGAGCTTCTCTGTAGTTAGGCCAGATCTGGTGTACAGGATGGCCACTCCCCACTCCTTTATGGTATACGGGAGAGTGTTCCGGATCCACTCCAGCTGGCTATGAGCGACCAGAGGCAGGGATGATATACTCCTCGTGTCACATATGTTCATATACATATATTTATACGATTTGAGTATTTGAATTTATAAAGATAATTAACCGGGTAAATGTGTGATAACATGATTATGTGTTTATTATTCCTGACGTGTGACTGTGCTTATGCATCTTCTATATATATGTGTATGGTTAGCTAACGGTTTTATACCGTGTTGTAGATCCTTTGCAGGTTAGGAGAGCTGTTAGAGTGATCCAGAGGGGTGATCCGCTGAGGGCTCCGTACATTAGGTTTATTACGTGGTTATGGGATATTTTTGATTTACGGATATATGTTTTGGTTTGTACCCAGCGGTTCTTCTATATTACCTTTTGATATATATATATATATATATATATATATATATATTAGTTTTATATTTTGGATTTAATCTATATGTGCCTTGTTGCAAGATCTAGTGAACTTGTTGTCAGGCTAGGGTCAGGATCCATTGTGAGATCCTAGCCCAGTAGCACCTCGAGTCCTACGGATTCGTGGTGTTACAATATATGCCATATATAATGTCGAGGTCCTCAGTGGGGTGATGGCTTCCCGTACACACTATCCCAAAACATTTGTACTCATTTCAAAACCAAAACCTTTTGAAAAGTCAAACCCCTTTAGGGTTCTGTTTATTTTTCTATTCGACATTTATCGTAGATTGCAAATGCCATTGTTGTCAACCTAAGGCTCTGATACCAACTTTGTAACACCCCGAATCCGCGGGACTCGGGCGCTACTGGGCTAGAATCTCCCAATGGATCCTAACCCTAGCCTGACAACAAGTTCACTAGATCTTACAACAAGGAACAAATAGATTAAAACCAAAACATTAAACTGTAATACATACTTCAAAAGGTTTACAAAACACCCCTGCATACAAACCAAAACATGTATCCATAGATAACAAAATCATCCCATATCCCACGCACAATCCTAGTGTACGGAAGCCCTCAACGGATCACCCCATCTGGATCACTCTGCAGTCCTCCTAACCTGCAAAGCATCTACAACACGGTATATAACCGTTAGCTAACCATTCATATATAAGGTAATACATAGCACAAACACAAGTCATGAATGATAAACACATAATCATGCTGTCACACATTTACCGGTTAATCATCTTTATAAAGTTCAACACTCAAATCGTATATATATGTATATGAACATATGTGACACGAGGAATATATAATCCTCGCCTCTGAGTGCTATAGAAAGCTGGAGTGGTATCGGCACACCGTCCCGTATACCCTAAGGGAGTGGTGAGGTGTCCGTCCCGTATACCAGATCTGGCCTGACTACAGAGAACTTTCCAGACTCCGCGGCGGGATGAAAGGGGCATGTTATCACGGCCACTACAATGGGCGGTCAAATAAACCATAGGTCGGTAATAATCAACATCGCATGCTATCAAGCATATAACAAACATCACTCATGAAAACATCCGATATAAGGATGGTAGCTAAGTAAGTCATACGAACTTACCTCAACCTCAAGATATCCTCAACCACGATCAACTCCAATACGGAGAACAACACTGCCTAATAACAAGGCATAGAGAGATATCAAGTCTCCTATCAATCAAAGGGGTCACACCTAGACCCAAGGGATCCATAAGGATCATATCCAACCTATAAGCCTCAACAACCTACTAAACCTTGAAGCTATATCCGGCACATAACGGTACCACAATCATCATCATCCTATCCTCATACACACACCTAGCATGCCACTAACCCACTCATACTAGGAAAGGAAAGGATCCATACCACTCTAGGTAGGTCCTGCACAAGACGCACCTGCGTGACAGGAAGGACGCAAGGGCGAAGCACTGGGAGGCGCATGGGCGGCGGCACTCGCACGCAGAGGCGGTGACACAGATGGCGCAGGGCGACGGCACTCCCATGCAGGGGTGGTTTGCAGTGCAGAAGATGATTCCCGCCTTCTCTTCGATTCTTCACTCAATGATTTTCACGTCTTCACATCCAGCAACCATACACATACATATATATATATATATATATATATAGACATCAACATGTATGCCTAGGAGATCCAATCCTAAGCTAAAAGAGAAGGAAGAAGAAAGAAAGAAGGAAGAAGAAAGAAAGAAGAAGAAGAAGAAAGACTTACCATTGTTTTCACTAAACAGAAGAAGAGATCAGCACCAACATCTCAATTGACTCTCACAACACAACATCAACACTCAGACATCATCATCATCATCAAACCACATAAAATCTCTCTTGTAAACAAGGAGAAACAAGAGGAAGATCAAAGGAGAAGGAAGGAGAGAAGAAGGACGTGAGGCAACTAGAGAATGAAGGAAACCCTTCATCTGAAGCAAAGGAGGTAGATATAGGGAGGAGAAGAGTAAAGAATGATCAAGAGTCAACAATGCCGGCTGCAGCCGCAGGAAACCGCAGGGCGGACTCCTTGAGCCGCAGGGGCGGAATACATAACTCACGCGCGGGGGCGCCCTCTGGACCCGCTATGGGCTCAGCACCTAAAGACTAAGGCTCTTACAAGCACAAAAGGCCCATTACCCAAATCAACTAAATCAGAGACTCCTAACAAATCAATACAAGCATGTTTTCTACCCACCCATCCAAAAACTAACACATCTGCGGGTCTCAACGTAGACCTTCTTTCACGCGGATTAGTCAAGAAGAATACAAGTGTATCTTTCTTGGCCGAAATCCTTGCTCTCTTAAACACGTCACATAAACGACACGAACCAGATCGTGCCTGTATTTGAAAGCCGAGTAGTTCTTTACAATGAACCGCCTCTCACAATTAGGCATACGACAAAACATCTCAGACGGGAACACAAGAATCATAAGGTGATACTTGAGGATCGTGTTATACTCAACGGGATACATTCACTGGCCCAGTTCATCAATATGTATGGCAAGAAGAAAATCTTGGCTATGCGGTGCCTATAGAAATTGAAAACCGCATGTTGAGCTTTAGGGGGGACGGTACTCTGGACAGTAAAACCAGAAAGATCAAAACTAGGGATAGAAACTTGAAAATTGGCCAAAGCTCCAAAAAACTCGAAGCCCATATCAATAACTCCATTATCCCGCAAAATGTTGTTTTGAAAGGTCCAAGACTGAGCTCTATAGGCCACAAAAACAAAAGAAGAAGTCTTCATAAATTGAGTATAATCCAAGGCCTCCAAAACGAATTGACAAAGAAGCAAGTCGCCGTTAACGATCACTAGAAAAAGGACCCCACAAACATTTGACACCTAAATTGGTATATTTGTAAAAATTTGTCCAAGCATTTCTCACCTAAATTGTTGGTTCCAAATTGTTAATTCAATGTTGATTATCGATAGAATGATCCATTTGTGGAAGCATTGACGCAGTCTAGAGCTGCATAATCTTGATTATCGATACAAAAAATAAAGAATTATAATATAAATATATCCACTGCATATGCCAATCTATTACCACATGATAGTAACAATGAAGTAGTGGATTGATGATCGGTATATGTACGGTGCAAATTTGTAGCCCAATTAGAAGATCGATGTAGATATGCAGAATCTTAGCCCCAATAGTTTTTGCTTTTTTTTGGTTACGATCATCCGTGGAAAATATATATAGATTTGATTTACTTACTGACTATAACATTGAAAAAGAAATACATATAATCTAATGGTACACATGGCACCTACTATTACCACGTACCTTCCTTTTAGAAGGAAAGTATTTTAATGTTTCAATTGTTTTTTTGCACTTTATATCTCTTTTTTGAGTTTCATTGGAGCCTTTGGAATAAAGTGATTGCAAGTTCATCACCCTTTTTATATCTTCTTAATGTCTTTATCAAGAATTTGATTTCTTTCTATTTTCCGCTCATCTCTTGCATGCAAATCACCCACAATCATTTTCTTGGACGACAATTTCCTAGAATATATAGCACACATATATTTCTTGGCCACAATTTCTGCAGAATCTACATTCTATTATTTACATTTTATAAACTGTAATTTACAAACTCCTTAAAAAAGGGACTTTGATGAGTATAGAGCATCAGTTTTGCATACGGATTCATTGATTGTCTCTATCATTCTTCATTTAAAATATTAAGTGAGTTATATATAATCTTGTACGAATTAAAACTGGGCAGAAAATAAAAGATGCAATATGGTTTTATCAATTAATATTTGTAAATTATGTAGAGTTTTTTGTTTTCTTTTTTATGTTTGAGCGCGGGTTCGAGTCAACACATAAGTTTAAACCTAAAATCAATTGATAAAAATAAAAAATATGTCACCCACCTTATATTTTGTATTACGGTTTTGTTCATCGTGAAGTGGTCGAGTCAAGAATGTAATAACCGAAAATTTTCTAATTATTTTATTCAAAGAGAACAACTCGTTTTACCAAGCGAAGTGAACCGAGTTATTTCGAGTCGAAATAACCCATAAACCGGACCAAGTCCTTTCAATTACTTCCCTCTGGCGCAATTCAACTCTTAACTTGTTGGGCCATGACAAGCCGGCTTAGGCAGCTTAGTCCATTGAGGAAGCCCAGGCTTACCCTTCTCCTTATTAGGGCAAGTCTCCCGTCCTCTCTTGTCCTTCTCTTGTTTCGGCCCAACAGGGTAGCTAGTAGATCACCATCTTGCCCATCTCTCATCCTTTCTTTCGTCGTCTTCAACCTCATCTTGACCGACCGTTACCGGAGCTTTGAAGATGGCTGTTATGCATGGACGACATTAAAGCCGAGCATTGAAAGATCCTCGTTGACCGGGAGTGTTGAGGACCGGAGGACGCGCCAATTTTCTCTCACATCTCTATTGACATCCGAACCCCCCTTCACGCCCAACGTCTTATTTTCGACTCCGAGTTGCCACCAAGACAAACTCCGACCACCGCACCGACACCAACTCACACTTCTTCTTCCTTTTTCGTAGAGACCGATGAGCCTCATCTCTTCCTCTTTTCCTCTCTTCTTCTTCCTTCTAGGAGTAGCCTCCTTACGTTGTTTCTCCTTGTGAACCAGTAGACTAACAAAGAGTTCCACCGGGTGAGCCAACACCATCTTCTTTTCCCCTCATTGGAAGATGTCGCCGGACGTAATGTCACTCCCTTTCCTTTCCTCCCTTACCCATGTATGTACGCGTATGGCCATGTATGTTATCGGGCTAATTCTCCCACCGAGACCCTCTTGGTCTCAGTGGGTCTCGAACCTTGGCCGCCGGGTTTCACAATTTTCCCCTTGTTGTGTCTCACAGGAATCGACCCCAGGATCTACGGATCCCTGCATTTTTGTCCGTCATTGCCTTTAGAAAATCTCTAACTCGCAATGTCTTACTCGTCATTGGGGCCAACGTCTTGCATCTGCTCAGGTTCGAACCCATGACGTGTTGCTACCTTGCTTTCTGGCGCCTTACGTTAATTGTTTCTTACAAGTACCGAACCCCCGTCTACAGGTTCTCTTGCTTGCCGACCGGTGCCGTCTAGTGCTGCCAGTGACTCTCAAAACCACTCTTGTAACCCACTTTCTTTGCTACTCGGAAGGTTCGCACCCTCAACCTAGTACTCGTACCTATTACTCCGGAACCGTCGTATATAATTTGTCGAGTTAGGAAATGCTCTTAAATCATTTTTAATCCTAAATCGGTAGCGTAAAATAATGATTATGTTTAGATAGTGATTATTGTTGGAATTATATTATATTCGTATCCCGACAATAAGGAGGACATAAAATGTCATAAGGCCTCTACGTTAAGGTTGTTATGGAATTACGGATTTTAGAAAATGGATATATGTGTGGAAAGAAGATATTAGACGGATTACGAAATTGACATCTAGGTCTATGGAACCATAGAACCTAGAGATTGATAAGAGTAGTGATGCAAGAAATCTTACTCTAGAAGTAACGAAATAATACAAATAATTTACTTAGATGTTATTACATCCTAACCAGGATTGTGAAATCATTGACTGACGGATCAAGATTAGCGTACTTAGATATTGAATCGACCTAGGTGAGTTTATCGGACTCACTTAGCTACATTTATAATATTAAGTGTTTGCTTATGGTAGTGTGTGTATTGATTGATTAAAAGTAAAACTTGACTAGATCATTGTACTTTAATTTGGAAACACCAAAGTGTATGATAACGGGTCGTGGCATCACTACCCAGCGTTAGAGCGCGACTAGGTGACTCCCCGCGACTAGTGCAACAGAGTATATTGGGAGATGCATAAAACTAGTCTTGTTGGTATACGGGGACTGGGGCGAAGTTTGGAAGATCTTCGTGCCACACGATCAAGTTATACTAATTAGATTGGAATCCCTAATTAAAGATAATAACCGGGATATTTTTTGATCATGTTGTGGTGTTTATGAAGGAATTGTGTCATTTATCCTAAGGTGTCATTACATGATTATGTTATAGGACGATACATAAAGATTTATATATAATCTGGTGCATTAGGTAGTCATAACGTTTTGCTAGAAGCCAACTTTGACTTATGTATTTTATATGATAAAATACATTGCTAATATCATCGGGTCCTACGAGGTCACACCCATTAGGTTGATAGACTAGGTCATTAAATAAAAGAGATATAATATTTGGATATACATACATATATTATAAATAATACATTTGATGTAATATGGGAGTATATATTTATTAGATAATAAAGTGTTATCGTCTAAAATAAGATATTATTATCTGTGAAATAATTATATCCGCAAGCATTATAAAAGACGGACTTTCTATGAGAAACTCGAACTAAAATTAACAGCTTATTTTATAGACCTTTCACTTTCCTTCAATCGAATTCATTTGCAAGTAATTAATTTGTATTGAGCCAATGAATTACAAAAAGGATATACGTTGAATTACAAGTTCAAATGAAAATTGAATTGCAACTTCAATGACAATTGAATTGTAAAGAAACAAACATTTAAGTTGTTACACAAAGTTCAAGGTGAAATCGCGTAAAAGCAATTTGATTGCTAAATGACTCTAAAATAGCTTTGTCCGATCATTATAGATAAGAGAGAACTACGGAACTTGCTTGCTCTCTCTCCCTTTTTCGATCTCTTTTCTTTCTGTCTTCGATCCTTGAACTAACATCCAAGATCTAAGGGAATCCAAATCTATACCCGGGTGGACCAACTAGAGGAGTCAAATTTGAGGCTCTCGATCTCTCCTACAAAGTAGCAGTTCATGCATCAAGAGGTATTCCATTTTTCTAATTTTGTATCTAATCAATTATGCATGCAATCGTTTGTTTAGATATTTAGCAAAATTAGTTTCTTGCAATTCCTCTTTTAAGCATCTAAAATCCCAACAGTGGTATCAGAGCATGGTAATTAAGTCCCTTTAAAGAATATTGAGAAATGTCTTCCCATATCATAACCGATATTTGCCTTAGGATTTTGTTGGATAGGTTTCGCCTTCGCGAGGTGTCCTGCTTTAATCAAGGTATATTGTGGGTGTGTTCAATAGGGGCTTGCTACCTTGATATGGTTATACTCAACAAAAGACCATAAGGATTTTGGATTTTGAGCATAAGGATGCGTTCACATTAGATGTGACCATCAAACCAAGAATTATAAGGAGTTATAATTAGTAAAAGAGTTCACTTACCTTGATTATATGAGATAAGAGGAACATCTCAAGTACGCTCAAGTTTCATTTATGATAGGATCTTGAAATCATTTTAGTCTAAATGGATTTGAAATAACTGAGTAGAATGTGCAAAACTTACTTTTTAAAGATTGTCTTAAATTTTATAGTTTTGCTTAATTCAATCATATTCTTATTTGTAAAATGTTTTCATTCCGTTTTGTAGTTATAATGTCTCCTGAAAACCTTAAGTTCACACTCTGAAATATTCTTGAGAAGAATAAGTTAACCCAAACCAATTTCCTAGATTGGGAAAGGATCTTGAGGATTATTCTTGGGTTTGAGGACCAAGAAGATGTCTTGGAGAATCACGTCCCCAAGCTCACTAAAATATCTTCTGAAGAGAATAAGTTTGCCCATTAGATGATAGTTGGTAGGTCTCGTAGTGTCACAAGTTTGATGTTGGCTTCTATGCAACCTTGTCTTCAACAAAGGTTTGAGGACCATGATGTCTACACCATGATAACAAACCTTCGAACTTTGTTCAAGAAACAATCTAGACTTGAAAGGTACTCGACCTTAAAAACTATCATGAGATGCGAACTCGAAAAAGGGAAACATGTCGGTCCACATGTGTGTAGCATGATAGGCTTGTTTGACAAGATGGCGCAACTTGGTAACAAGTTCACTTCGGAGACGTCGACGGATATGATCCTCAACTCTCTCCGTGATGGCTTTGCATATTTTCGTTCGACGTATCATATGAATGCCATGGACAAGTCCCTTAACGAGCTAGATGTAATGCTCAAGACAGATGGGAAAAACATTATGGGTGACCCACCGAAAGAAGTTTTGATGGTCAAAGCAAAGGGGTTCAAGAAAGGACACCAGAAGAAATAGCATATTCAAGGGAAAGACAAGCAAGTTGCTCAATCTAAGACCAACACTCCCAAGGTAAAGGTCGCTGCTGAACATGAGTGTTTCTACTGCAAAGGAAAGGGGCACTGGAAGAGAAACTGCCCTAAGTACTTGGAAGATAAGAAACAAGGGAACGTTTCTACTTCACGTATTTATGTCGTTTAAATTTTGTCAGTTAATTCTAGTTCATGGGTATTAGATACTGGATGTGGATCTCACATTATTTCGAATGTGCAAGGTCTAAGAAATAGAAGAAAGCTACAGAAAGGCGAGGTGAATCTTCAACTTGGAAACAGATCAAGATTCGTTGCGCTTTCCATTGGAGATTATATTGTACCTTTACCTTCTGGCTTAGTTTTAGAACTTAATAATTGTTATTTTGTTCCTTTTATTACTAAGAATGTTAATTTCAATTTCCTTTTCAAATTTAGAGGATTATAAATTTATCATTCATAATTGTTTTTCAATCTATAAGAATGTTGTTTTTTTATGCCCAAGCTAGCATTAATAGTAGTGGAATGTACGTACTAGATCTCAAAAAAAAAAATACAACATAAACACGAAGAAAAAAAATCGAATGAATCTAACAAAGCTTTGTATGGCATTGTAGACTTGGTCACATTAGCAAAAATAGCATGAAAGAACTTCAAAAGGTTGGAATCCTAAAATCATTTGATTTAGAATCTTTTGATACATGTGAGTCATGTCTAATAGGAAAAATGACAAGGTCATCTTTCACTAGCTCGACTGAGAGGTCTACTATTCCTTTAGCTCTGATACAAACCGATGTATGTGGTCCTATGAGTACAAAAGTTAGAAATGACGATCGATACTTCATTACATTTACTAACGCTTTTAGTAGATATGGGTATATCTACTTACTGAATCATAAATCGGAAACATTTGAAACGTTCAAAGAATTCGAAAATGAAGTTGAAACACAAAATGGAAAAAAATAAATAAAGGCACTTCGATCAGATCGAGGAGGTGAATATTTGAGTCATGAACTTGATCGTCACTTGAAAGGTTGTGAAATTGTTACACAACTCACTCCACCAGGTACACCACAAATGAATGGTGTATTTGAAAGGAGAAACAAGACCTTGTTAGACACAATTCGCTCAATGAAGAGTTTTGCTGAACTTCCTATGTCCTTTTAAGGATACACTCTCACTATTGTTATGTTCACACTAAATAGAACTCCGTCCCGCTCAGTTGATCAGACACCATATGGGCTATAGTATAGAAAGGTTCTTGTCTTGTCATTTATGAGAGTTTGATGTTGTGAAGCTTATGTAAAGCGTTTACTATTAGATAAGTTAGCATCCAAATCAAACAAGCCCTACTTTGTAGGTTACCCCAAAGAAACAAAGGGATACTATTTCTACCATCCCAATGAGAACAAGTTTTTTGTTGTTCGGGATAGTGTCGTTTTGGAAAAGATTAAATTCCAAGAAGACAACTGGTAGAAATCTTCAACTTTAATGAGATTCAAGCTGAGAAACAAACTCAACAAGAAGAGGAGATACATGATGTCACATAGAAACTTGACTATATTGATGTTCCCGCCTAAAGGGTAGAACCTCAAAATCAAGATGCAATTCCTCAAGTAGATGATAACCTTGTGGGACCACATGAAGATGTGGAAAATTGCATAGCTGAAATCTTTCATATTGACCACAATGGAGATCTAGTAGGGTCAGGCAACAACATGCTCATTTTGATGACTATGTATTGTCTACTGATATTGATGTTCTATTTTTTAGAGAACGGCGAATCCAAAACCTACAAACAAGCTATGACGGATACCGACTCCGAAAAATGGCTTACAACCACGAAATCCGAAATGGAATCCATGTTTAAATATCAAATATGGGAATTGATAGATGTGCCTAGTGGAGTAAAACCCAATGGTTGCAAATAAGTCTTTAAGATAAAGACGGACAAGGATGAAAATGTTTTCAGTCTATAGGGCAAGGCTTGTTGTCCAATGATAGACAAATTCATGGTATTGACTATGATGAAACATTTCCCAGATTGTAATGATCAGATACATTAGGATTATCCTAGCGATTGCCGCATATTATGACTATGAGATATGAAAATTAGATATCATGACCGATTTTCTGCATGGATATTTAGAAGAGGGTGTATGATTGATACATCCTGAGGGTTTTGTAGATCTTGAAAAATCTAGGAAGGTATACAAACTTAAGAAGACCATATCTAGACTTAAGCAAGCATTCAAGAGTTGGACTCTTTGATATTATGAGTGATCAAATAGTTTGACTCATTAGATTCAAAGAAGAACCTTGTGCTTACAAGAATTTTAATGGGAGAAAAGTAACCTTTCTAGTCCTATATGTGGATGACATATTACTCAATGGGAACAACATTTCGATGTTGGAAACAATTAAGGAATGACTTAAGAAGTATTTCTCATTGAAGGATCTTGGAGGAGTCAAGTACATATTAAGTACCAAGATCTATGGAGATAGATTTAAGAAGTTGATTGGTCTTAGTCAAGGAACTTATGTAGATAAGTTCCTTGATAGATTCAACATGATGAACTTGAAACAAGGGTACCTGAGTACACTTTGCATATGTTTTGAGCATGTGCATGGATACCAATCGAGTCTTGGTGAAACACGTTGGTTAATAGAAATGAGCATCATTAAGTACTTGAGAAGAAAGAAGGATGATCAATTGGTTAATATAGGTGATGCGAGTTGGTGGTCAAAGGCTATATTGATCCGAGTTTCCAAACATAGATGATTATGAATCACAGTTTGGATACTTCTTCATTATGAATGGAGAAGCGGATTAGTTGGACAAGCCAAAGACAAGGAATAGTAGAAAGTTCTATGATGTGAGGGTGTGCAAAAATGCACATAGATGATAACATTGTAGACTCGGTAACGAAACCCATGAGTAGGCTCAATCATGATAGTCATACTAGAGCCAAATGGGATCTAGCACATTAGTTATTCTCTTGAGAATTTTGTGCTTGATGGATAAACTTGTTTATCTTTTCGTAACATTATGTTTGATTTATATATGAGTTATAAATATTCTTATTTGATTTTTACTTGAATATCAAGTAATGTATCCAATCAATTTTGTAGTTAACAAATGGGCTCATTGAAACAGTTTTCATGAATGAAACACCATTAAGCTAAGTGAACTGAAATTATAAAAATTTTAAAAATTCCATAGTCTGAGTCATTAACTTGGAAACAAATGACTGTATAAAAGACTATATTGTGAGATCTATTGATAAAAAACGAGTTTCATGTGTTATAGGGACATAAAGATGTCTTATCGATTACAAAGATGTGTAAGACGATATATATCGGACATATCGATCTTATGACTTTACATGATCCGGTTGAGGAGTTGTAAAGATATTCATGATTAGTGAATTCCTTAGACATGAGTGGGATATAGTTACCGTTAAAGTGATGGTATATCTTTGACGTTGTCAAACGCTGACTATAACAGACACTTATAAAGACAGTGATTGGGATTGCCAAAATTTGAGTGGGAGCTATAATCTTGCGAGATTGGATATGTCCTCCTATTTCATGCATGAAATGATGTATTTGGAAAGGAGTAATGTCTCGGCCACATATGTAACACCCCAAATCCGCAGGACTCGGGATGCTACAGGAGAGACCTCACAATGGGTCCCGACCCTTAGCTTGACAACAATTTCACCGGACCTTTCTAACAAGGAACAAATAAGGGCAAAAACTCAAAATGTTTTTAATGTATGCGAAAACCGAAATTTAATGACTACAAAGTGGAAACTCAGCCGAGTCCTCAAAACAACATAACTCCAAGAAGAAACCACAACCGTACAACATAAACCCACAACGAAACACAACCCAAAAACGTCCCCGTCCTATAATGTACGGAGACCCCGACTGTCCACTCCTCCACCTCACTCGGCGGCGTCCCTAACCTGCAAGGCATCTACAACCACGATTTAAAACTGTTAGCTCATATTCGAAGCATTAGAAAAGAGGCGAAGGCACAAACATATACATATCACATAACGTAAAGCACACAAGTCCGGTTTATTATCTTTTTATTATTAAGTCATATCCCGTTCTAATTCAACTTTGGTTTGTGACACGAGAACCACCGTGGTCTTGCCTCGGTCCCCACTTACCGGAAGGAATGGTACGGATGCATCCGACCATCGAACCCGCCGGGCTATTCGCCGAGATCCTCCTAACTTCACGCAGAGCTAGGCAGAATGTCACCGCCCGTTATCATACACTTGGGCCAGATTATATAAGGTCGGTGGTCCTATTTACCGGTTTAGTTGTTTATAACAAGAACATAAACACACACCACCAAACACACATCAATGCTAATACGTAAAATACGAGCTAAGTAAGTCCGGAGACTTACCTCGTCACCAAACCCAAGTCACCACACTCTTTCTTCCTCAAGGAGGAAGCCCACAACCTGCTCACAAGAGATATGCATATCAATACATACTCACTCTCAAGAAGTCTTAGACTTCACTCTTAGTGATCCATGCAAGATCACCTAACACTCAAACTAGGAATGCATCTTAGGTCCCAAGTACTCACCACACACTCTCCACACATGAAAGAACCCACAACAGCTCATAATTCCACAATATATTAATCCTCAACCAAAGAGGCACAAGCTAGCCTAGAAGATCCATCATACTCACATGCTCATATCCATCAACTATATCGAGCCTAAAGAGATCCTAGGTTCACAACCACTAAGTGGCATTCTCAAGATACTCTAGGCCATCCTAAGCATGCTACTAATATGATCCAACAACAAATCTAAGGAAGGAACGAAGAGTGAAGGAGAGGAGAAGCCTACTGTTGCAGAAACCGCAGCCGCGGAGTCTAGCTGGCGCCCCTTGCGGACACAAGAGCTGCCCCCGCCGAACCAGGAGCCGCACCCGCGGTGGACTGCGTCGAGTGTCAGGCGCCGCCCCAGCGGCCGTGCCGAGCCGCACCCGCGGCGTGCTGAGCCACACCTGCGGCCTTGCTGAGGCGCCCCTGCGGCTGGCCGCTCCCGCGGTCGTGCTGAGCCGCCCCCGCGGGTTTTGTGCAGAACGTAGTCTTCTTCGTCTTCGATCGTGGATCCTTGGCTCCAAAGTCTTTCTTCTCTTGCTGGATCTTCTCCAAACACCCACCACTGGTCTTAGGCACCTCTCCTCGACCTAATGAAGCTAAGAACCTATGCATGCAAAGAGTTGAGCAAAACTCCTCAAGATCTTTATCCATAGCCATGGATGAAGGAGGGAAGAAGAAGAAGGGAAGAACAACAAAGAAGAGAGGGGAGGGAGAGGAAAGGTGCTTACCAAACCAAATCTGGAACCTCTCCACTGCAGTTGACGTGAAATGAGACCAAGGGAGGAGAGAGAGGGAGACAAAGGCTGAAAAGGAGGTGTGGGGATCAAGTGGATCAGCTGACCTCTTGTCCCTCACCACGGACCGAGGGGTCGGAAATGACCCCTTGTCATTTTTAACCCGGAACGAAGTGTCGGAACGCGGAAAAAAGGGAAACACGACGAGTCGGCTCGGGATTTTCGTAGGGATAAATCCCGGCACTCGGCATCTTGGGACTACGGGATAAACTACAAGGTGTAACACCCCAAATCCGCGGGACTCGGGATGCTACGGGCGAGACCTCACAATGGGTCCCGACCCTTAGCCTGACAACAATTTCACCGGACCATTCCAACAAGGCACAAATAAAGGCAAAACTAAAAACCGTTTATAATGTATGCGAACCGAAAAGAAAGATACAAAGTGGAACTTCAGCCGAGTCCTCAAAACAACATAACTCCAAGAAGAAACCACAACCGTACAACATGGACCCACAACGAAACACAACCCAAAAATGTCCCCGTCCTATAATGTACGGAGACCCCGGCTATCCACTCCTCCACCTCACTCGGCGGCGTCCCTAACCTTCAAGGCATCTACAACCACGGTTTAAAACCGTTAGCTCATATTCGAAGCATTGGAAAAGAGGTGAAGGCACAAACACATATATATCACAAAACATAAAACACACAAATCCGGTTTATTATCTTTTTATTATTACGTCATATCCCGTTCTAATTCAACTTCGGTTTGTGACACGAGAACCACCGTGGTCTCGCCCCGGTCACTACTTACCAGCAAAGAATGGTATAGATGCACCCGACCATATCACCCGCCGGGCTAGTCGCCGAGATCCTCCTAAAATTCACGTAGAACCAGGCAGAATGTCACCGCTCGTTATCATACACTTGGGGCAAAATATACATATAAGGTCGGTGGTCCTATTTACCGGTTTGGTTGTTACAACAAGAACATAAACACATACACCACCAAACACGCATCAATGCTAATACATAGAATACGAGCTAAGTAAGTCCGGAGACTTACCTCGTTCCAATGCTAAATCACAAAACGCTCTCGCTTCCCTTGGGAAGAAGCACACAACCTGCTCACAACAAGATAACCATAAAAACCCGCTCAACTCAAGAAGTCTAGGACTTACACACAAATGATCTACGCAAGATCATTTGACTCTCATTCTAGGACCGCATCCTAGAATCTCTCACACTCACATCTCACTCAACGCATGAGTAGATCTCTCATTCTAGGACCACATCCTAGAATCTCTCATACTCACATCTCACTCAACGCATGAGGAGATATCTCAACAGCCTACTAACTCTCATAGGATCATACTCAAAACCCAAGAACGAGTAAAAGCCTACTAGGTCTATCATGCTCATCACACTCTCCACACATGAAAGTAACACCCAACAGTTCATAATTTCACAAGATATTAGTCCTCAACTCAAGAGGCACAAGCTAGCCTAAAGGATCCATCATGCTCACATGCTCATATCCAACAATTACATCGAGCCTTAGAAGCTCCTAGGTTCACAACCACTAAATGGTATTTCAAGCTACTCTAGATCCATCCTAAGCATGTTACTAACATGATTCAACACAATACTAAGGAATGAACAAAGAGGAAGGAGAGGAGAAGCCTACTGTTGCAGAAACCGCAGCAGCGTAGTCAAGCTGGCGCCCCCTGCGGAACACAGGAGCCGCCCCCGCGGAACCAGGAGCCGCCCCTGCGCCTTGCTGCCGCCCGGAGTCACGTGTTTGCCGCCGCCCCTGCGGCTGTGCCGAGCCGCACCCGCGGCCGTGCTGAGCCGCCCCTGCGGCTTGCCGCCGCCTTGGAGTCGTGGTCTGGCGCCGCCCCTGCGGCCGTGCCGAGCCGCACCCGCGGATGTGCTGAGCCGTCTCTGCGGCTGGACGCTCCCGCGGCCGTGCTGAGCCGCCCCCGCGGGTTCTGTGCAGAGCGTCGTCTTCTTCGTATTCGATCGTGGATCCTTGGCTCCAAAGTCCTTCTCCTCTTGCTGGATATTCTCCAAACGCCCACCACTGGTCGTAGGCACCTCTCCTCGACTTAAACGAGCTAAGAACACAAGCATGCAAGGGACTTGAGTGAAAACCTCTCAAAGCTTCATCCATGGCCATGGATGAAGGAGGGAAGAAGAAAGGGGTGAGCAACCATGGAAAGGAAGGAAGGAAGGAAGGGAGGAAAGAGACTTACCACACCAAATCTGGAGTTCTCCTACTGCAGTCCACACATGTAGCTCCTCAATCAACCATGGAAGAAGAGAAGAGAAGAAAGTGATGGAGGTAAAGAACGTGAAAGAGAAGAGAGGAGAGAGAGAGAGGGGACAAGGGCTGCAAAGGGTGAGGGGACCAAGGGGTCAGCTGACTTCTTGTCCTTCCCCATAGACCGAGGGGTCGGAAATGACCCTTTGTTATTTTTAACCCGGAACGAAGGTCGGAACGCGGAAAAAAGGGAAAGACGACGAGTCGGCTCGGGATTTTCTTAGGAATAAATCCCGGCACTCGGCATCTCGGCCTACGGGAAGATTTACAAGGCGTTGTAAGTCCGGAATAAAATTCCGGGCGTTACAACTAACCACCCTAAAAACAAGTTTCGTCCCGAAACTTGCTAAACCCAACACTCTCTAACCAACACGTCTCGTAACACCGTGGAACTCGAAAAAAACATACAATATCGGCTCTAATCCAAGTCTACGTAGAGAATCACATCAAGACCTCGCAAGGTACACATAAACTCATACAACCTCACATAACACATCATAACACAAACACACTGATCAAACAAGGAAAGATGTTGGGACTAGCCCGACGGTCCTATCGATGTCGCTAAATCTGCGTAAAACTCAGGATAGTTCCTCCGGATACTATCCTCCGTCTCCTTTGTAGCCTCGTCGGCTCCTCGCCTCGACCACTGCACTCTCAGTATCGGTATCTCCTTCGATCGAAGGCGCCTCATACTCCGCTCTAAAACTGCCATAGGATACTCTACAAAAGTATGGTCCGGTTCGACCACTAGGTCCTCGTGACTGATGATGTGTCTCGGGTCGTATATGTACTCTCTTAGCTGAGAGACAGGAAATTCCGGGTGTATACCCTCTAACCGAGGTGGCTAACCGGTATGCCACCTCACCGACTCTCTCCAAGATCTCGAATGGACCGACATATCGGGGCTTAACTTCCCCTTAATGTCGAATTGCTTGACGCCCCGCGTCGGTGATACCCTGAACCACACTTGAGCTCCTACCCTGAACTCGAGAGGTCTACACCTCTTCTCCACATACGACCTTTCACGGCTCTGCGCGGTCAACATCCTCTCTCGGATCAAAGCAACTCTAGCCACGTCGTCTTGTACCTGATCTGGAGCTACAACGCTAAAACTCCCCCGCTCATCCCAACATAAGGGAGTACAACATCTCCGTCCATACAATGACTCATACGGTTGCCATCCCCATCGACGCGTGCCAAAACCTTGAGGTAAAACGCCTGTCCTTGTCCGAGATGATGGTCTTCGGTATTTGTAATCTCACAATCTAACAGTTGTGGATATGTCCTCCCACTTCCACTTTGGCATGGGCGGTGGGTGAAGTTCTCCTCCGTCTCTGGTGCTCGATCTTGACCTGTTGGCAGGTCGCGCATCGGGCCACATATCTAGCTACATTGGGCTTGAGCCCGCCCCACCAATAAAATCTCCTAATATCCTGGTACATCTTACTCGTGTCTGGGTGCACCGAGTAAGGTGTGGAATGTGCCTCATGCAAAATCCCCTCTCTCAACTCCTGATCCGACGGTACACAATTACGTCACTAGCGTCTCCATCGCCCGTCTGCTCTTGTGATAACTGCGTTGCCTCTCCTTGGGACATCCTGTCCCGGATCTTCATCAAAATGGGGCATCTCTCCTACTTCTGCAAGATCTCTCCGGACAGGTCAAGTAATACCTCTAACTCGAACAACCAACAGTCCGTATCCGGGAACCGGATATCCAACTCCAACTCTATCAAATCCCTCTGCAATTGTGGCTGAACCGTAAGCCAAGCTATAGCCTCCTCTCGAGGTGACTTCCTACTCGAAGCATCGGCGACTACGTTCGCCTTCCCCGGATGGTACAAAATCTCTAAGTCAAAATCCTTAATCAGCTCCAATCATCCCCTCTGGCGGTTATTTGACTCCCGCTGAGTGAATATAGACTTCAGACTCCTATGGTCTGTGAAGATGTGGCACGTAGCCCCGTACAAGTAGTGTTGCCAGATCTTCAGGGCATGAATCACTGCCGCTAGCTCAAGATCATGGGTAGGGCAATTCTCCTCGTACGGCTTCAACTGACGAAAAACGGACGCAATAACACTACCCCTCTCCATCAAAACGCACCCCAATTCTAGCTTGGATGCGTCACTATTCACTACAAAATCCTCTACGCCCTCAGGCTGAGCTAAAACCGGAGCGGAGGTCAACCTCCTCTTTAGCTCCTCGAAGCTGTGCTGACATGGCTCGGACCAGATGAACCTGGTAGACTTCCTTAGCAAGGAAGTAAACGGTCGTGCAATCACTGAGAAACCCTCAACAAAACGGCGGTAGTTTCCCGCTAAGCCCAAGAAACTGCGCACCTCCCTGACCGTCCTAGGAGGCGGCCATGAGGAAACATACTCTATCTTCGCCGGGTCAACCATAACACCCTCGGTGGAAACTATATGACCCAGGAATGCCACCTCGGACATCCAAAACTTGCACTTAGAGAGCTTAGTGTAAAGCTCTCTATCTTGGAGGACTCGAAGCACTGTCCTCAGGTGTCCCTCATGCTCCTCCCTACTCCGGGAGTAACCTAAGATGTCGTCTATAAACATTACCACAATATGGTCTAAGGAGTCGATGAAGATGCCGTTCATCAACTCTCTGAAGACGGCGGGTGCATTCGTGAGCCCGAATGGCATCACGACAAACTCATAATGGCCGTATCTCGTCCTGAATGCCGTCTTCGGCACGTCCTCCACTTGAAACGCCGGGTGAACACCCTCTACTCTCGGCAGCCATGCCAGCCGGTAAAACACTTTCCCCACTTGCGTTAAGATCTCAAAAAGGTCCGATGTATCGGAAGCTCAACTTCCTTCTCCGGTCTTTCTCACAACAACATTTCTATTATGTTTCTTCTTTTCTTGTCTCTAACAAAGAAGATCGAACTTCCAATTTACACCGTTGGCTTTGGTTCTTGTCAAACCACACTTTGATGTTACGTTTCCTCAATTCTTGTTGCAAGTTTTAAGTAATGAAGGAAGTACTTTGCTTCACACTGCTTCTACTAACGAGACATGTATGCTATAACTTTTACATCGTCTCTCGATACTCAGTCAAGACCATGTCTTGAAGAATCGCTTGTACACTTCAAACCGATCGTACCTCGAGGCAATTTCAAAACAGTTGCACCAATGAATCCCCTTTTAACTTTCGACGACTCCATTGTCCATTTTTGTCCCACTCAATACTTCATCGTCATCCGGAGTAGGTTGTCCATAGATGGCGTTACTTGGAGAATCTCTCCACAAATCAGGTAACGATCAGCCCATCCAAGAAACTTGCAACTTCTATCACATCCTGCGGGGGTTGTCATACCGAGACAACTGGTCATACAACTTCTCTCTTCTTCGAGAGTAGACCAAAATGTCCTATTCGGGCATTAGTAAGCCCATATGGAATCACTACAACTCGTAGTGACCATTGTTTGTCCGGAATGCCGTGTTTGCACTATCCCAATCTCGACTTCTCAATTGGTGACAAACAAACCTTAACTCGATTTTTGAAGAGGCCACCGACCCTTGAAACAGGTCGAGTAGATCATCTTTACGTGGTCAGGAGGTACTTGTCCTTCCTTGTCATCTTGTTCGGTTCATTGCAGTCGGTGTACAAATGGAGATAACCGTCTCTCTTTTCGCAACTGGTGTTCTCCATAACAACTTCAGATCAAGAGTTTAAGATATAATCTAAGCTCTTGTTACCGTTCCTTCATGATTCCACAGCCTGGTTACTCTCCCCCACACTCATCCATAGACCACCCGCACATGCGCGTTCTCCGTTGTCACCAATTAGCTAATACTGACCTTCTCACATGTCGATGACTTACCATTCTTCTATACTTCCATGTTTCCATTCTCATGAAGGCTACCCTCTCGGGGTACCTTAAACTCCGTTAGCTCATTCTTCATTCCACGCTTCCTTCTTGAAGAACATAAGTTTGCTATCTCCATTGTTTTTGTCGTACGTAGTCCTCAAACATGGTAGCTCCAATGGATGCTCCCCTAGTCCTGGCATACGGAGAACTCTGCGCCCCGGACCTCCCAACGGTCCTATCCCTAGCCTCGGGAACAATGGTCTTTGCGACGTCCTCTACGGGGACCTCGACTGCTGGTGCACCCACAACTAGCGGGTCCGCAATGGGGATACGTCCCCGACCTCTCGCGCCTGGAGGTCTTCCTACTCGTCCCCATCTCGGGACGGTAGGAGAAAGAGGGGGTCTACCCCTGGCGGGTCCTACGTAAGCAGTAGTCGTACGTGCTATTTAATAGCGTATGGAGTTTACTTATGTATAAATACATAGGTAGTACTTACTATCTCGGTATGATAATAACTTCTAAAGGAATAAGGTAAGCATAATCAAAATACATCCAAGGCATACAAGCCCAAACATCCTAAGGCCACATACGTAGCTAGGTACATAAAAATCCACAAACATCCTAAGGTCTTATATTTATATATATAACTATGTACTAAAATAATATAAGTACCTAATTCTAATCCAGAGATCTATGTCGCCGAGGTTTGCGGAAGGAGTGGTGGTCCCGTACATTCTAACCCAAACCCGACTCATGCACATGATTTTGAAAACGAAAAGTCAAAACCCGTGTGGGTTCTGTTTATTCCTCATTCGGCCTTTAGAAAGATTGCGAGTGCCATTGTTGTCAACCTAGGGCTCTGATACCACTTTTGTAATACCCCAAATCCGCCGGACTCGAAATGCTACGGGCGAGACCTCACAATGGGTCCCGACCCTTAGCCTGACAACAATTTCACCGGACCTTTTCAACAAGGCTCAAATAAAGGCAAAACTAAAAACCATTTATAATGTATGCGAACCGAAAAGAAAGATACAAAGTGGAAACTCAGCCGAGTCCTCAAAACAACATAACTCCAAGAAGAAACCACAACCGTACAACATAGACCCACAACGAAACACAACCCAAAAACGTCCCCGTCCTATAATGTACGGAGACCCCGGCTGTCCACTCCTCCACCTCACTCGGCGGCGTCCCTAACCAGCAAGGCATCTACAACCACGGTTTAAAACCGTTAGCTCATATTCGAAGCATTAGAAAAGCGGTGAAGGCACAAACACATACATATCACAAAACATAAAACACACAAATCTTGTTTATTATCTTTTTATTATTACATCATATCCCGTTCTAATTCAACTTCGGTTTGTGACACGAGAACCACCGTGGTCTCGCCCTGGTCCCTACTTACCAGCAAAGAATGGTACGGACGCACCCGACCATAACACCCGCCGGGCTAGTCGCCGAGATCCTCCTAAACTTCACGCAGAGCCAGACAGAATGTCACCTCCCGTTATCATACACTTGAGCCAAAATATACATATAAGGTCGGTGGTCCTATTTACCGGTTTAGTTGTTACAACAAGAACATAAACACATACACCACCAAACACCCATCAACGCTAATACATAGAATACAAGCTAAGTAAGTCCGGAGACTTACCTCGTTCCAATGCTAAATCACAAAACGCTCTCGCTTCCCTTGGGAGGAAGCACACAACCTACTCACAACAAGATAACCATCAAAACCCGCTCAACTCAAGAAGTCGAAGACTTCCACCCAAATGATCTACGCAAGATCTTTTGACTCTCATTCTAGGACCGCATCCTAGAATCTCTCACACTCACATCTCACTCAACGCATGAGGAGATCTCTCATTCTAGGACCACATCCTAGAATCTCTCATACTCACATCTCACTCAACGCATGAGGAGATATCTCAACAGCCTACTAACTCTCATATGATCATACTCAAAACCCAAGAACGAGTAAAAGCCTACTAGGTCTATCATGCTCATCACACTCTCCACACATGAAAGTAACACCCAACAGTTCATAATTTCACAAGATATTAGTCCTCAACCCAAGAGGCACAAGCTAGCCTAGAAGATCCATCATGCTCACATGCTCATATCCAACAATTACATCGAGCCTTAGGGGCTCATAGGTTCACAACCACTAAATGGTATTTCAAGCTACTCTAGATCCATCCTAGGCATGTTACTAACATGATTCAACACAATACTAAGGAATGAACGAAGAGGAAGGAGAGGAGAAGCCTACTGTTGCAGAATCCGCAGCTGCGTAGTCAAGCTAGCGCCTCCTACGGAACACAGGAGCCGCCCCCGCGGAACCAGGAGCCGCCCCTACACCTTGCTGCCGCCCGGAGTCACGTGTCTGCCGCCGCCCCTGCGGCCGTGCTGAGCCGCCCCTGCGGCTTGCCGCCGCCTTGGAGTCGTGGTCTGGCGCTGCCCCTGCGGCCTTGCCGAGCCGCACCCGTGGCCGTGCTTAGCCGCCCCTGCAGCTGGACGCTCCCGCGGTCGTGTTGAGCCGCCCCAAAGTGAGATTCCGAATTCTAGGTGAGATGCTTAGTTTTCAAACATCTAGGTGAGATGCTTAGGTGGTTCTAAGGTGAGAGGCCGAGGAACGAAGGTTCGAACCCCAAAGTGAGATTCCGAGGGTAGTTCGTTCGAGTTGAGGGATTCCCAAAGTGAGAGGCCGAGGAAATTTGCTCTTCATATCCAAAAACACAAAAATCAAAGAAAAAGAGTTCCATTTCCCCGATTACAATCCGAGTGTGAACTTGTGCCGGTGGATCCTCGTGTTCGAAGTGAGTTCGATCACATCAAGTGGTATCAGAGCCCAACGGTGCGAGTTTCGCAAGCTTTCGGAGATGGCGATCATCAATGACAATGGAAACGGTGATAATCGATTCGACCAACGTTTGGATAGGATTGAAGCCCAACTAGCTGAGATTCTAAGAAGATTTCCTCCCCCTCCACGTGATAACAACTCCGACAATGATTTTCGCAAGGTTGGCATGTCGGATTCGAAGACGAATCCTTTTCAAGGGAAAGGGGATGATGTGATCCTCACCGGAAAAGAAATCATCGTCAATACACCGGAACCAATTGCTTTGCCACCAACCGTCCAAGTCAAAACTGAGCCGGCACCTATTGAAATCAAACCGAAAATGCTTGCTCCGAGCATGCCCAATTCAAGCAAATTTTCACTCTCTCCGGCTAAGCTGTCAGGTTTGCACACTCTTAGTAAAAAGCCTATAACTGAGGAAATTCTTGGAATTAAAGTACCCATGAGTACTACTTTGAAAGGTATTTTCAATATCTACAACTTTCTAGTTTACACAAAGTCGAGATACCAAGAGGAAGAGGGTGAAAATGACCCTACATTTCAGCAACTACGGTACTTGTATGGATTGTTGGGCAAGATCATGCATGGAGACATGAAAGATGGTTATACAAAACATATGCACGTCCAACCATCACATATTTCATGCAGCATTCCATGATCATATTATTCATATATTATGCATGAATTTATGTATTAATCATGTGAAGGTCAACAAGTAAACATTCAATCAAACATTAAAGCCATCTTCACACACATACATTGAATGGAGGCCAAGTTAGTTCAATGGTCTTCTTCTCCTTCAATATGGACGTCCAAGACATGATTATTTCATCCTTGATGTGTTGTCCAAGTGAAGAGAATAAGATCCAAGAGTCATCCAAGAATAAAGCCAAATGTGGCTAATTACTTGTTTTGAATTTACTAGTTACAAACTTTTGTATTTCATGCATTTTCTTTTGATAAATCTTTGATATTTCTAGCACTTAATTAGGGAGTTTCTAGGCTGAGTTTTGTGGCTATATAATGTCTTGTGCCCTCCCATTGTAAGACAAGTCAAGTTAAATGAAGTGAGTTAGCCTTTGTGCTTTCAAAGTTGTTGTTTGCTTTAAAACAAAACCCGAATTCTAGGTGAGATGCTTAGTTTTCAAACATCTAGGTGAGATGCTTAGGTGGTTCTAAGGTGAGAGGCCGAGGAACGAAGGTTCGAACCCCAAAGTGAGATTCCGAGGGTAGTTCGTTCGAGTTGAGGGATTCCCAAAGTGAGAGGCCGAGGGAACTTGCTCTTCATATCCAAAAACACAAAAATCAAAGAAAAAGAGTTCCATTTCCCCGATGACAATCCGAGTGTGAACTTGTGCCGGTGGATCCTCGTGTTCGAAGTGAGTTCGATCACATCACTCCCACAGACCGAGGGGTCAGAAATGACCCTTTGTTATTTTTAACCCGGAACGAAGGCCGGAACGCGGAAAAAAGGGAAAGACGACGAGTCGGCTCGGGATTTTCTTAGGAATAAATCCCGGCACTCGGCATCTCGGCCTACGGGAAGATCTACAAGGCGCTCTAAGTCCGGAATAAAATTCCGGGCGTTACACAAGGCGCTCTAAGTCCGGAATAAATTCCGGGCGTTACATTATAGAGAGTGAGAACTATGAAAAATGTGTGCGCATGCTCTGATGTATTAGTAGTAATCATCAGAATTAACAGTATGATCTCAAGAGTTCAAGAAACATGCTTGATGGCAAAGATTGTTTCCATCATATAGTCAAGTAAAGACATTAAGTGACAAAGGAGGTTTAAAATTGCACATTTGTTATAAAGTACAAGTGGGAGATTGAAGGAATTGTGTCCTTTATCCTAAGGTGCAATTACTGATTATGTTATAGGATAATACATAAAGATATACATATATAATCTGGTGCATTAGGTAGTCATAACATTTTGCTAGAAGCCAACTTTGACTTATGTATTTTATATGATAAAATACATTGCTAATATCATCGGGTCCTACAAGGTCACACCCATTGGGTTGATAGACTAGATCATTAAATAAAAGAGAGATAATATTTGGATATACATACATATATTTTAAAGATTATATATGAATGTTAGAGGATGATACATAAAGATCTATCTATCTATCTATCTATCTATCTATCTATCTATCTATCTATATATATATATATATATATATATATATATATATATATATATATATATATATATAATTTGGTGCATTAGATAGTCATAACGTTTTGCTAGATGCCAACTTTGACTTATTATTTTTATGATAAAATACATTGCTAACATCATCGGGTCCTACGAGGTCACACCCATTGGGTTGATAGACTAGATCGTTAAATAAAAGAGATATAATATTTGGATATACATACATATATTATAAATATTATATTTGAGTCGAAACTACAACAAATTCAAAGATGTTCAACTAAGACGTTGAATCAAAACCTCGAAAACATCCAAATGAGTCTTCTAACTAAACAAAATCAACTACTTTCTTTTCACCAAAGATATTGGAGACAAAGATCAAAAAACACGCATTTGAAAAATATGGATGCAAATTCCAAATATTTTCATCGCATTGCTACAAGAAGAAGAAATCGAAAACATCTAAAAGAATTTACAACTGGAATGGGAGTGGTTCTAACATCTGAAAAAGATATCCGATTCGAAATAAAAAAGGAATTCCAAAGCAAATTTTCTAAAACACCAGTAGACCAATCTCTTCTCAACGAGAATCTATAATTCATCAAAAATAAAGTCAGCCTAGAGGACAATCTACTCCTAACAAAACCCCCTAATAATGAAGAAATTAGAAATGTAACTTTCGATATTGGGTGTGATAAATCCCCCGGGCCAGATGGTATGCCGACTGACTTTTATCAAAAATACTAGCATATTGTAGGCATTGATGTGTCCAGAGCAGTGAAAGGTTTTTTCAGAAGCGGAAAAATGTTAAAACAAATCAACCATACTTTTATTACTATTATCCCTAAAATGGATAATCCCACATCAATTAACCACTTTAGACCCATAAGCCTTTGCTCAACAAATTACAAAATCATACCTAAAATCTTAACAAAAAGAATGGAATCCATCATGCCCAAACTCATTCATCCTCTTCAAGAAGCGTATGTGGCTAATAGGTCGATTCATGACAATATTCTTATTGCTCATGAAATTTTCCACTCTTTTCGGTCTAAAAAGAGTAAAGAATGATGGACAACCATTAAACTTGATATGGAAAAAGCTTATGACCAAGTAAATTGAGAATTTATCATTTGTATTCTTAAAAAGTTTGGTTTCAATGATAAATTCGTTGGATGGATCAAGGAGTGTATCTCTACAGTATCTTTCTCTGTCCTTGTGAATAATGGACCAACAAAGCAATTCTTCCCTGAGAAAGGACTAAGAGAAGGTGACCCCTTATCCCCTTACCTTTTTATTTTAGGAGCGGAAATTCTTACACAAATGCTCCAAGACGACTGTAACAATTACGATAATCATATTGACTTCTCTTTTTGTAGAAAAGCAACACTTATCCCCTTCTTATCCTTTGCTGATGATATGATCATTTTTGCTAAAGTAGATGTAGCCTCTTGTCTAAGGGTAAAACAAATCTTGAAAATGTATTGCTCTGTTTCAGGACAAAAAATTAATTTTCAAAAATCGGTTTTCCAAACAACAAGAAACACTAGCGATATTAATATGAACCAATAAAAAAAATGCTCTAAATATGTGTCACACTACACACCTTGATAAATATCTTGGATGCCCAATCACAAATGGAAGAGTGACAAAATAATTCTTTGGTAAAACTAACCATAAAGCGAAACAACAACTTCTAATGGAAAGCAAACTCTCTTTCACAAGAAGGTATGAACACACTCATAAAACACAACCTCGCAACTAAACCCACATTTACCATGCAAAGCTTTATGCTCCCAAGCCATAACTTGGAGGAGCTTGATAAAACTTATAAAAAATTATTTTAGAATAAAGGAGACCAACACAAACCTATCATTAGTTGGGACACAATCTGTAAATCAAAAAAGAATGGCGGCCTAGGATTAAGAAAATCTCTAATCACAAACAAAGCGTTACAAATGAAACTCTTGTGAAAAATTTTAGCTGATCCAAACAATATTTGTGTTATAATTATAAACGAAAAATACTCAAAAAATAAAAACATCCTCCATTATCAATTGAATGGTGGAACTTTATGGCAATGGAACAATCTTATGAAACTTAAAACCGAGTTCAAAAAGGGTATCATTTGGCATATCGGAAATGGGAAAACCATCAACTTTTGGCACGATAGTTGGGTGTCTGCGACACCACTAATAAAAATGGTCCAAAATACTAACCAAATTGATACAAGTATTAAAGTCAGTCACTTCATAAAGAACACAAAAACTTGGGATAATAACAAAATTGATAACGAGCTACAAAATACCTTAAACCCGGATAATAGGAGAATGATTAAGGAAATAATCATTCCCAAAAACGAGATCCAAGATAGACTATATTGGAGATGTAGTAAAAATGGATGGTTTTCTACAAAATCGGCTTCCGATATGATTGAAGAGGAATCAAATACCCAACCAAACTATTTATGTGAATGGATTTGGAAATTGGATACCCAACCCAAAATTAAAAACTTTATCTGGAAAATTTCAATTAACGGACTTCCAACAAAAGCAAAACTCGATGAAAGAAGGATTGTCGTCAGAAGACACTGTGAACTTTGTAACCATCACCTTGAGGACTTGGTCCACCTGCTCTTTGAATGTCCTCGCACAAAACAAATTATCGCAAAAATCAATAGAACAATTCTCACCGAACTTAACAAAATTAACCTCCAAAACAAAAAAGTTCATGCCATCCTACAAGATATTAAATACAAAATAGGAGCAAACAAATTCGCGTGTCTCGCAACTGTATGGTGGAGCATCTAGTTCTTCATGAACAAAATTATCTTTAATAATGAATCTATGGGCTCAAATAATAAAGTAATTACGTTCATTAAAAACAAAATTCAGAACTGGAAAATAAACATTATTGATGAGGACGATTACAACATAAAACAAAAACCAAAGAATTATAACTCAAACATAAGGAAAAAACACAACATTAAATGGGATAAACCTTTAAACTTAGCTTTGATGGTTCAAAACTCGATTCGGGTATAACATCTATTGGATTTGTAATCCGAAATCACAATGGTGATGTTGTTAGCCTCGGCGAAAAAAAACTATTTAAATTCGGTTATAAAAGCTGAAGCATTTGCCCTCAAAACCGGGTTACAAGAGGCGATTAGACTACAAATTAAGAAGATCGAAATCGAAGGTGATAACTTGTGTGTAATCAAGGCACTCCAAGGTTTGTGGAGTTGTCCGTGGGAGGTCGAGATGGTTATATCCGACTCCAGACTGAATCATCGTTTCTTTGACGAGGTCCGTATTTGACATATTCTTAGAGAAATAAACTGTGTTGCTGACCGATTGACCCATCTGGGAAACTCGACCCCCAACATCAACTTTTCTGAAGACCCCGAACTTCGTGTTCTCATCCGCAAGGATGCTTTAGGTTGGACTACCTCGAGGAGGTAGTCCAATCTAACCGCTTTCCATTTTCAAAAAAAAAATTTGTAACGAAACGAACAGTTAAGTTCTTACACAAAATTCAAGGTGAAATCTCATAAAAGCAATTGGATTGCTAAATGACTATAAAATAGCTTTGTCCGTTCATTATAGAAAAGAGAGAACTATGTAACTTGCTTGCTCTCTCCCTTTTTCGATCTCTTTTCTTTTCCGTCTTCGATCCATGCACTAGCATCCAAGATCTAAGGCGATCCAGATCTATACCCGGGTGGGCCAACTAGAGGAGTCGCATTTGAGGCTCTCGATCTCTCCTACAAAGTAGTATTTCACGCATCAAGAGATATTCCCTTTTTCTAATTTTGTATCTAATCAATTATGCATGCGATCCTTTGTTTAGATGTTTAGGAAAATTAGTTTCCAGCAACTCCGCTTTTAAGCATCGAAAATCCAAACAGTGGTATCAGAGCATGCTAATTACGTTCCTTAAAAGAATATTGAGAAATGTCTTCCTATATCATAACCGATCCCTGCCTTGGGATTTTGTTGGATAAGTTTCACCTTCGTGAGGTGTCTTGCTTTGACCAAGGTATATTGCGGGTATGTTCAATTGGGGCATGTTTCCTTGATATGTTTATACTCAACAAAAGACCATAAGGGTATTGGATTTTGAGGTATAAGGATGCGTTCACATTAGATGTGACAATCAAACCAAGAATTATAATTATAATTATTAAAAGAGTTTACTTACCTTGATTATATGAGATAAGAGGAAGTGCCCAAGTAAGGCGTTTCGGCATTAAGGGAAAGTTGAGTCCCCGATATGTCGGCCCATTTGAGATCTTGAAGCGAGTGGGATCGGTAGCATACCGAGTATCACTCCCACCTACACCGAGGAGCATCCACCTAGTATTCCATGTGTCCGAGCTTAGAGAGTACATACCGGATCCAAGGCAAGTGATCAGTTACGAGTACCTAACCGTCGAGCCAGATCATTTTTTCGCAAAGTACCTGGTAGAAGTTCTAGAGGAGTGTTAGAAAATTACGGTCTAAAGAGATTCGGATGCTGAAAGTCCAATGGTCCCGACGAGGGATCGATGAGGCTACTTGGGAGACCGAGGATAGTATTATGAGCTCATACATGAAGCAGTATGTGGTATTAATGTCGACTTTAGATTCGACGTGTTAGTCTCTAAACTTATGTTTATGTGTTTATTGTTTGATTTATTGCTATTAGTATACTCGAGTGAGATATGATTGATTGATGACTGGTTTGATGTTTTAAATTACGTTCGTGGACTTTAGTAGAATGAAGAGTACATGATTTCAAGAATTAGCGGTAGTTATACCTCGAGTTTATAAACTCAAACGACCTGGAATTACCTTAAATTTCGGGACGATACTTAAGTTTAGTTGGGACTAATGTAACAACCGAAAACTTTTTATTATTATTTTATTCCAAGAAAACAACTCGTTTTACCGAGCGAACTGAACCGAGTTATTCCGAGTTGGAATAACCCATAAACCGAACCGTTACCGGATCTTTGAAGACGGAAGTTATGTGTGGACGGTATTAAAGCCGAGCATTGAAGGCCCCTCATTGACCGGGAGTGTTGAAGATCGGAGGACGCGCCAATTTCCATCCTCTCACATCTCTGTTGTCATCTAAACCCCCTTCACGCCCAACGCCACTTTCTCGACTCCAAGTTGCCACCAAAGCGAACTCCGACGATTGCACTGCCGCCAACACGCTCTTCTCCCTCACTTTGTCGTAGAGACTAGTGAGCCTCCTCTCTTCTTCTTCTTCCTCTTGGGAGTAGCCTCCTTACCTTGTTTCTCCTTGTGAACCAGTAGACCGGCAGAGAGTTCCACCGGCGAGCCAGTACCATCTTCTTTTCCCCTCGTTGGAAGCCGTCGCCAAAGTTAAGGCCACTTCCTTCCCTTTCCTCCCCTACCCATGTCTGTACGTGTATGGCAATGAGGGTTATCGGGTTAATTCTCCCTCTTGGTCTCGGTAGGTCTCGAACCTTGGCCGCTAGGTTTCACATTCCCCCCCTTGTTGTGTCCAGGGGCGGATTTAGGGGTGGGTGTGTATAGGCTGTCGCCCTCTCCAACCCACAAACAAAAGTTGGAGTTGGTCTATATTTTGCAGGGTTTTTTTTTACTTATTCTTCGTGTGTGGCGTTTTGGGACTCAATTTTCCTAGTTCATATACCTAAAGCTTATTACCTTTCTACAACAACTAGATGTGACTACTTGTAGCTAGGTTTAGGCTCAGACATTTTATATTGTAGGCTAGTTCATATGCCTAAAGCTTGTTACCTAACAACTAGATGTGACTACTTCGTGTGTGGCGTTTTGGGACTCAATTAGATGTGACTATTTGACGAGTTACGAAATTCTCTTGAATTATTTTTAATCTTAAATCGGTAGCGTAAACTAACTATTATGTTTAGATAGTGATTACTATTGAAATTATATTAGGTTTGTGGTCCGGCATTAAGGAGGGCGTAAAATGTCATAAGGCCACTATGTTGAGGTTGTTATGGAATTACGGATTTTAGAAAAGGGATATACCTGTAGAAAGATGAGATTAGACCGATTGTGGAACGAACATCAAAGTCTATGGAACCATAGGACTTAGGTATTGATAAGAGTAGTGATGCAATGTATCTGTAACACCCCAAATCCGTAGGACTCGGGGCGCTACTGGGCTAGGATCTCACAATGGACCCTGATCCTAGCCTAACAACAAGTTCACTGAATCTTACAAACAAGGCACATATAGATTAAAACCAAACATCAAACTGTAATATATACATATCAAAAGGTTTACAAGATACCGCTGAGTACAAACCAAAACATTTATCCGTACATCATAAAAATCACTCATATCCCTCGCATACAATCCTAGTGTACGGAGCCCTCAGTGGATCACCCCATCTGAATCACTCTGCAGTTCTCCTAACCTGCAAAAGATCTACAACATGGTATAAAACTGTTATCTAACCATACATATATAAGATAATACATAAGCACAAACACAAGTCAGGGAATATTAAATCATCATGTTATCACACATTTACCCGGTTAATTATCTTTATAAAGTCCAACACTCAAATCGTATATACATGTATATGAATATATGTGACACGAGGAATATATAATCCTCGCCTCTCGGTGCTACTGTCAGCTGGGGTGGTAATTTTGTAACACTTTCCCGTATACCCTATGGGAGTGGTAGGTTCCCGTCCCGTGTACCAGATCTGGCCTATCTGCAGAGAACCTCCCAAACTCCCAACGGGATGTAAGGGCAAGTTGTCACGGCCCTACAATGGGCAATCACTAAACCATAGGTCGGTAATAAGCAACATCGCATGCTATCAAGCATATAACACACACCACTCATGCATACATCCAATATAAGGATGGTAGCTAAGTAAGTCCTATGGACTTACCTCAACCTCGAAGTACTCTCAACACGATCAACTCCAATCTGGAGGACAACACTGCCTAATAACAAGGCATAAAGAGATATCAATCTCCTATCAATCAAAGGGGTCACACCTAGACCCAAGGGATCCATAAGGATCATATCCAACTTATAAACCTTGATAATCTACTAAACCTCATAGCAATAACCGGCATATAACGATATCATACTCATCAACATTCTATCCTCATACACATACCTAGCATGCTACTAACCCGCTCATACTAGGAAAGGAAAGGATCTATACTATAGTAGATCCTGTACAAGACGCACCTGCGTGACAGGAAAAACGCAGGGGCGGAATGACGGAAGGCGCAGGCGCGGCGACACTTCCACGCAGGCGCGGTGACTGTAGCCACAGGGGCGGCGACTCTCTGGCGCTGGTGCGGCGACAAGATCCCGCAGGGGCGGCGGCTCACTGGCGCGGGGCGGCGACAGTGCAGAACGCGATCCCCGACTTCTCTTCGACACTTCACATGATGAATTCACGTCTTCACAATTCCACAGCCAAAAACATACATATATATACACATTCCAACATCAATAAGTAAGCCTAGAACATCTAATCCTAAGCTAAGGAAGGATGGAAGAAATCAAAGAAGAAGGAAGAAGAAGAAGGAGAAGATTCCACCACTGTTGTGGCCTAACCGAAGAAATGATCACAAAACCAACACCTCAACTTGCTTCCAAGCTCAGTAAAACACACAACATCAACATCAAACCACCAAAGCCACAATTTCTCTTCCAAACAAAGGAGAAAACAAGAACAAGATCAAGGAGAAGAAAGAAGGAAAGAAGAACGTGAGGGTAACTGGAGAAGTGAAGAACCCTTGCTCCCTAAGCAAAGGAGAAGGCTAAGAAGGAAGAGAAGAGAGTAAAGCACGGTCCACTCGGTGAACAAAGCCGGCGGCAGCCGCAGGAAGGCGTTGGGGCGGGCTCCTCGGCCGCAGGGGCGAAACACAGGCTCAGCCGCAGGGCGGCCCTCAAGACCCGCAGGGGCGGCTAAGTCTAACTCAGCTCCAAAAGACTAAGGCTCTTACATCTCACCCCCCTAAAAACAAGTTTCGTCCCGAAACTTGTATAATATCAAAATCTCTCGGACCCATATGCCGAGGTATAACTCTCTCTATCGGAGGCATCACATCTCCGCTCATAAAGTGTCAACCTATATCACTCTATAACCTCAAACACAACCATGGAGGAAATCATCATCTCCAGCCACAAACTCACTATACTATCCAAGGCATAGCGAAAAACCATCTCTAGCCAAACTATCATCACATCACAAGGGCATAGAGGAAAAACATCTCTAGCCGTATCATACTCATAACAGTAGGGCGTGGAGGAAAAACATCTCCAGCTAAACCCTAATCACATCTCAATAGCATGGAGGAAAGAGCCATCTCCAGCTATAAACATCAATCGCACTAGCACAACAAGATCTAACAAGATCATATAACGAATCATAGCTAGAACGAAAATAAACACATTATAGCATATAAGCACATAATCACAACACTCACCAAGATAGTACTATGATCTACTCGTCGATCCTACAGGTTCATCTATCTCGGCGTAGAACTCTGGAAAGTTCCTCTGGATACTATCCTTTGTCTCCCATGTAGCCTCATCAGGTCCTCGTCTCGACCACTGTATCCTCAGCATAGGAATGTCCTTCGAACGCAGGCGTCTCATACCTCGTTCTAGAACTGCAATCGGGTGCTCAACAAAAGTGTGGTCCGGCTCCACCACCAAATCATCATAATTCACAATGTGTCTCGGATCTGGTATATATACTCCCTCAGCTGAGACACGTGAAACACAGGGTGAACACCCTCTAATCTTGGGGGCAAGGCTAATCTGTATGCTGCACTCCCATCCCAATCCAGAATCTCGAACGGTCCGAAATATCGGGGGCTCAACTTCCCCTTAATGCCAAAATGTCTAACACCTCGTGTCGGAGACACCCTCAGCCACACATGGGCTCCTACTCTGAACTCTAGGGGTCTACGCCTCCTATCTATATAAGACTTCTGACGGCTCGGTGCAGTCAGCATCCTCTCTCTAATCATTGCTACACGGGCCACATCATCCTGAATCTGATCAGGTGTCAAACCACTAACACTGCTAGACTCATCCCAACATAACGGCGTGCGACATCTCTGTCCATACAGTGCCTCATATGGGGCCGTCCCAATCGATCCATGCCATTGTTGTTGTACGAGAACTCAACTAGTGGGAGATGATCCGTCCACACTTGTCCCTAGTCCAACACACAAGCTTGCAGCATATCCTCCAGTGTCTGAATGGTCCTCTTTGACTAACCATCTATCTGAGGATGAAACGCAGTAGTGAAGTGCAAACTCGTCCCCAGAGTGGTCTGAATCTGGTGCCAAAACCTCGAGGTAAATCGTCCATCTCTGTCTGAGATGATCGTCCTCAATACACCATGGAGTCTCACTATCCGTCTAGTGTACTCCTAAGCTAATCTGCTCACTGGCCACGTTTCCCGAATAGGGATAAAACGTGTCATCTTCGTCAGTTTGTCCACTATAACCCAGATGGCATCAATGCTCTTGCTCGGTCTCAACCCAGTCACAAAATCCATGGTGACGTCCTCCCACTTCCTCTGTGGTACAAGAAGTTGATGGAGCTCACCTCCCGGTCTGCAATGCTCGATCTTGACCTGCTGACAGGTCGCACACTGTGCCACTATAACACCCTGAATCCGTAGGACTCGAGGTGCTACTGGGTAGGATCTCACAATGGATCCTGACCCTAGCCTGACAACAAGTTCACTGAATCTTACAAAAAGGCACTGATAGATTAAATACAAAACATCAAACTGATATAAAAGTATCAGAAGGTTTATACAACGTGTTGCTGAGTACAAACAAAACATAAATATATACATGGTCAAAAGATCCCATATCCCACGAGGACGACCCAATGTACGGAGCCCTCAGCAGATCACCCACTCTGGATCACTCTGCAGTTCTCCTAACCTGCAAGGGATCTACAACACGGTATAAAACCGTTAGCTAACCATACACATATATGAGATGAGCATAAGCACAAGCACACATCAGAAATACTAAACACCTCATCATGATATCACACATTTACCTAGTTTATCATCTTTATAAATATAGTCCAACACTCAAATCATATATATAAATATCCATATGAATATATGTGACAAGAGGAATATAACCCTCGCCTCTCGGTGGGAATGCCAGCTGGTGTGGTAAACCGGGCCGACTCCTCCTTTTACCCCGAGGGAATGGAGACAGCGCCCGTTCCGTCTACCAGATATGAATGTTCTGGAGAGAAACTCCCAGTCTCCCATAGGGATGAGTGAGCAAGGTTGTCACGGCCCTACAATGGGCAGTCACTAAACCATAGGTCGGTAATAATCAATCCTCACATGCTATCATTCTCATATCAAACACCACTCATGCACACATCTAATATAGGGATGGCAACTAAGAAAGTCCTATGGACTTACCTCAACCTCGGAAGTCTCAAACCCAAATGGCTCCAACTCTGGAGATCAACACTGCCTAGTAAGAACGCATAACAACATATATCAAACTAATATCCACCACAGGGATCACACCTACACCCAAGGGATCCATAAGGATCGTATCCTAATTCATAACCTCAAAGTCATAATAGGCATATCTCGATAACATGATCAACCTCGTTCTATCCTCATATACGTACCTAGCATGGCACTAAACCGCTAATACTAGGAAAGGAAATGATCTACCAAACTCTAGGTAGACCCGGGACAAGACGCACCTGCGTGACGGAAAGACGCAGGGGCGAAACAGGCAACCCGCAGGCGCGGAAATGCTCGGCCGCAGGCACGGTGACAGTGGCCGCAGGCAAGCGCAGGCACGCGCGCAGGCGCTGTGACACGGCTCCCACAGGGGCGGCGTCTTCCAGGCGCGGGTGCGGCGACAAGGTACCCGCAGGGGAGGCTTTCCTGGACCGCGGAGGCGGCGACAGTGCAGAAGGTGATCCCGCGGTTCCTCTTCGGCTCTTCATGTGATCAAGTCACGTCTTCTTCATTCCAAAGTCACACACATACATATACATATACATTCCAACATCAATACACCTTCAATTCATCTAATCCTAATTTAAGGAAGATGGAATCTAAGAAAGGAAGAAGAAAAGGAGGAAGAAGCAAGGAGCTTACCACACTTGTGGTCCTATGCAGCAAGAAAATGATCAACAACACACTATCACTGGCTCTCAAACTCAGCAACCACATCCACTAGCATCAACATCATCAAAGCCACATCAAATCTCTTCCAAACCAAAAAGAAATCAAGAACAAGATCAAGGAGGGAGAAGTAGAAGCAAGAAGGACGTAAGGTAGCTCGGAAATGAAGTGAAGAACCCTCGGTCACGAAGCCAAGGCAAGGTTAAGAAGGAAAGGGTAGAGCACGGTCAACCGGTCAACAAAACCGGTTGCAGCCGCAAGAAACCGCGGGGGCGGTTCCCTGGGCGGCGGGAGCGGGAACCCGCTGGGGCGGCACACAAGCCCGCGGGGGCGGCTAAGGTCAAATCTCGGCTAAAGCATACTCGTTCCAAAAGACTAAGGCTCTTACATCTCTCCCCCTAAAAACAAGTTTCATCCCGAAACTTGTACAATCCCAATATCCCTCGGACCCATATGCTGAGGTACAACTCTCTCTACTGGAGGCATCACATCTCCGCTCATATGGTATCAACCTATATCACTCTATAACCTCAAGCACGGGCATGGAGGAACTCATAATCTCTAGCCATAAAATCACTATACTATCCAAGGAATAGAGGAAAAACATCTCTAGGCAAAACATCAACGTAACCACGGGCATGGAGGAAAAACATCTCTAGCAATACTCTGTCCACCAAAGTAGCATGGAGGAAAGAACCATCTCCAGCTAAACCTATCACATCACAATAGCATGGAGGAAAGAACCATCTTCAGCTATAAACAATCGCACTAGCACAACAATATCTAATAAGATCACACATCACATCACAACTAGTACGAAAATAAACACAGCATGGCATATAAGCACATAAGCATATCACTCACCAAGATAGTACTAAGATCTATTCGTCGATCCTACTGGTACATCTATTTCGACATAAAACTCTGGATAGTTCCTCTGGATACTATCCTCAAAGTCCCATTTAGCCTCATCAGGTCCACGTCTCGACCACTGTATCCTCAGCATAGGAATGTCCTTCGAACGCAGGCGTCTCATACCTCGCTCTAGGACTGCAATCGGGTGCTCAACAAAAGTGTGGTCCGGCTCAACCACCAAATCATCATAACTCACAATATGTCTCGGATCTGGTATATACTCCCTCAGCTTAGACACGTGAAATACAGGGTGAACACCCTCTAATCTTGGAGGCAAAGCCAATCTGTATGTTGCGCTCCCAACCCGATCCAGAATCTCGAACGGTCCAACATATCGGGAGCTCAACTTCCCCTTACTGCCAAAACGCCTAACACCTCGTGTTGGGGACACTCTTAGCCACACATGGGCTCCAACTCTGAACTCTAGAGGTCTACGCCTCCTATATGCATACGACTTCTGACGGCTATGAGCAGTCAGCATCCTCTCTCTAATCAGTGCTACTCGAGCCACATCATCCTGAATCTATCAGGTGTCAAACCACTAGCCGTACTAGGCTCATCCCAACATAACGGTGTACGACATCTCTGTTCATACAATGCCTCATATGGGGCCATCCCAATAGATGCATGCCAGCTGTTGTTGTACACGAACTCAACTAGTGGGAGGTGATTTGTCCACACTTGTCCCCAGGGCAGTCTGAATCTGCTGCTAGAACCTCGAGGTAAATTGTCCATCTCTGTCTGAGACGATCGTCCTCGGTACACCATGAAGTCTCACTATCTTCCTAGTGTACTCCTCAACTAATCTGCTCACCGGCCACGTCTCCCGAATAGGAATTAAACGTGCCGTCTTCGTCAATCTGTCTACTATAACCCAGATAGCATCAAAAATCCGGCTCAGTCTCAGCCCAATCACAAATTCCATGGTGACGTCCTCCCACTTCCTCTGTGGAATAGGAAGTTGATGTAGCTCGCCTCCAGGTCTGCAATGCTCTATCTTGACCTGCTGGCAGGTCGCACACTATGCCACAAATCTAGCCACATCGGGCTTCAGCCCTCCCCACCAATACGAATGTCTCAAATCCTGATACATCTTACTCGTACCTAGATGTACGGAGTAAGGTGTACAGTGAGCCTCATGTAAAATCCTCTGGCGCAACTCCGCATCAGCGGGTCCACAGACGCGACCGCGGCGTCTCAATTCTCCATCTACTCCTAGAAGAAACTGAGGTGCCTCATCCCGAGACATTCTATCTCTGATCCTTATCAAGGTCGGGCAGGTCTCTTGCTTCTATTCGATCTCACTCAACAGACCAGGTAGAACCTCTAAAGTACTCAGCCGGGCATCCTCATCAGGAAACTGGATGTCCAACTCTAACCAGATCAGATCCCTCTGCAACTGATGTTGAACCTTCTGATGATACAGAATCTCCTGATCAGGGTGTCGGCGACAACGTTCGCCTTCCCTGGATGATACAGAATCTCCTGATCAAAATCCTTGATCAGCTCAAGCCACCTACGTTGGCGGTTATTCAATTCCCGATGCATGAAAATGTACTTTAAACTCTGATGGTCTGTGAAGATCTAACATGTAACACCATACAGGTAATGTCTCCAGATCTTCAATGCATGAACTACCGCTGCCAACTCCAGATCATGAGTCGGGTAGTTCTCCTCATACGCCTTCAGCTGTCTAGACGCATATGCAATCACTCTGCCCTGCTGCATCAATACACATCCCAAGCCTAGCGTGGATGCATAACTGTAAACTACCAAATGCTTTGTACCCTCTAGTTGTGCCAAAACAGGAGCAGAAGTCAGACGTCTCTTCAGCTCCTCAAAACTCTACATACACTG